>WAAB01011548.1:59176-80153 GCA_013389865.1 Piaya cayana | reverse complement strand
AATGCTGTGAGAAACTGTGTCAAAGGCTTTGCTGAAGTCCAGGAAGACCACGTCCGCAGCCTTTCCCTCATCCAGTAGACGTGTCACTGTGTCATAGAAGGCGATCAGGTTGGTTTGGCAGGACCTGCCTTTTGTAAACCCATGTTGGCTGGGCCTGATCACCCGGTTCTCATGCAAGTGCCTCATGATAGCACTCAAGATCCACTGCTCTGTGGTATAAACATACCTTGTTCCAAATGCAGCCTGTGATGCTACAGTTGTGTTGGTGTGTGCTGGTGAGCTACTGAGTCCCAGAGCTGGTGCAAGCACCGCTGATGCTACCACTCAGCCACCCTCAGGATGTGATTATATGTTTTTCTGCAGGTCCTGCAGGAAAACTGTAAGAAAGTCAGCAACGGATTCCAGCCCTCCTGAGTTCCTCTGACCGTGAACTGAGAACAAGACCGTCTTTCTTTCCTTCTATGTTGGGCTTAAACATCTACTTTTCTCTAGTGCGAGGGTTATTTCTGTACTGAGATAAATACATTCCATCCAAATCACATAAAATGCATGTTATCGATTTTGCCATCTGATCTAATTTCTGATGATCTCTACACACAATGATTTCTCCAAAAGTTTTTTTTGTTCTTTCAGCTAATTGATTACTTTTTCAACCTCTCCTTCTAGAAAAAGGCATGGGTGCATGTATGAAAAAATATTCCTTTGTTGAACTAAAGAATAAGCATTAATATGTGCCCTGGTGTGTAAGACACTCATCCTGTATTTACGGCAATATTACAGATAAAGTAAGAGAGTCAAAAAAAATTCTAACACAGTAGTCAACACATGACGTGTCTCATTTACAGTGCGATACCAGATCCATAGTAAACAATTCTGCAATCAGTAGATGTAGCGCTTACATTTACATTTTGCTGAGGTTTGAATTGCACTCTCAACACTTCCATATCATGAACACTAACGAGTCTAAAAGCAAAACCTTGAGCTGAGTACTTCAGCGGGACTTGTTCTGAACCGTTCCTTGCTATACTGATAGTCCAGAGCTTCTTCATCTACGTAAAGGTTTTTACTAAGTAAATCCTCTTCATCACTAGTCTATAATCCCTTTGCATTTAGAGAATATCAATACAATATATAGAAACTAAATGAAGGGATGGATGTACTTACCTTGAATTAAGAGGAAGCTACAAAGCCAGCTGTGATTTTTTAAAAAAGGGGGAATAATAAGTAGTACTGCCAATGCTTTTGTATTCTGCAATATTTATAGTCAAACACTACTGAAGTATCCATTTTCCTCCTAGGAAAAAAAAACACAGAGAAAAAGAGAGAAATTGTTTTCACATCTCAATTAAAAAAGGTCATTTCTATCATTTCCATGCTCATAAGATGCAATTTTAGTCAGTTTTGTTTGGGTTGTATTCTTGATAATTTTGTGGATTTTTCACTGTAAAGAAAGGGTATATTACTATTTTTAGAAGAGAGATATATGATAAGAATACAATAATTACGTCCTATGGAGTTTTTGCAGCCTAAATGTTCTATCTAAAGTTTTGAGCCTGCTTATATTGGAGAAATAGCAAGGAGGAGATGAAGTCCATCAGCTCCTAGCAGTCTCAGGCTTCCAAACAAAAGCAACACTATGGGGCATATTTCTTTCATCACCCTACTAGTGCTTGCCCCACACCAGTGCCAGATTTTAACTAAGTGTGCAGGTCTTTGCAGGAATAGAAAGAGTAACATCACAAAACCTCCTCGGGACCTTTCTGCATGAATCCACACAAAGATACTCCTCTTGTTGCCTCTCTGCAAATCCCTTGTATGTGCTTTGTGCTTTCCTCCAGGACATTCAGTAACATAGTCTCTGCATAAGCCATGCACAAGTGCAAACTGTATCTCACACATGTGGCATAGCTCACAGAAGTGGAGACTTTGAAGCTCTGGGTCCTGAGAATAGCAGCAACTTCCCTTTGTGTTTGCAACCCAGGTCCTAACCGTAAACGTGTTCCAGAAGAAAGGTCCCAGAAAAAATACTTTGATAACATGTGAAAAACCTGTGTGTGCACAAGATTTGGGGGGTGTTAGAAGCAACGCTAATTTATTCACAGAAGTAGGAGAAAAGTGAAGAAAAGGAATTTGCTGCTGGGGAAGACGGGTGTCGAGGGGATTGTATGATATAGTTGCCAGTGACAGCAAGGGACAGAATTGGATATCTCAGGAGGTCTCTTTCAATCTTGTACTCTCATGTAAGTGTCAAATGCAAACAGATTTTAGTGAGTGTTAGAGATTGTTAAATTTGATCTTACCTTGCCTGTCATGTCATGCTTATCAAGAGGCAAGTTTCTCCTGTTCTATGTATTGCACAATGTTTCACAGGTCACATATCATGACAGATTGCTCAGTCTAGGTATTTCTATAGAGACTCCAAAACCAAAAACTAGATTTTATTCTATTCTCTTTATAATGTCATACTGGAATTGACCATAGTCGACAACTGGAAACTGTACTGCAAAAAACCGAAACAATTCAATAACAGCAAACAGAAATAAACATCTAACTATTTTTTAAATTCCAGAAACACATTGTAGCTGCATTCAAGAGTGATTAAAAGGAGAGGAAACTTTGAAATCTTGCCAGATATTTTCCATCATTAATGACTCCCTTTCTGTCTCACACACAGAACACACTGAGAAGCTGTGTTGCATACTGCAGCAATCTCCTATTTCAGCACAGAGAAACTGTCAGAGATAAGGCAAAAGATATGTAATAATATCACCATTATTTATCCTAGATTAATGAAAGGGTAAAATAGCCCTTTTAGTTGCAGCTTGCATGTGGAAAAACATTCATCTTGCAGAACCCAGACTGCCTTTTGTATTCACAATATATTAGCAGTTAGCTGATCTATCAGCTGGGATGAATTATTACATTGGCTTACAGCGATACCAGTTTTCATTACAGGGCAGTCATCCAAGTCTTTTGCTATTCTGAGTGTACATCCTTATTTCTTTTCTTTTCCTTTACCCTTCAGGTCTTCTCTGGCCAGCAGGTTGGTAGGCTGAATATGGTTTATTTAATGTCTGAAATTCATGATGAAGTAGAAGCAGCAACTAATCAAGTAAATGGTTTTCCAGGGGATTTGTTTATTTTGTACCATACTTTGTTATTAAAAACATGTCTTCATTCATAGACCAAGCTTCTCCTTAAACTAAAGAAAGTTACAACTTGAGTAGAGAAGGGGTGAAAAGGAGAGTTGGGGGGCTGCTAGTGTTTGCTTGGTTGATTGTTCTTTCTTTATTATCATTGGGTTTGTTTGGGGTTTCTTTTGCTGGCTTGGGTACTTTGTTTGGTTGGAATTTTTCCTTCCTATTACACGGCACTGAATCTATTGGCTAAATATAAGAAGTCCCAGAGAGAAATTTGCAGCCCTGGGTTGATATACTGCAGGATTTCAGAACAAAAAAGAATGAAGGTAGAGGAAAGAAAAAATGGCAGGTTACACTTTTACTGTCTACTAGAGATGGCTCAGAAAACGCCTTCAAGGGCAAATTTTGTAGTCTTTGGCATTTCAAACCTGCAGATTTGGCTTTAGACACAGCTTCTCAGCAAAGCCATCAATCCCACAGGACCATCGTGCCCAAGTTTACTCCACTATTTTAGCAGCTGTTCTCCATGATGTTCCTGAGGCTTCTCTGTCTGCTTCCAAAGCTTCAGCCTCTGAGACTGGAAAAGCATTTGGCAGGGAAAGGGGGTTAATATATTTCATTAACAACATTTGTGTGTTGAATTTGCACTGCCACTTGACTGATAGCCATAGCAGTCCCTACCTGTCGTAGTAGAGTCTCAACCTCTACACAAGATCTGTACTCATGTTCAGCAATGCTGCCCTCTTATTAGGACTCTTGTAAGTATGAGATTTGAGTCACTCAAACCCTAAACTGCAATTGTCTCTCTGCATGGCACTCCCCTGCAGGTTCCCTTAGCTACTCGGAGGGGTTTGTGTGGTTACCGAGTGCGACCATGGAATACACTGTATGGTTGGTATGCTCTTCAATATGTCAGAGAGAGACTGAGCCTTTAAAAAGTAAGTATGCATATATTTACACATGCATACACCCATACAGGTAAGTGTATGTATATTTTGCAAGAGGAACTTTAGCAATTTTTCTTTACTTAAGGAATTTGTTCCCCTCCTCTGCCCTCTCCCCACTTCCCTTAGAAATCACTCTCACTCATTGATGGTTTGCATGCTTCAAGCTGTATTGTATGATTTTGGGGGCAAGGTTTCCTGCAACTTGCCTGTGTTTGAAGAAGAAGCAGCAGGCACCGCTTCAAGTCTAAATAATGACAATAATCGATTCCAGCAGACAGATGATCTCTTTCTGGCTGGCTATAGTCTGACTATTCAGCCAATGTAACTGGCAGTCCTAATATTTCCTCTGAATCTGGCAGAGTTAGGATGCTTGGTAGTGTTCTAGATGCCAATTTATCAATTTATTCCTTAAAGCGGTGTGATTCTGTTGCATGTGAAAATATACACTTATCTATTAAAGGAAATGCAAGTAGAATAAAAGAGGAAATATTAAAACACAGCATGGTGCAGTGAGATATGGTGTTATTTAAACAGTAGCAGTAATCTTAATAAAATGCAGATGTAATCTTGTTGAGGGAGTACTGTGGTAATAAAAAAAAATGAAGAAAGGAGCAAGGTGCATAAAAAGAAGAGGGAGCCCTTGGGTGGAAGAATGTCTTTGAATTTAGCAAAGGCATTATGTGGTGCCTCTTACAATTGCACAGCTTTGTTTCCAAAATGTAAAGCCAGTGGGTGGGCTGCTTTCACGCCTCATGTAAACACACTGAAGCCGGTGGAATTATACCTATTCTAAATGTAGCTCTGCACAAGCAATATAATAAACTGTAGATGTCAATAAAGTCAGATGGGCATTATTAATTAAAAAATATTAATGAGCATTTCCTTAAATTTGATTGAAATTCATGGCCATTTTTGTTCATTTTCCAAGAGTATACACAATGATCCTATTTTGTTCCTAGAAAACATATATCTAACAAATGCTTATTTTTACTAGTTTTGTAGCTCATCTAGAAATCTATTTTGTTTCTGTCTTATGGTGTAGAAAAATTTCAGTCTTCCTGCTGGGTAGCTGAAACAATACTATGTGGCACAAGAAACCAGTTCCCACATACCACTGATCTTTTATTCTCTCTGTACAGGACCTAGCTTTCCATCTTCTGGACAAGTTGTAGTACGAGTGGGTTCACAGATGAAGAGCTAGCTGAACAGCAAGGATAAAATTGTTGTAGCAAATTGAACTACATCTGACTGTGACTGGTTAGCTGCAGTGTTCCTCGGGATCAATTCTAGGGAGAGTTCCATTTAATATATTTATCAGTGATCTGGATGGAGGAGTTGAATGCGCCATTAGCAAGTTTGCTGATGGCATCGAACTGGGAAGACATACTGTTTGCTCTCTTAAGGGACAAAATGCCTTGCAAAGAGATCTAGATAGATTAGAGCACTGGGCAATGATTAATGGGATAAAGTTAAACAAATCCAAATGACCTGGGACAGAACAACACCAAACACAAGTATAAACTGGGAGAGGAGTGGCTGGGGGTGCTGGTTGGCAGTAGGCTCAATGTGAGTCAGCAGTGTGCCCTGGCAGCCAAGACAGCAAACCGGACCCTGGGAGGCATTAAACAGAGTGCAACAAGATAATCAATAAGAGTATTCTGCATCAGTGTGGCTTCACTTTGAGTACTGTGAGCAGTTCTGGACCCCAGAATTTAAGAAGTATGTTAATGTGCTCGAGTGCATCAAGAAGAGGGAAACAAAGCTGGTGAAAGACCTGTAAGGTATGTCTTATAAGGAGCTGCTGACGACTTTGGGTTTGCCAGCTTTGGAGAGGCTAAGGGGTGACCTCATTGCTACAGCTTCCTGAGGAGGGGAAGTGGAGAGGGAGATGACCTCTTCTCCCTGTTAACCAGTGATGGGATGTGTGGTAATGGTTCAAAGATGCACCAGAGAAGGTTTAGACCAGATATTAGGAAGTATTTTTTCTTACTGAGAGGGTGGTCAGACACTTCAACAGGCTTCCTAAAGAGACAGTCAAGGCCCCATTACTGCCAGTGTTCAAGAGAGATTTGGGCAATGTACTTAATACCATGCTTTAACATTTGGTCAGCCCTGATGTAGTCCGGCAGTTGGATCAGAAGATCCTTGTAGGTCTCTTCAAACTGAAATAGTCTGTATGTGAACACTATAAACATTTCCTAAATATATTCAAGCCCAACGCTTATCAATGACTGAAACAAGTATGCAGTTCTCAAAACAGTATGATTCACTTCATAGTAAACAGAAATGGAGATGAAACACTTTACATTGGATTCCACAGGTGAATGCATGTTATTAATGCAAGAAAAAAAAGGAAGATAGGTGTTTATGTGTATCCTGTAGCATTAATTACTACTAAAAGATAAAATGGGGGTACCACTCATGAAATTTCATCTCACAATCAGTTACAAAATTCCCCAAGCATATACACGTTTTTCTATTTCTTAACTTGATTTTCTGTTCTAACTTTATGTATATTTTCATGTCCCTCTATTTTTTAAATAAGAGTTAACATTTTTAAACAAGACTTTTAGTAGCCTATTCATTAGACTTAATACAATTAGTCTCCAGGGTTGTCCAAAATTAGATCTCAGTTGCTCTGCTCTGGTCCTTGACAATGTATTTTTGGTTTCCAAACATTTCCAAATGTTGCTGTTACTTGGCTGTGCATCTTCTTCACTTGTTAGTGGAGATAATGATTATGCATTTGTGATGTGGCTGTAGTATTTCAGGAATGCATAAATAATAAATAAATAAATAAATAAATAAATAAATAAATAAACAAACATTTCGATTCCTGAGAGCACATCTGGAAGTTTGTCCAGGAGGACCTCCTAAAATTCACTAAGGAGAAGAATAAAGGTTTTGCATCGCAGGAGGAATAAACCCACCATCAGAAAAGGGAATTAAACCCTTGGGTGAATGATAGTGGAAAGGAGCTGGGGTCACGGATGATGCCAGCTGAATACAGGACAACACAGTGCTTCAACTATACACAAGGCAGCATACTGGGCAACATCAGGAGAGCAGGACCAGCAGATCAGGGGAGGGCAGCACCTGCCTCTGCTCAGCGCCTGCATTGCTGCATCTGGTATAGTGCCCAGTGTTATGTACCTGAGTTCAAAAGGAGCACTAAGAAACTGGACAGTGTCCAGCAAAGAAGACCCAAGATGGTCAGGAGCTAGAGCATGTGACATACAAGTGCATGACAAAAGGAAGGCTTAGACTTGACTTCTTTAAAGGCAGTTAAAAAGATGACAAAGCCCAATTCTTTTTGATAGTGACAGAATAGCAAGAAGCAAAATATATGAATTCTGGCTTGGGAGGTTCGAAAGAGACCTTAGGAAAATCCTTTTCACTGTGAAGGTGGTGCCACCATGGAACAGCTTACCCTAGGGCCTTGCGAATGCTCCATTCTTGGAGATTTACAAGACTTGGCAAGACAAAGCCATGGATGACCTGTTCTAGTATTGGCAAGAGTCCTGCTTAGAGCAGGGGTTGAGACTAAATGACCTCCAGAGATCCCTTCCAGGCAACGCTATGATTCTATCATTCTAGTATCTTTTCATTTTAGTTTGGGGTTTTCTACTTGTTTTCTCTTCTCTGGGTTCCTTTGTCTGAATTTAGCAACCGATGATTCCTCTTCCACATCCTGCTCTTAAAGAGCTATGGCTTCACATTTCTGTACTACTTTTGAACTGTCTAGAAAACTGACCGCAGAACTAAACAAGATGTTTCCCTGCTCATTGACTCATCCTGTGTTTGTAAGAATTTCTCACAAATACCAACTGGACACAAATGCAAACCAGAAGACCTAAATAACAAGCCTAAGCAGACACTGTCTTTAACAGTGCAAGTTTTACTCATTCCGTATAAGAAACCAAAAATCTCAAGGAATGTTTTTTATTTTGTTCTGGAAGAGGGACAGAAAGGAGAGATAAAAGATGATACTGCAAACTGAACTTCCAAAGCTATTAATTTTAACAGTGATACATAATAAACAATTAGGTAGTTTACATATTTATGGACTCTTATTTAAAAGCGATCTGAATCAGATTCTGGATGAGGCACATGTGTTTGACTTTTGATGGGCACATAAAACAGGTATTTTGGTGGAATCCTGCATTTGTCCTCTTTTTAGCATAAGTAAGTTATGATGTGTTACAGTTTTAGAAGAAATCCAAGCACATGTACTTGTCTTTATTTTGCTTGTGCCAATATTATAAAATTAAATCTTCCTAAAAGACATCCATATGTGTGATTCGTGTATTACGGGAAGTGTATTACTGTCATTGTCTTGAAATATTCCTAGGAAAAAGTTTAGCAGTCTGAACATCACTGCTGTTTTCATTTATTAGGAAGCAAGAGGCTTTTCCTGAAAATAAACTTTCTTTTAAATATTAATACCTAATTGTCTAAGATACTTCTAATAGAACTCACTCTTAATTACCCACCCTCTTAGCACTAAGGACAGCATTGTTATTACCTAGTTCAAATTTATGAAAAGGTGAATGAACCAAGAGATGAAGATTCTCTTCAGAAAGCCAGGAGCCTCTGTGGTTTCGCCTAGTGTTCCTCCTTAGCCAAGTATCTTGTTTTACCAAGGCTTTGTTGAATCTTGTTTGCTGGTTGTTCTTCTGATAATAATTCTTGTTGGTTTGATTTTGCTTGCTCTTTATATGAATACTGTGTTCAGGAATCGTTTTCCTGTGCTCATCATTCTTTTTTGGCCTGGGAATGGTTCAGCTTTTGCAACTTTCTCCAATAAGCAGCCTTTTGGAACTACTTAATCCAGTGTATGTCAGCCAGGCTTCAGCTTTTCTCATGTTTTTCAGAAGAGAATTTACTGTCACATTTCTACAGAACTGAGGATGTAAAAATAGGCTCCCTATGGCTTCAGGCTTCAGTCTCATAAAGGTGATGTCTTTTCCCCCACTTCTAATAAAACCAAAATGGTGTAACCGGATTCAGCATCATGCAGGATCAGGCATCTGTATAAGTAGCCAAATAGTTCAGGAATAGAACCAGCAGTAAGAATTAAGATGAGGATAAGATTCTATAATTAGGGGAAAGGATGTATATATTCAGTAAATTATTTTTAGTTTCTGATCCCAAACACTCTGCTTCCTTCAGCACAGGGTGCAATACAGAACAAACTATCAGGATCATATTTGAATGTTCTGATTTTCTCTGTAGCCTCAGATGAGGGTTTTCTTTCACCTATGGCATTTAGTATTCTAACCATTCTTCTGACTTATAACTTCTCACCATAAAGACCTTTGTTCATGTAAAAGCTAAGAAAATCAACAGAAACAATTAATATTATGGACAGCATGACTCCTTTCTTGCTCTCTGTACAAATTTGTCACTTCTGGAAATGAAGAACATTCTTTTTGCCATTTATATAAGTTTTAAACTTTTTTTCTCATAACAACGGCATTTCCAATACTGTTCACATCTAAGTTTTACTGCTGTATTACATACTCTTAACATCTAAATGCTAGACCCAGGAAAATCTGGTCTGTGACTACTTAGCTTGCTGAGATTATTAGGGATGTGAAGGAATAGTCTCAAATCCTCCTTGGATTTTTATGCTACTAGGAATAACTGTGCGAACTCACATTTGTCTACAAAATAAGAATTTGGATAATGCAAAAGAATAAGGAGTTGGCTCATGTAAAAGAACTCTGATTGAGATGATGTCACACACTGAGGGAGACAGAGTAGGACCCAGAACTGCATTTAAACATATAGTTTATTACCTATAATGTTACAATTCTAAGTCAAGAATATAAGCTTAAGTCTAGACCACTATTAGAATCCTATAAGGGTTTGTGAGGGACTGTATGACCTATCCAGTGCTAAGTGATAAAGTGTTTCTAGATGTTTCCACAAAGTTGCCACAGGTGAAGTTTTACAGATTCTCCAGTGAGGGATTGGAACCATGATGTTATGTTGATGCCGGTGGGGGTCTCAGATGACCTGAGAGGGAACTGCAATTGTGACCCTCTCCTCCCATCCCCTTATAGTCCCTTTTGGAGTGATAACATCTGGGGTGTCAGTCAGCCCAGCTCCTTATCTTTTTTACCTCTGGTCAGTGGCATCACTGGTAAGGAACACAGTGGGTTGCTTTGGCCCCCAAGTCAATGCAACCTGAACCAGTGTGCAAGGATCCAAAAAAATCTGGGGTCATAATTCAAGTAATTTCCAATACACAAAAATCACAGTTTCCACATGCATAACTCGTCCATTACAACATATATTGATTTCTATTCATAAATATTATTAATATTTCTGTTTCTATGATTATTTGTTCTGTTGTTATGGTGGAACTCTGCATACCTGCATTGATATGCAGGAGGGGGTGACCAGGGGGCAATTTGGTCATCCTGATAGGCAGATGAGTGGCAAAGACATAATGGCTAGCTCATCCGCTCATTCTCCCCCACTCATTGCTGCACCCATGGGCTTTGACATGGTCACTGATGTGGAGTGGCCACCAGACCTCCATCTCACTCCTCTCCATCCCACAGCCTTCTTCAGCAGCTTCAGGTGTGGGGGGGGATATGTCAGGTGTGGCTGGTCAACAGAAAATCAGGTTTACATGTTAACATGAACAACATATGCCTTTAACTCCAGAAATTACTCCTCTCACTGATTTTCTTTGGCACTGGCCAGGGAAGTAAACTGCCGCATTTGCTGTTGGAAGTGCGAGGAGTTTAAAGAACAGGGAGAAAAGCACAAGGTGAAAAGGGATCAATAGTTCATTGACAAAATTAACCCTTAGTCTAGAATTCCTGTGAAAATAAGCAATTTTTTTTCTGATTCACTCTATACTGCACTCAGATTCTGGAATGGGTATAAGTGCACAATTTTGTTATCTTAAAAAAATATAGTAGTCAAGAGTCACTGAGATGCAATAAAATACATTCAGTACATATCAAATGTTATTATCATTGTGCTATCAATCACTCACCAAAACGTAATAAAAACCACACACACCCCAAAATCAAACATTGACCGTATGATTACACATGGATTTGAATCAAAATCATCAGTTTGAGTGCTCCAGACCTTTGGGAAACTTCAATGTGGATTTAAAGTTTATGGTTTCCTGCTGTCTCCATAAAGAGAATCAGCCAAACTTTTGGTTCCAGGCACTCCTAAACACTCTTTTAAATAAGTCTTTTAGGCATTTGTTATACGGCATAAAGAAATAAACAAAAAGTAAGTAATATTTTAAATTTCATTTAAATTTTAACTCCACTAGCTCTTGTGAAAGGCTCCAAGGAAACATTGGTAGACTAAGTGGAGCCTTTTTTATATATGTAGAAATGATATTTTGGTGCTGAGATTTGATTGATAATTGAGAATACTTTTAGTAGTGCAAATCTATCTAAAAAGAACAGAAAACTGGGTCAAATATTGGGTTACTCAAGGTGTCTAACTTTAAGAAATCAGGTGAATGGCCAGACATTAAACTGCCTTTCTTACAGTATCAGGAATTTTCCTGCCCTTTTGCAAATATTTGTATTTCTTCCCTGTCTCCCTTCACCCAGGGACAGTCATTGAGACTCTCTGGCTCCTTTTGCAAAGGATAAACGTGACTGCAGTGAAAGCTGGTACAAGATCTTTTGCCCTTCCTATGAGGTGCTCAGGGCAGACTGGATTAGGGTTGCTTTTACCAAAGGAATAGAAGTGCAAGAAAAGTGTAGTGATGTAACAGCACACTGAGGAACATCCTGGAAAGCCACATTTGTTGCCTCTTTAGCACTTAATGAGATGAGGTTAGTGAAATCATTAATATTCATAGAAGGGACTGTTAGCATGCCACACCATGTCTGCTGCTACCTGATACCAACATGTCTCTGGAAATTATATCTGGCCACTTTGGCATTCCCTGAAGCCTGCTACCCTAGAAATTTCTTACTTTACTCTAAAGCCTGACCTTCCAGGTATGCCAAGAACCTGCCAACGCTAGATTTGCTGAGATTTTTCTCTAAAGGCACAGGGAAAGATATGCTCATATGACCAGTGAAGTTCCTGATACATGCTTTTCTCCACTTGTGTGGCTGGAAGTGGGTAACTGGCAACTTGATGATTTCCGTCACCAGCAGTTTTGCTGTGTTGATAGAAAAAGTGCTTTGAAAAAATAATTGCACTCCTACTCTGAAAGGAGTCCTACCCAACCTCCTGGCTCTTCAGAGCTGTAGCAGGCAAAGGTTGTGTCTGATTTCCTTGTAAGACCCTTGTGCTGAAACACTGACTAACTCCATAATAATATATGCAAATTATGAACTCAGCAATGACAATTTCCTCTCTAAAACCACTGCAAGAGCCCATAATTTCTCTTCTCTTGGCTTTTCTCATATTTACTGTAAACTTATTGTTTAATTTAACAATTGTGTAACTAACTCTTTGGAAAATATCATTCTTCTACTCATTCTCTGGATTGACATGCCCCTGTTTGACTCACTGTCCATCTCTCAAATGCATGTTTTGGAGTCTTTACTGGGATCTGTTTGAAGATGGGACTGCTTAACAAACAGACTCAACATCTAGGTCATCTTATGTCACACTGCTGTAGAAAATCTATAATTTTCAGTCTCCTGAAATGCAGCTAGAGTGTGTTATTTTGGTTTCCAACTTTGAGGATAGAGTGCTTCAGGTTCTTGCTGAAAAGGTCCTTGCAAAATCACCAGTAGACCTCAGTCAAAATAAAATTATTGACAAGCTCTGTTGCAGAGCTATCAAAATGCAATGTAAATGCAAAAGTGAATCTGCTTATTTTGGCATCCTGATCTACAAATCATATTGTCATTTGAAAGTGATCTTCTTGAATGTCCTGTCTTCCAGATGATACCTTTGCCACGCACTCATGACGTGCTCTAGTTCTGTGATACCTCAGCAGTACTCTGAATGCAATTCCCTAAACAAGCAAAATTAGTTGGAGGTGTATTTCCTGCTAGAGTAATGTCCTGGCTGTGTCCAAGGTTATGTCATGGAGGGCTGTCCATTTATCATTTAGTGAGGAAGGTGGCAACACATTCTGGGTTTTTTAACTTCAATTGTTCCTGGGCAGCTGTGTTGTTTATAGATTTTAGGGCTATCAGTTTTGATAAGAGATGAGGAGCTTCTCAACACAAGCTCCAAATCAGAGCACTCTACTATCATGGGCAGCCCACCAAGCTCGTGACTGATTAATTGGAAGGATATTTTGAACATGCTGCCTTTTTGCCAAGCAGAGCTCTTACATTGCAATACAATAAAGTAAAGTATAAAGTAGCAGAACCCTCCCTAGGCTTCTTGTGGGACAACTCTGGCCAGCTAAGACTGTTTCATAGCTTAAGGGAAGGGAAAAATCTGTCACTTTTGCATTTGTTTGGTTTGAGGTTGGGATTTTTTCTGAGTTTAGAGAAATATGAACGCTCTGAAAGGCACTCGCTTCATAAAATGCAAGGTGTACTTATGTAAGCTTGTCCTCTAAGCTTCCTTTGTTAGTCAATAGAGGAAGACTTTTCCTCTCATCCTAAGGCAAAGATCTATGGTGGTCTAGTTAAAGTGTGCTTATTTCTCTCTATTCAGTACAAAGGGGACTTCAGATACCTGCGCCATAGACTTATAATATTAAATAAGTCCTTCCCGCAAGTCTAAGTAATATTTTGATACTGTACAGTGTTATTTTTTGAGACAACCTTCATGTTAATAGTTTCATTGGTATAAGGTTTGATTATTTCCAGACACATTCTCAAATACTTTTTCCCCCCTTATTCATGTTTCATATTGAAATAACTTTTAAAGATCTGAGAGTCTCTATGGGGAACACATATCTTCTTGATGATCAACGAATAAATGTTGGCAACATCAGAAGTCTGTGAGTTTTGTGCTGAGGTGGAAAGTTACCACAGAATTCACCTTGTCACAATCTGAAGTAATTACCTGTAGGCTGAAAATTATTTTGGTATTATCCCCATTAAATAGAATGGACTCTTCTTAAAATCACAAGTAATCTTTTTTGAGGATCTGCAAATAACAGAAAACTTACAAAGTTAAATTCCTCCCCCTCGTCCCCAGATTCACCTTTGAATCTCTATTGCTTTCCTGATTGTGTGGCTTTTGTAAAAAATGCCCAGCTGTGTTATCTATTATTTTTTTAGATATCAATAGATGTGCTTGAGCATCTTTGGCATTTAAATAGGTTTGAATAATGAAGAAATCAATCTGAAATAAAAGCAAATGGAGCTTACATTTGTGGTAGTAACAATAAATACAGTACATCACACAATGGCTCCTGGAAGTAGACAAATGTCAAAACACCATGGAAAACTCCTCTTGCACACAGTTAAGGCTGCCCAGCATTCTCCTAGAACAACACACATGATCATTTTGATGAATTCAGAGCTAATACCCATGTCACTCCCTTCACAAAGACAGCTAGTTTCAGACAGGAACTAATTGCACTTTCTTGTTTAAAAACATAGAAATCATCTTTTGTTTTAGCAGATTTCCTTTATAATATTATGCTGTTCTTGCCTGAAAACATGCTGTGTATAAAATGGTTGCATAAAATGATTAGCAATCCGAGACACAATAGTGGACACTGTTGAGGATATAACAGAACATCCAGTTTCTAAAAGAAGGATGTGGATGATGATATTTGGAGAGCTAGCACACCTCAGTGGAAATACTGTGTACTACAACGAAGAACATTTTTTAATTAAATAAATTTGTTTCCAGTGTTAAAATAGTCTTGCATTTTATGTAGCGTCTTAGATTTTGTTGTATTCTGCTTTGGTTTTGTTGATGGTTTTAAGCTCCTATGGTATCCATAATTCTCCATTTTCACGATAAGCGGCACTTGGAAACAGATTCATTTTTAGCCGAATAGGAAGGGAGGCTTCAGGAGAATAATAACTAAGGCAATAGCACTAGTCTTTCTGCATAACCTGTACTTTACTCAGTAATCTTTCAAAAGCAATCACTTTCTCCAGAACAGTGATAGTAGTTACAGATTTATTTTATCAGAGCTGCCTGGCCACTAACACTCCAGCTGAATTCAGGAACTAGTAGTTCCTCAATTAGTAGTGGATGCCTACTACTTCTGTGATTCAGGCCTTGAGTTTGCTGGAAATAGAAGTAAGGCCAGACAGTCTGCTTTTACTGCTATTATGGACAGCAGGCTTTGCAAGGCTGCAAGTTCCATATTCTCCTCTACCGGTTCCAGGAAATATTTTTTAATCAAATGGAGTGGAAAGGCAACGTGAACTAGGAAAAAAAAATCCCTTTCCTGATCAAAAATACCAGTCATTGCGTTAGAAAAGTGTATTGAACAGAGTACTGGTTTTATGCACTGTCACCTTGCACTGGATTATAAAAAGAAAGGGGGGAGGGAGTGTCCATATGCACTCTGTTATGGATAAATGCTTTAAAAATGATGATGATGATGATGATGATGATGATGATGATGATAATGTTCTTCAGTATGAATGGAAAACAATCTCTCCCTTCCAGTTTTCACAATGAGTAAAGGGAATTAAAAACATGTAAAAAGAGAATACATTTTTTTTCCTTAGAGGTTCATGCACACAATAATTATATGGGTAGGAACTTTAGCAGCAAATGCTGCTTTTTTTTTTTCATCTGCCCACTTTCCTCTGCCATGCATCTGTTTTTCAGTTCTATTTCAGCTTTGATTAAGAACACTATGCTGTTACCTTCTAACGTTAATACATTCTCTTAGTGACTGTGAGTTTAGTTCATTTACAGAAGTCTCCACACCCCCTTCCCCAAAATCCTAACATACAAATTAGCTCAGTGTATACACAGACTTAAAGGGATTAATGGATGAAATTTTAAATTTTCTTGCCTTCAAAATTTGAAATCTTCAGTTAAGGTAAAAATAGTGAGTATTTGAAGGAATCTTGTATTTCTGCTTCTGGTCCTGTTCTGAAGGTAAATGCAAGACTGTGTAGCAAGTAGTGTTGGAGTATACATCACTCAGAGGGTCAGAAAAAATTTGTTTCTTTAAGTTTCCTAGGTTCTTTTAGAACCACGGATTGTAGTTATTCAATAAGGTAGAATGACTGATGTAGGCTTTTTTTGTTGTTTTTTTCCATTGTTTTAAAGAAACTGATCCATTATTTAAGTCCTTTTCCTTACCCCAACTCCTCTCCCAAGGACAATGGGACCAGTGACAGTAGAAAATCCAGACAGACAATAACATTTGTAACAATACAGAATGATATGCTAAATACAGATAATCTACAGTGAAATACATAGGATCATACAGATATGGCTTTGCTTCCTCTAAAGCCTCAAAAAGTATTATTGAAAAAACAGAAGCAGTATCTTGCCACCCTGTTTTCTGTAGTACAAATCCTTTGTATTTTTCCTTCTAATATAATCACCATTAAAATAATTCCTACTTTGAGATCATTGATATATTAACACTGGCTCATGAAATCAGCAACAGTAAAGACAAATAGGTCTGCAGCTTCTTCTTCCTATGGGGTCCAAAAATGCAGACACCTTTGTCTGATACCTCTTCCTTCTTGGTTTTTGAGACAACCATAAATGACTTCTTAGAGAAAAGCTAGGTAATGTGAAAGAGGTGAGTTTACTAAATATACTATATAAAATACATGTAGTTTTCATTACCAATTACTAAAACTCAGAATAAAACATGGCAAGCTTCTTCCTGTCTCCCAGTTCTTCTCTTCAGTACAATGACTACTTGACTGTTTCACGTAGTAATAATTATTGACAAAGGGACAAAGCATGGAGCAGTCAGATTTTGCCTCACTGTTCATTCCCATAATTTGGAGCTATGTCGACTTTGAAACAGTAAAAGATATCCATAATAGATGTGATTTCTAAGATCTTCTCTAGGAGCTCTTTTCAAAAGCTGTATTGTTTCCATGGATGCTGCCGTATAATCTAATTATTCCTGATGGGTTGCCTATTGTACCACAGGATTCTTCAAAGGAAAGGAAAACAGCAAGGTAGATCATTTGAGCAAAAATCTTTTATTTGTTTAGGACAATGTTTCACAAAAGCTCTATCTGGGAAGGAAAAGAAATCTCTTCTGAGCCTCCTTTCTTTCAGAACTCAAGTTGCTATAATCATATAAAGCAGCTGTGTGTACTGTATGTTTTATCCTTTCTTTTCATTGCATGATAGAAGACATTTCAGCCCCATGTTGAGGTGGATTTTTTTCCCACTGAAAAATTAAATCATTTATATTGTAAGATGTACTGTAGACAACCAGGGTAAAGCAACCCTAAGCAGCCAGAGAATGCATGCCAGACCAAACACCTGCAGCTTGTCAGAGGAATTACTCCATTCAACTCAGCTGGAATCTTTTCGTGATAAGAAATACAGTGGTGCCAAGGAGTTGATATTTACATCCACCTCATTAAAGTGAATCCGTTTCCTTTTATCAGAGAGTTTCAAGTTCCCAGACCATATGATGGATCTCACTTGGTCTGTGGTGTGTGTAACTGCACTGTTTTTGACCTTGGCCATTGTGCTAACCAGTCTCATTTCTCAGGACACTTTTGCACCTGCATAGCTAGGCTCCAGCTAGCTTTTCCCAATAAAGAGGCTAAAACTATATTTTATCATGTCAAATAACAATGTCCTAAATGCATGAGCGTGCTCTCATCTTACTTTGAATGCATTAATAAATGAATATTTCTTTTACATGCACCATCTTCCAGGCTACCATATTGTAAGGAGAAGGTAGTTGTTTGGAAAATTAATAACAGAAATCTCCTCAGGCATATCAAGTGGGAAAAGGATGGAAGCTCAGAGCTATTTATCAATCACCATCATCTACTAGTGTCTTAGAACTATCGTCATGGCAATATTTTGCACAGTGAGCTTCTGTGTTTTGGAGTTTTGCTATCCTCTTATACGTATGTGAAAAGACTTTCCACTGTTTAAGAGGAATCTTTATTTTATTTAGTCTACAAATAAGCCAAAGCTATGTGGATTGTCCTCTACATTGACTTTCAGGAATGATCAGTGTTAACAAAAATTACTTGAGTTTCTCCTATATTATCATTATTCTTGTATGAGTCAACAGTTTTGCCAAAGCACCATTCAGCTTTGTTTCCTTATGTGACATCTATCCTTAACAGTTGGTGATAGTTTGCATTGATGAATGGCATTAAGCCGGTAAGCTTCTGCTTTTAGGTAGAGATAGTTCAGCTTTGCTTTCTCCAGTGGTTACAAACACAGAATTCAGAGCTCTATTTCTTCTTGTTCAGGACCCAGAAGCAGCTCAAGCAGAGACTAACTTGTAGCCTGTGACACTCCCTAGGCAAGGACACTCTCAACAGTAGAGAGCTGAACTCCTGAAAGAGGGAGGAAAACAACCGAGGAGTAGAACCAAAGATACATACACCTTGGAAGAGCCAATGGACCTGTAGGGAAAGCCAACTTTTTTATTCTATCCAGTCCCAAGAGAAGGTGAAATTGTGTACTCCTTTCTTTCCTTGATTTTCTATTATTTATTCATCTGTGATAAAACAGAATGGCATTATAGTACTTACATACGTCCACTTTGAGTCTGTTTTCTAACATACAAATGAGGTTCTTCATTCAAATTACAGATAAATAGTTTGTTTTAAATTAAGTGCTTGAATTTTACTTTGGCTAGGAATTTACAGTGTGCAACTGTGGGAAAGTACTGATGCAGTGAAAAACAAGATTTGCCTTCAACTTTGACAGTGGTGCAATCTGTGGGGTGGAGTGCCCCTAGTCCATCTCTTTGAAGGTTTTCTATCCTTTGTTCATTATTCTTTCCTGTAATTCAACCAGTCTTATCTCATGTGAAGCCACATGAAAAGGAAGAGATGATGCCCCATCAGTTAGGACTTCTTACAGTAGAGGGATTTGCTTTATATAATTGAGAACCAGGACAATAAAACAAAGTACTCAAGGTAAATTTGTTTCCAAGCAAATAGTCTGCCTTTCACATCTAAGTCTTCTCTCAGTGTATAGGTGCCTTCTGCATGTACTAAAGCAATGGAGATGAAAAGTAAGAAAGATCTGGAAGAACATAGTCATAGATTTAAATCGAATACAACAAAAAACTTCTAAGTCTTGTATCTAAACTTTCTTTATGTGTATTGGAGTACCATTTTTGCTAGTAAAGCTGAGGAGGTTACAAAACAGTAGTATGAAAAATATTGTAAAGTTAAATACCGCATACTTTCATCGCATATGCACATATTTTGAGATGAGACTTGATTTCAGGATTTCTAAAGGGACAGTTTTACTATAACAGTGTTTTCTTTAGTTTTTAAAGCTGTTTTTTCTTTCCCTTTTTTCAGACAGGCACACTCACACATGAATGTGTTGAAGAAGCATAATATCCTACAACTGGGATGGGACAATCCATTATTTCAATACAGGATAGGGGATCATGTGATTGAGAGCTGCCCTGTGGAGAAAGACTTGGGTGTGCTGGTTGATGAAAACCTCGATATGACCTGGCAATGCATGCTAGCAGCCCCAAAAGTTAACCATACCCTGGCATACATCAAAAGAAGCATGGGCAGCAAGTTGAGAGAGGTGATTCTGCCCCTCTATTCCTCTCTTGTGAGACCTCATCTGGAGTACTGTGTCCAGTTCTGGAATCCTCATCATAAGAAGGATATGGAACTGTTGGAATAGGTCCAGAGGAGGGACACAAGGATGGTCAGAGGGCTGGAGCACCTCCTATATGAGAACAGGCTGAAAGAGTTGGGGTTGTTCAGCCTGGAGAAAAGAATGCATTGAGGAGGCTTTATAGCAACCTTCCAGTACCTGAAGGTACAAGAAAGCTAGGGAGGGACTTTTCTACAAAGGTTTGTAGTGATAGGACTAGGGACAGTGGCTATAAACTGGAGAGGGGCAGATTTAGACTAGACATAGGAAGGAGTTTGTTCATGGTGAGAATGGTGAAGCACAGGAATAGGTTGCCCAGGGAAGGGTGACAGGAAGATTGACTTGATGTTGGCAGAAGACATGAAAAGGTGATGAGGGAATCATGAGGCACTACCAAGAGATGAGAGGAAAAGAAGGCCATGAAGGAAATGTAATATGGTGAAGAGGTCTTAGGCTTTGAAGAGTTGTAGAGGTAGGAAATGGGTAGGAAATGGAGTCACAGCTCCTCCTCTTCCACAAAGAGGGCTGGAGGTGTTCCCCCTGAAAAATGAAAAACAGCATAAAGAAAGGGTTTTGATGGAAAGATCTTTAATGAGCTAAGATGACGTGACCAGTACAATAAAAAAATGAGCTCTAGAGCTTGCAAACCAGACAAGTCCTTCATATATCAGGATTCCCTTGGAAAGCCTACAGAAGGCTTTCTCTTTTCCTACAGCTTTGCCCCTCTCATATTTTTGCTGTACTCTAGAAACCATTATGGCTACAGGACAACAAGCATTAAGTATCATCCCAGTATTGAGCCCAGTCAACACAGGATCATGAAAGGCAGCTCTTACCAAACTAACCTGATCACCTTCTATGACAAAGTGACTTGGCTGCTGGATGAGGGAAAGGCTGTGGATGTGGTCTTCCTGGACTTCAGTAAAGACTTTGACACTGTTTCTCACAGCATTCTGCTTCAGAAAATATCAGCCTCTGTCCTGGACAGGCACACACACTCCTGGGTGGAAAACTGGTTGGCTGGCCGGGCCCAGAGAGTGGTGGTAAATGGTGTTAAATCCAGCTGGAGGCCAGTTACAAATGGTGTTCCCCAGGGCTCAATGCTAGGTCCAGCCCTGTTCAATGTCTTCATCAATGACCTGGATGAAGGCATTGAGTGCACCCTTAGCAAGTTTGCAGACTACTCTAAGCTAGGTG
>WAAB01011548.1:41609-59159 GCA_013389865.1 Piaya cayana | reverse complement strand
CCCTCTGGACTCAGCACTGGTGAGACCACTCCTTGAATCCTGTGTTCAGTTCTGGGCCCCTCAGCACAAGAAGGATGTTGAGGCTCTGGAGTGAGTCCAGAGAAGAGCGACAAAGCTGGTGAAGGAGCTGGAGAACAGGCCTTATTAGCAAGAGCTGAGAGAGCTGGGGTTGTTTAGCCTGGAGGAGGCTGAGAGGAGACCTCATTGCTCTCTACAACTATGTGAAAGGAGGTTGTGGAGAGGAGGGAGCTGGATTCTTCTCCCAAATGACAGGGGACAGGACAAGGGGGAATGGTCTCAAGCTGGGCCAGGAGAGGTTCAGGCTTGACATTAGGAAGAATTTTTGCTTGGAAAGAGTCATTGTGTACTGGAAGAGACTGCCCAGGGATGTGGTTGATTCACCTTCCCTAGAGGTGTTTAAAGGACAGGTGGATGATGTGCTGAGCGGTATGGCTTAGTGATTGATAGGAATCATTGGACTCAATGATCCAGTGAGTCTCTTCCAGCCTAGTGATTTTATGATTCTATGACCAGACTTGGCATCTTTGTTCCAGGGTAAGCACAAGAAAATTTTAATGAACCATCTTTTTCCTATCACACTCAGTTGGGGCCTATTAAATTTGTAGGTAATACCAAATCAGGAGGGGCTGCAAAAGTACTGGAAGATCGTATTAGAATTCAAAGTGGTCTTGACGTAATGAATTGGGTCATTAAATGACAGGTTTCTAACTTTTCTAACCTCAAGTCTATTCTTCCACAAATTTTGTGACAGTCTGACTATTAACTACTTCAATTGAACTCAATATAGACTAAAGTGGAAGTACCATCAAACTTACAATTTCTGAATTTTAAAGCCTTTTTCATTCTTTATCCAGCTGAAAATTCACATTTCTTATAGGAACAATGGAATTTAAAGTTGAAGAATGCAGAGGTTGAGCTACAAAAGATACTTTTGTCATTAGATAATATAATATAGATTCTGTTGTACCTTCATTAGAGGTATTGTGCTTCACATAACTTTGAAAGGAAATAGAGCTGTCCTTGGTATTAAACCTTGACCAGCAGGTTCAAGGTCATTAGTCCTTAAGTTACTTTGCTGCATGCTACTGCTTCCGTTCCTCAATAATATATTTAGAAATGTCAATCACACTCTGCCATTAGAAAAATGCCATGGAAAATTCGGACTATTTATTTTTTACCAGGAAAACAGCCAGAGCCACTCAACCCTCACCAACCAGAAACACTTGCCTGGATTGTGCAGTCAGAGGCTTTTTCCTCAGCTGACCAGCCAAACTAGCTCAACCCAATTTGGCCAACCAGCCAGATCACCTTAACCATCCACCAACCAGGGTTGTTCAGTTGTAGCTGGTCAACCAGAGCATCTGTCCCAGCCCACTAGCCATAGCATCTGTTCCAGCCCACTAGCCAGAGTGTATCACACCAGCCAGCCAGTCAGAGATTCTCAGCTCCGGCCAACCAGCCAGTGTCACTTTCCAAAGCTCTGGTCAGCCAGAGTCACTCAACTCCAGATGGCCAGCCAGAGCCTGTTTCTCCAGATACTCAGTCAGAGACTCTGAAACCCAGCTGGCCAGCCAGAACCCTTTTTCCCCACCTGGCCAGCTAGAGCAGCTCATTCCACATAGCCAGCTGGTGCCTGTTTCTCCAGCTGGCCATACAGAGACTCTGTCCCTACAGGTAGCCAAAGCCACTCAGCTGCAGCCAGCCAGTCAGAGCCTCACTCCCTTGTCAAACAGTCAGGGTCTCTCAATCTGCACCAGCCAGACACTTGCCCAGATTGCACACTCAGAGTCTCTTTCTCCAGCTTGCCAGACAGAGCAGCTCAACACCAGCTGCTCAGCCAGAGACTCTGTCCCAGCCAATTAGCCAGAGCATCTCATACCAACCAGCTGGTCAGAGACTCTCAACTCTGGCCATCCAGCTGAAAGAAGTAGTAGTTACCATTACAAAAACTGGAATTTTAATTTAAGCTAAAATACAGTTAAGTTTCATCTAAGCAGTTATGGTTTTTTGAAAGTTAGACAGAATGTCCCACTGATAGCATGTTTTCTTTCTTTGAGAGTGCGTTTTCTTTTAGACAGTTTCTTTTCCAGACACTGTTCATTCTTTGAAGAAGAAAATGCTTTGTGTGAAGTATATGTGCTGCAGAGGTGTCTCTTCTGTAATCACCTCTATTTAGAGTTTTCTTTCTATCTCAAACCTAAGGTCAAGCAGAGAGCTTGAGCCAGCTCCAAATTCACAAGAGTTTTAACCGTCGTGAAGTTACATAATATTAAAATTACACCTTGGAAAGTAATTGAATACGCATAATATTTCTGGGACAATTAACATATGTGCATGTAAGTTGGAAACATATTCTGTAACCAGCACATAAATGATGGAGATCTCTTCCACATGTTGCCCAGGTGTGATAAAGGATGTTTGTTTTTTAAAACTCCAAAATGAGTCTTAGAGAGTTTTATTTGCCAGTATCACAGCTAGAGGCACTTTATCCAGCTCCATCTGGCCAGAGCCACTCAACTCCAGCCAGCCAGGCAGAGCAGCTCTCACTCACCCAGAGCCTCTTTCTCCAAGCGGCCAGATAAAGTAGTGCTTTGCATAGCACAATATTATTGTGGGAAATCATGCCACAAACTGTCCTAAAGTCTATGTAGACAACATCATTTTCTCTTACCTTCTCCACTGATTCATCTTATTTAACATTAAGCCAATCAGATTGATTAAGCATCATTTATTCTCAATGAATTCGTATTGACTATACTTACATACCTTGTTCTTGCTCATTTGCCCAGAAACAGCTTCCAATAATATTTGTTTCATCACTTTCCCAGCAACTGAAGTGAGGTTGACAAGTCTGTAGGCCCTAAAGTTGTCACTTTTCCATTTTATCTGTACACATAGCATGTACCACTAAGAGCAGCACAGGGAAGCTCACTGGGCTGCATAAGCCAGTTAAGAAGCAGATCAAAAGCTGGAATATATACCTTTCTTGGTTGCACATTTCAAGTGCTGATGGTCATCAACTGGCCAATTGCAAACTCTTGTTATCGCATGATGAGGACGCTGAAAAAATAACATTTCTGTTTCTTGTGGACAGTTAAAGAATAATGAAGTAGCCTGATTGCCAACGGGAGGTACAAATAGGAATACCTAAAGGTGCTGCAAGCAGAGGATCGGAAAACTGAGGTGCTCTAAATAGGCATTATTTACTAGAATGGTTTCCATTTGGAAACAAAGTTCTTGTTTATCATTCTATACTGTAATGTGCGTATGACAGAATTTCAAAGAGCAGAGGAATGATACAGAAAACAAGGAGACCAAAGACTAACACAGTTTTATCTGCATGGGAATTAAAACTGAGTGAATACACTGTGATTATCTATAAAAAATAAAAGTGATTGTCCAAGAAACATGTGAAATATAGAAGATCGAAGAGTGAATTTAACATTAAAAAGGGAATTATAGACAATTGCAGTTAACAGTTTCTAGTTACTGAATGGCAATAAGAAAACCGTTTTGGATTGCCAGATTGTGTAAATTGTCACCACTTTTTTTCCTTTGTTATTTCCTTTGAATAGCACCAGTTTATACTATCTAAAAATCTTATTTCTCACCAAGAACATAAAAGAGGACAAACCACTATGTGACACCAGTATGTTTAAGCAGAAGTCAAGAGGTCGCATGTGTACGTTTCTTAACCAGATCTCTACGTTTTATGCGAGCAAAGTCTTCAGTTAACAGTCACAGAAGGAAATCAGTGAGGGGGTGGGGAAGGGTCTGCTCAGGTGTAATACAAGAGGAAACCATGAGGCTGTCATGGAGGTAGGTACATCTTTTTGAAGGGATAACTGGATAGAGTCAGTCAATGGCACAGCCATAATTTACAGCAGAAAAAAAGACCCCCGAGCTTTCATTAAGCCAAATTGGCTCCAGAATAAATGTGGCTGTGTATGTGGCATGGCAACCTTGCTAGTTAGCCCTGCTGGGAGGCAGATATGGTTGACCCATTTAGAAGCACCACACAACCATGCCAAGCTTGGTGCTTCAGAAGAGGACAAGTAAAGCGCTGTCCATTAACCATGCATTTAACAGTCACTTTGTTTGATGAGAAGACCACTTGTGTGGGCAGTTTTTAATTACCAAAACTTATTTTTGCCATGATGGAAAATAAAGAGGAGGGAAATAGTCATTGTTCCTATCCGTCCTCTCACACCCAAACACCAGCCCTATGACCAGAGCAGCACCCAAGGCTATGCAGCCAGGGGTGACAGAACTGGGTCTGGTTTGGCAGGAGGTTATTCTTGAGCAGTGCCAGAGCTTCCTGCTGATACCCTGCCTATCATGCTGTGGGCAGGGGCAACAGTGTTGCTGGGGCTCTCTGTCATTTTTTCAGCATCCTCATCCTGCGATAACCAGAGTTTGCAGCTGGCCAGCTGAGAACCATCAGCAATTGAAATGTGCAACCAAGAAAGGTATATTTTCCAGCTTTGGATCTCCTTCTTAACTGGCTTATGCAGTCTAGTGAGCTTCCCTGTCCTGCTCAGAATGGCCCCTTCTGTTTTACAGATTGGTGCTTCTCAGCTGCCAGTTTCCAGTCTCCAACCTTAATCCTAATCCTGCCTCCTCCTTGCTGTACATCAAATCACAGGCAACATATGCCACAACTAGTAAGGTATATTGGTAAAGATGTAGCCACATGGTTGCAGACATGGAACAAAAATGCATAGTCTTCAGTTACAGTGTGCTATCATAGCTTTTCTCTGTCTCTGTGACCCATGGATGAGGGTGTAAGTGGAAAGCCTTTCTTTTATGCTGGGAATGTGTCAGTCGTTCTGTACACAACAATATTGTGGTGTTGTACTGCCTTGTTGCAGGGAGAGTGGGTGGGGAAGTAAGAGACACCTGATGTCTCTGAAAATTTTGTAAATCTGCATCCACTGAGATTAACCTTCAATATGAAATGTAAGGGACACAACATCACAAGGATTATTATTAGACTTGTTTCAAGCAAGGAAATGTCTCATGTCCTCCAGGCAAGCAAGTAAGCTTTAATGAGTGTGGTTAGAAGCTGTTTTGTCACTGCATTGGAAGATAACCGATTTGATTCTTCACAGCACACTTTTCTCTGTGCCAGATGGGTGTGCAATATTGCTGGATAGGAGAGGGAGCAGTGATTGAGCTACTTGTGTACATGCTCTGTGCCTGAGAAGGTCTTAAGTGCAGAGAACAAGAACCAATAAGGCAGGGCTTGTCTGCATGTAACACACTCAGCACTGCTACCAACGTTCAATAATCCAGCTATCATGAAAAGAGAATGAGTTGGGGATAAATGAAAAATACACTAGATGACAGAGTTGCAGAACTCAGAGTAATTGGTGGCTAAAGGGAAACTGTTACCAGCTTTAGTGGGAGAAATTTTATTTGATCAATGCTACTGTCTTGCAAGGAGAGGTATGATAAGAGGATCAGAAAAATAACTTGGAGAAGTATGCCTACTTTCCCCCTGTTCCTGATAACATTGACTTTTCTGGTTTTTTAATTAATATCACACTTGATATGTTGAAAGGTCACAAATTTCTTCACATATATCGTTCCAGTATTGAAATGTATCCACCTTAAAAACATTTTGTCCAGGCTTCAGAATCTGACCAGGGAAAACATTTGGAGATACAACCTAACATGCAGAACACAGATCAAAGCTAGTTTATGCTAAGGCAGATGGAAGTGATTCATATAAAATATAGCAGAGTTCAGGAAGCATTTAGTTTGAAGACTATATTTGACCTAGAGAAGCAGAGAGCATGCTGAATTAGACAATGATAAAATGATTATTCTTTGACATTCTTTTAGCAGCCAGAAGGTGCCAATTTCTTAGGTATTTTTTATGTTAGTTTGCTGAGATTTTCCAAAAGCTTGCTTGATATCCTTTTGGTAAAATTTTCATTAAAGAACATAAGGAGTTACCATATTGGATCAGATTTGTGATCCATCTGGTCTGGTAGCCTGTCTACAACAGTAACTAGAGTTTTATTTGCCAGAAGAAGGTGCAAAACCCACACAGTTGACAGAGATCATTTCATGTCTTCCCTGACAGTCAGGACAGAGTAAACAGATTTTTCAACCTTTACAATACTTTGTCTGCATAAACTGTTATAGTTTAGATATCTTTATTATTGCTCGAAATGACACAGCTCAACAACAGTGAAAAAAAATTCTATCTATCTTTCTTTCTTTCTTTCTTTCTTTCTTAATTATATATTTGTGGCCTTCTACTTCACTTATGTATATAAGTGAACATGACACATATTATGACATATATCAGTCAATGTTTCATTGCACCATTTAAAGTCTTAGGACATACAGAGTTTTTGTCTTCCTTTTCTATCCCAAGCATTGCTTCATGTTCTTTCCTCACACTCAACCTCTTTTTACCCTTCTAGAGTAGGACAGCCCAGTCCTTTCCATCGCTTTTGGTATGAGACTTATCCCTGTTTCCAATAATTATCACCCTCCTTTGAATTTAGTCTAGCAGATTTCAGCAGGAGGTCCACTTGACAAAAATTGCATCACAGGGAAACAATAGGAAAGACAAGAGCAGAGGGATGACATGAGAGTATGAGGCTTGGGTTTGCAGAAGGAGGTTGGGAAAGACAAATAGGACATGAACTCAATTCTGTCCTGCAGAAAGTGGAAGAAAGAAGTCATAGGTGAGCTGGAAAACAGTCTCCAAGAGGAGGTAGGCAGACTATCTTTACCTCTACTGATCAATGATTGAAAGGAAAATATGAATATCACCCCAATAACAAGAGAGACTGAAACTGAAGCCCTTGTATTTGAGGCTACTCAGAATGAGCAAGTTCTGAATCTTATTCTTGAATGTGTTTAGTGCTGTGTATTTCTCGAGCTACTTTCTGACCAGAAAGGATTAATTCTTGGATTCAAAACTTTTAAATAAGTACCATCAAGCAAAAGAGCAAATCTCCAGATTTTAGCAACTTCTTTGAATTTCTGCCAGCTGGGACAAGCTCTTACAAGAATCACTACCAAGCTGCTGTCCTTACCCCTGCTCAGTAGATAAGAACTAAAAGTAACTTTAAACTGTGTTAGAGGATTGTTCACAAAGGAGGTGACATTGTAAAATCTATTCTCAAGGCAAATTTGCATCTCTTTTCATTTCTTCTAAAACTGAAGAATAAAATGAAATTATTAAAGAAAGACTCAATGTTTCCCCAAGGGACTGATTTTTTGGCAGGGAGATACAGTTCCAGTTTGCCACTTTTATTTCAGAGAAAGTTTTGACAAGTGTATTTAAAGGACTGTTATAACATCAATTGAGCAAATCAATTACAAAGCACAGAAGAGTTCCATTTTTAAGTTGTTCACGAGTGAAACAACATAAGTAAATGAAGATCCACAAAATATTCATCCATTCAGAGGAAGGACTGCACAATGAGTAAAGGATACTGGAGGGCAGAAAGACTGAGGAGGATCATCTGTTGGATCCCTTCTTTTGACAGCTAAATTCTAAATTGTCATTATTTTTATTTATTGGTTTTAATGCATGCTAGCTGATTCAAATACAACATAGGGAAAGATATAGAAGGTGTACTTCAGTTTATTAGTATACATTAACAGTACAGCTGATATGACTACATTCAGGTTTTAGCATTAAACTGTGTTAAAAAATCAAGCTTAAATCTAGCTTTGTTGCTAGGAGGCTACTGACATGAAGAGTGTAGCAGGATCAGGAAGATTATTAACACTGATACAGAAAAAATCCATCACAAGGGCTTAGTATGGCTAGACACTTGGGTTATAAAAGGTGCCAAACCTAGGGAGTTCAAGACTTTTTCAAAAAGACATGTTTGTTTCTGAATCAAAACAAATATTGAGTAAAAAATCACTTTGCTTTTGTTCTGTTGCAAAATATATCAGTTCAATAATACTGAAAATATTATCTTCATTGTTTCCTTATTTTCCTTCTATTTGTGGTGGTGCATATTCACTCCAGGCCACACTGCATTCTTTGGGAGAAAGAAGCCATGCATTCTTTGGGAGAAAACTCCATTTTTAATTTGTCTTTGTATAAGTGCAGTGAATTGGAGTGATTAGGCACTCCCTGACCACACCTGGAACTCCCACTGCCTGAATTACAGCCCAGTCAAGTGACAGGACCAGAACTGTACTAATCTGGAATTACTGGAATTATACAGAATTACCTAACATAAATCACAGCCTGGATGAAAAAATACTGACTGAAGTCAATCATCCCACAATCTTTTAAACAGCAATGCTAAGTAAGACCCTTTGAGCCCTCTAGGTTCACAGTAGGCTGCGACACAGCATCTCCCCCTGAGCTGGGATGCCTCTCTGGATAGATTTTGGAAGGACTCAGATCATCTGCTAACAAATAGGGATGAAGGAGAAGGGTGAAGTCAGATTTCTCAAGATTCAAAGATTGCTGTTTGGTGAATGCTAACACATTAAACATAAGTAATCCACTAAACTTGAGGAAAAAATAACTGTTATTATGGGGCAACCTCCGTGTGTCCATTTATCTACATAGTTCTGTGTTTGAGTGTGTCTGTGTATGCATGGCTTGATTTAGGAAACTTTGCAGGAAGTCTCATGTGAACCTTGTCTTTTTCAAATCTTTAACTAAGTCACTGCTTTAATTGTGGCAAATTCCATTGAATCACTTTGTTGAATTGGCTGGTGGTTAAGCACTGTTAAGACTTATATAAACTAATCTTGTGATATAGCTTAAAACTATTAATAAATCCTGAATTGCTGCTAAATCAAAGCTGTGTAAAAATCTATTTGTCACAAATTGACATAGTTGGCAGGATGCTACATCAGGATACATGACTTTATTTATGTAGAGACTATAGAGTTTTAGATGCAAGTTAAAATTTTTAAAAATCTAATAAACGGTGTGTTTGTAGTTGATCATTTATTGCTGTAAAATTATAAACTAAAATCAGTTCCTCCATTGCTCACTGTTCTAATAAATTATGTGTGATTGATGTAGCAATTTAGTGTAAAGCTCCCTAAAATAGTACTGTGGAGAAACAATACAGAAATAATGTAAAATGTGATGTGCTGGAGGACTATCATCAATACTATAATAGATGTCTACATCTCTAGGTAGTAGAGAAAGTAGGAAGAGTGGGAACTTGTGTGTGTAAGAGAGAGAGAATGATGCACTGCACATACACAATACATATATACATGTTACACAGGACACTTCATTTGAAAAATCATCTACGAGATTGTGAAGATAATTGCTTAAAATAGTTTCCTGCTCTCTCTCTAAACTTCCCCATATGAAAATATTTCCATTCAAATGCCTGGAAACAAACTCACATAACAGGACATGCTGAGCAACTTGAATAAAGTGGTGAGTTTCCTGCCCTCACCATAATATACATTCATTAATATCAGCATTCACGACAGGTTCCTGCAGTCGGAGGATGTTGCTGCAGTGTAAGGGATTTTGTTAGGTTGAAGGTCCTGAATACAAAAGGTTAATTTTACTAATTAGTAGATGATAGATTAGGACCATGAATAGCTACAGAGAACATCAATATGAACATTGAACAATGCCCCCAGGGGTATTTAATCTAATTCAGGAGTCAGAGTAATAGCTGAAGTAAAGGAATGCCTGGCACCAAAATGAAGGAAAAGTCAATGAAGTAGAGACAGTAGAGCTAAGATCTGACAGGTTGTTTTGGTCCAAAGATTTAGAGTGATTGAACCATAGACAGCAGCGGGTAATGGACTAGGGGATTTTGAAATATTAAACCAAAATATACCACAGGATAAATCTATAAGGAAATGCCACTAGATTTTGATGAAAAGTTCTTGCATAATTAGTTTATGTAGTATGTTGTATAGATTGCCTCTGGAGCATCAACCTATCTGCCTTCAATCTGTGTTCCGTTATACTGATGAAGTCTAGTTGGATTTTGTTTTCATTGGTCCAATTGCTACTATGCCTTAATTTTGGCTTCCCTGCTATTGATCTCATTGCTTTTGCATCACACTGAACATCTTTTTTTCAGGTTGAAGCCCAATGGCATAACAGTGAATGTGCCACTGCAAGGACTTTTATGACTGGTAGCACCTCAGATTTGTCACTGCTCACAAAAGATCAAGAAAAGCCCTGAAGTAAGTTATTATTTAGGAGTTGTCTCTACTTAAATGAATTAATATTAATTTAAATATTTTCAAATAACGTTTCAAATAATTTGCAACATAGAGAGGGAACTTAAACTTTTTATTTTACCAGATTATTTCTTTTTTATATATTTGTGTCGGTTTTGTTCAGGAAACTGTTATTTTTCTTTCTATTTCAAGAAATTAATATTTTTCAATATTGACTATTTTTCATAGGTTCCATATACAAGGTTATGATTTTTAGTAAGCATTTTTTTCTGTTCTTTTATGCGACTCTTATTTTAGTGTCCTTTCTTTCTCCCTAATATTTCTCCAATCTTTCTGTTTTCTCTGTACTTGGGAGGTTTTGGGTACAGAAATTATGTACAAATTCTGCTGAATTTGTGTCCATATAGGTATCCAGTATTTTGTGATCTCTAAGGATGCTGGATTATAATTTACTCCTATATAAACTAATGACAAAAATCTCTAACACTGGTGATGGCTATATGAAGCTGGGGAAAAAAAAGCAATGCCCAACACCACCACTAATAAAAAGATTTCTAGGGAGATCATCTGTATTTATATGTACCTTAAAATTTTTTAAAAAATCCAATTGCTTGTAAAGTCTTATCTATCTTCCAGCCAGTAATTTCTTGTCTTTCTGTATATTCCATAATTTCTATCTTCCTTTGTCCCATAATAAATCCATCTATAGTTTTGTCAAACCTACGCCCGTGAAAAGACATAAATGTTCTGACACAAATTTTGATGTTACTATAATAAAGACAAATGACCAGTAATGGACTTCTATGTTGCCATTTTCAATGGGAAGTACCTACCAGAGTGATATTAAAAATTGTTCACATCTTGAAGGAACAAAACTACTGAGGAGTAAATGTTCCAATTGTTATGTACATCTGGCTAAAATGCTATTTTTTTAAAACTAATGAATTAAACCTTATGCCAACATCTTACTCTGTGTGTGTGTGTGTATATGTGTATATATATGTATGTATAATCATACATACATTTAGATTGTATGTATATGAAAATTCAGAGGGAATAATCACAGAATTAAATGTCTTAGAATACATCTGACAGTGCTAGGTAATGCAACTCTTTCTAGCAATTATATTTTCTATTCACGTGGCAAACTACTACCTACTGCATTGGAGGATAAGTTTGCATGCCAGATCAATGCATAACACATTACTGAACAGGTAAATTGCCATATTTCCAGGCAAAGTGAGGTGCCTGAGTTTTAATGGAATGAGAAGTACACCATCATTACAATGAATAGAATCTGTTAACAATGTTACATTTCTTCCTTGCTCTTTTTCATTTGTATGCCATTATTTTAGAGAAGGGATGAAAGATTCTCATGATTACACATGATTCATTGGAACAAATGAATATAATCCTACAATTAAAACATGATGCACAGGCATGGCACACAAAACCTTGCCTTGGTGAGGACCATTTTGAGTTTTAACAATAATTTCTACAAAGCAAGGACCCCCTTTGAAGTAATTTAAAGATTCTGATTTATTATATTGGTTTTCACAGTGACAATCCTCCTTTTCTGCACCAGGTTTTGCACACCTACTTTCCTTCCAGAAAAAAAAAAAAAAAAAAAGCCTTTTTTCACTGGCATTTCAACTAGCACTAGAACCAACGCTGAGGGAAAAGCAGCAGTGAAGAGTAGTGTGTGCTGCTTCCTGTTGTAAAGACACTCCCAGATCCTTCTACTACATCACAACACACAGGCACGTGCAGTTACTGGATTTTGGTTTTCTTTAAAGTGACCTCCAGCAACCTTTGCCTTCACTATGAAGACAGGATTAGAATGACTGGTTTGTGAAACTGTATCAGAAATGCCACCTCCTTTCTCCTTCTGATGCCAGCACATATCAAATGCCAACATGATAGGAACCTACAAGTGAACTGGTTCTGGAAGGTACTTTGCCAGATGGATTTCTACCTTTACTGCAGTTCCACTTTGGTTTGGAGAAAGTCCTCCTCCATTTCTGGAGGGCTATGCTGTCTACCGCCTATTTCATTTTTCATGAAATCGTAGAATCACAGAATCATAGAATAATTTGGGTTGGAAGGGACTTTAAAGATCATCCAGTTCTGACCCCCCTGCCATGGGCAGGGACATCTCCCATTAGATCAGGTTGCTGAAAGCCTCATCCAGCCTGGTCTTAAGCACTTCCAGGGATGGGACATCTACAACTTCCCTGGGCAACCAGTTCCAGTACCTCACCACCCTCACAGTCAAAAATTTCTTCCTAATATCTAGTCTAAATCAGCTTAAAACCATTACTCCTCATCCTGTAACTGCACTCCCTGACGAAGATCCCCTCTACAGCTTTACCATAAGTTCTCTTTAAATACTGGAAGGCTGCTTTAAGGTCTTCTCCAGAATCTTCTCTTTTTTAGGCTGAACAATACGTAAGTCAATAAATAATAGACTTTTAGTTCAAAACGCTGGCATCAGCTGTTCTACTGACCACCAGAGCAGTTCTCCCTTTGTAAGAATGGAGCTGTGGGGAACTGTGAGTACTGGATGAATGCTCCCTAACATGAAACCAGGATTTCAATGTTTGCAAAAAGGCTTGGCTATTACTTCAGTCATGTAAAGCTGGCATTTATTGATAGGATGGTCTTTTTTCTTACATATTAGTCAGGTGTAAGCAAAGAAATAGTCTTTAAAAGATGTTGATTAGTATGACTTACTCTTATAGCTGACTAGTACATAGTGCTGGGGGAACATGCTACCAGGCCCTCTGTATCATAAATGACTGCACCTCAATGGCACTCCCTGCCTCAATTCCTCATTTAGTTGCAGGTAGTCTTCTGGGTGCTAAGGCAAACACTGAGCTGCACAAGGAACCCAAGGAGAATGACAGGCACTACCTCCTACTCCCTTTCAGTACACACCCTATCGCTCTGCGATGCCTCCCCTCCCCATCCCGCCCCCTCAGGGTGGTTTCCATTGCAGTTGCCCTCCTGGTGGAGGGCACTACAGGCATCGTGGCAGGTCCAGGAGCACTGCAGAGTTAACATGGTGGCTGCAGAGAAAGACTGTGGCCCACAGCGGTTCTCGGCTGCAAGCCTCCTCGGTACTTGCTACTCCGTACATCAAGAAACCATTTTTCTTGCCTTTCTAACACTGTGCATAGGTGTGCACATTCTGTACAGGCACTGCATTTACTGCTGGCTGCTTTGGTGCATGTCTAATTACACTCAAAATAGTTTATTTAACTTGCATTTCACTCTGAGGTGTGCTGCTTTTATTTCAAACCTGAAAAGACATTTGTGTGCTGAAAGTTTTTGCTTTCCTCCAGGCCACTAACTGCTGCAATATTACTTCTACCTACATACTTGCTTCTGCTTTTCACAGTGAGATGTTTATTAGCCCAGAGTGTTATTGGGGTTAAGAGGGTATAATATTAAGGCAAGTATTGGTTGTGAGGTTGCAGCTGCATTGCCCATGAAAAGTAGCAGGCTGCCGTCCTCCCTTAAGAATAGCAGTCATTGTGTCCTTGGGCAGTTTCTCAAGCTTCATATCTCCATAAAGCTGCCTCAGTTTTAAACTAAAAGTGCCTCTAACTTCACCGGATAATTTCAGCTTGAGATCTGCAGTGTTCAAACTAGATTGCTGAGCCAGACAAGTGCAAACTCATTACGTCGGCATGATCACAAATAATTATGTGTGTGCAGTCAACCTTGATAATCACAGCCAAATGATTTGCAAAATGCCTTTGGTATAACTCTGCCCTTACAGCTTTTGGCTTGACTATCTAAACAAATTAGGGTTAAGTGATAGGGCTGTGTAAATTAAAGAAATTAAAGATTAAAGAAATTTAGATTCAAATTAAAGAAAACTAGATGTAAAAATTATATTAAAATATGAAAAACTAGAAGCACTCAAAACATCAAATTGTTTTACATGACTTACTGTGACTAGGCAAGATGGAGCACTATAAGCAACTAGGCACAAAGATAATTTTTGGGGGTGTTCTTAACTGGCTTGAAATTTCTTTTCCAAACACAACTTTGAGCTCAGATTTAAGTGACAAGTTAACAACATTTATCCTGTTACATCCCTTGAAAATTCAGGCCTGGACAATGTGGATTCTAGCCCTTTTCAGAGAGAGGAATCATCTCTGCCCTGCTGCAGGGCAGAGAGAAGATCCACTTCTCCAGGTCCCAGGGAGAAGATAGATTCCATTCTCCAGGTCAGGAAATGATCTATTGCATGGATGTTCACTCTGTGCTGTTAGAAGACACGTACCTTATACTAGCTTTGGTTTGATGCTGCTATTATCACTACTGTCTGCTGCTGCAGAATAACTTTTGGGTTTTAGTCAGATATCAGAGTCAAGGCTTGTGTAGCCAAACTGTCATCACCACCTTTTTAAATCCTTTAAGCTATACCATAGAAATACTACTGATAAGAGTTTCATCTTAAAGACATGGGGTCTTGAAAACTTCTTGAAAACTAGTGAGTAGATAGTGCTTTATTGCTCAGTTCAGCTGCTACTCTTTCTGGTATACCTGTCAGTTTAGTGAGTAGCATGCCTAGACTTTGAATTGGACACAGTATATAATCTATCCTGCACAGCCATCACGTAAAACAATTGGAACAGGAAAATGACAAAAGCACTACAGAAGGCATGAGAACTGAGATGTGCATAGCAGGATGATTTGGGAAACACAGGAATGATCTAAGTGGCTTAGATGATTTAGTAGAGCACAGGAAAAAAAATGGAGTATAGATATGGTTTGAGGTGTGGGTGGTGGGGAGGGGAAAGGAGAACCTGGGAATACTGCAGCATTGGCTGTATGGGACAAAAGGAAATCAATATGCTACCATAGAAGACCTGAATAACATGAAAAAATGGAAGAGGTCAGGATTTCTATTTCCTGCTACTCACAGAACTACTATTTTGTGCAGATAGTATATATGCCCAGAACAGACTATCAGTGGGGGACTTACGAGTACCCTGGAGGTGGCCTGATCACATGCCAAAGAGCAGACTATAACCTTATGTAAAGGAAATCAGTAGAGTACATCTCAGATGAGTAGGAGTGTCCTTGGATGCCAGGCATAAACAGTGCTCACTGGTATGAATGAATTCATAATAGATATTTGGATGCCATGGATTTTATGCAAATGCTCTACTTCCTTCTTCTTGTTATTTTTGCATAGACTGCCAGCTTTACTGTGACAGTCACTGCAGACAGAATTGTTTGAGGAATGGCAGAGTGCAAGGGCAGACTACAAGGATATCGGTGTCCTACAGATGCCTCGTGTTAGGAAGGCTCACTGCCTGTGTGCTCTGACTGCTGAACACAGGCATATGGGTGACTTTGCAATGGAGCACAAGAGGAGAATGTAGCTCCTCACAGGGACTTCTAAAGATGCACCTCTTAAATGGGTTTTTGCATGTGTTGGAGCATAAATAACAGAATGGTATCTGACTGAGAAACAGGGCTAACCAGTCCATGCTGTTTCTGACACGTGAACTAATACAGTGATGTGACACTGCCCTCTGTTGTGTAGACACCCAGCCAGTATGGGATTAAACTGGAGCTCTAACACATTGCAGTATCAAGTGGTCTTGTTCTAAGCAATATGTAGGAAATATCCTTTAGCATAACAAATATTCTAGTACATTCAGAATGGCCACTACCTCTAACAGAGATTGCCCCAAAATTATTCAAAACCAGACTTCTAATTGGAATGCACTGATTCAGCCACGATATGCAATTTGTGATCAAAGTGAGCTGAAGGTCTTACAGCGGTGCAGGCACGGAGGCCTCGGTTGGGGTTATCCTGCAGAGGGGAGAGGAAGAGGAAATGTGCAGGAGTGGCAGAAACTAGTGATCCAGAGTTGTGGTACCTGCTGTTGCAGAGAGAGCTCTTACCCTCTGCTGCCATCACACACCTCTGCAGTGGCAAGAGAAACCAGACTTGGATAACGCAGTCATTGGGCCTTACTTTATGTGCTATGCCCAGCTCTGCTTCCTTAGCAGCTCTCCACTCTGCTTCTGCCAAGATCCAGCTGTCATTCTCATAGATAGAATAATGGCTTATAGAAAAACTGTATTTAGTAAGGTTCCCGCCTTTAGGTAAGATTACAGAAAAAGAGAAGCAAAACTGAGAGAAAGCAGGTAAAATCAGCAAGAGACATTGCCTGTCAATATATAATCCTTGTATCTCTGTTCAGCCTCTGTTGTCCAGTCTGCCACCTGAGGACAATTTCTGCTACTCCAGTCGTTCCTTTATTCCCTTGTGGTAATAGCAAGGCCACAGGGTTCACAACACACTTTGCACTCCTGTAGCCATGGCACAGAGGAATCAGATAAAAGAAAATCCAGGAGCGTGCTCAAACACTGTAGTTCTGTGTTGAAAAATGAAAATCCATTAGTCTTGCAGAGTTTTTTTTGTCTCCAGGAATAGCTCTATAAATTCCTTCCCTTTCAGTACAGCTATTCCCTTACAGGAAATCGAAAGGCAAAATAAGACATGTAGTGGCAAGGAAGGCAGATTGTAAAGTGTACCTGATGGCAGTTCTCAGGCACAAGTCAGTCTAACATGTCGATACCCATCTGACATATTACTCCCCTTGAATCTGCTGAAGAGGGCTACTGCTTTGAGTTGTGGTGTGGAAGGAAACAAGACAGAGGTCTGGTAGCCACTCCACATCAGCGGCCACATCAAAGCCCATGGGTGCAGCAAGGATGAGTGGGGGAGAATGAGCTAGCCATTATGTATCCACCACTCACCTGCCAGTCAGGACAACAAAATTGGCCCCTGGTCACCCTGTCCTTCATATCGACATAAGCATAGAATCATAGAATAGTTTGTGTAGGAAGGGACCTTAAAGATCATCCAGTTCCAACCCCTCTGCTATGGGCGGGGACACATCCCACTAGATGAGGTTGCCTTTATTTTTAATTTTTTTCAGAATCAGAGGTGATTCCAAAAACAGAAGTGTTAATAAGATTTATGAACAGAAACTAATATAAGCTGTACTCGGACAACTTACGGATGTGGAAACCATGAGTTTTGTGTGTTGGAAATGGCTTGATGTATGACCCTGGAGATTTTTCGAATCCCTATATGCTGGTGGAGGTTGCACTAGCAACCCACCATGTCCCTTACCAGCAGTGCCACTGACCAAAGTGGGGTTCCCCAGGGCTCAGTGCTGGGTCCAGCCCTGTTCAATGTCTTCATCAATGACCTAGATGAAGGCATTGAGTGCACCCTTAGCAAGTTTGCAGATGACACTAAGCTGGGTGGAAGTGTTGATCTGCTGGAGGGTAGGTAGGCTCTGCAAAGGGATCTGAACAGGCTGG
>WAAB01011548.1:0-41404 GCA_013389865.1 Piaya cayana | reverse complement strand
CCTCAAGCTCCACCAGGGGAGATTTAGGCTAGAGATTAGGAGGAATTTTTTCACAGAAAGGATCATTGGGCATTGGAACAAGCTGCCCAGGGAGGTGGTTGATTCACGTTCCTTGGAGGTGTTTAAGGCATGGGTAGAGGAGGTCCTGAGGGACATGGTTTAGTGTTTGATGGGAATGGTTGGACTCAATGATCCGATGGGTCTCTTCCATTCTGTGTGTGATTCTGTGAAAGGTAAAGAATAAAAGGAGATGGACCAACTGATACCCCAGATATTATCACTCCAGAAGGCTCTATAGAAGAATGAGAAGAGATGGTCATAATTGGAGCTCCCTCTTAGCTGGTCCGAGATCCTCACCAAGGTCAACATAACATCATGGCTCCAATCTCTCCGAGCACTGGAGAGTCTGCAAAAACTTCACCTGCAGCAACCACATGGAAATATCTACAAAGATTTTATCACTGAACTCTAGATATGTCCCTCACAAACCCTCATAGGATGCTAATATTGGTCTAGGCTTAAGCTTATACTCTTGACATAGAATTGTAACATTATGGGTAATAAACTAAATGTTTAAGTGCAGTTCTGAGTCCTACTCTGTCTCCTTCAGTGTGTGACACTATCTTCACCTGCTGGTCATCACTGTACCACTAAGCAGTATTGCTTTGTTTAATCTGTTCATAATATGTCAGTAAATCTCATATAGTTCATGAGTTCATATGTGAGTAACAGAGAAGTAAGTCCTGAGGGCTTCCCATTTCATGTTAGCCACAGTCTAGGCAGAGGCCAGTACTTTTAGGCTCCTATTATGTAAATGGGACTAGTAAAGACATAAGTACCTACTGTTAGTTTTTTGCCTATCTTGAACACTGGTGCTGATAAAGGGGCACATGTGAGCAACTTTGTGGGGAAAGAAGGAGAGGACTTTGTTTGTGAAGTGTTTTTATATGTTCATAAAGTGCTCCAAAATCCTCAGAGATAAAACATTACGGTCCAGAAATTGACCTGGAGTGCAGAAAGTTATATTTCTTACAGGTTTTTTCCCAATAAATAGGGCATAAGACACGGCATGGTTTGGGGTTTTTTCGTATTAATATCATGGTTAAAGGCAAAGAAGCAGCTTTTGTGCCTGGGCTTGTGTTAGTTTGCAATGTTTGGTTTTCTTTTTCTCTACTAGGTTGCATGTGCTAGGCTACTTTTATGGAAGTAAACCAAAGGTACTGTGACAAACTTGGGACCATCTAAGCACACGTCAGAGTTACTGCTCTGTTGCACACCAGAATGTCCCAGGATTTCAAGTCAGATTCTGGGAGAGAGTTAGGAATTCCCGCCCTGTTGAAACGGTTGATGTATAACTAGGCAGGAGTGTGGAAATCTAGCTTGTAATTGGTAAAGTCACCAGCGGAGGTCAGTGTCTCACACAGACAGACTCTACTGTCCCGCTACAAAGCCACGGCTGCTCTGCTGCACGAGGCTCCCTTCTGCCTGTTTCTACCCATTTAACTGCGCATCCAAATGTCCTCAGCAGCTGTGCTAGCACACAGGTCTTTTCTGGGTGAGGCTCTGCCTGGCTTTGCAACATGATATTTTCTCTCAATACTTTTTCCAGGCTCAAAGATTGCCCACAACTTGTACATAAGTGATCTTCACGAATTAAGAGCCATCTCATATCATAGTAACCAGACTACAGATGCATGTACAGGTACTGAGCTGGAAGCCTCTCATCCTGCAAGATGGGCTCCATATCCTTTGGGAACGTCCAGCAGATGCATTCCTCAGAGAACCTGAGAGGAAGCGCTTCTCAGGTGGCAAAATACAGACCTCTGTATACAATGAGTCATCTAAATGTTTTTGTTATCTGAGGAGCAAAATAAACTCCTCTAAGGGATGGTTCATTTCACTGGAAGCGCTAGAAGTGGCCGTGTTACTCTGTTAACCATAAAGGGCATATAGGGCGAACTGTTACTGAGATGCAGACCTCTAAGTTTAGGCGAAAGAAATCTCACCCGTAGTTTCAGGGACATCAGCATGAGCTGTTCATCCTTGATATTTAGCCTTGTTACAACTAAGGTGCTTCTGGATCTGACCAAGAACAGAACTTCCCAGCATCTGGAGCACCTTTAGGATAAAAATGCAGATTTCAGGTGCCTTCCAAGAGCACATGTGAATGTTTCAGATTAACTTTATGCCTCTCAGCCTGTGTAAGTGCCGTAAAGATAGACCCCTTTGCATGGATTTTTTTTGTAACACCGAAAGCAAGATGGAAATCCAAATCTATGCTTAGGTTGCTTGATTAGGAAATTGTATGTGGTTAAAACTTAACAATTTTTCATCCAGTTTGCTAAATGTCTGTTGATAGTTCTCCTGCACATCTTTGTGGCTGGTGTACCAGAAGTGTCAAGGCTGGTTCCCGGGGCAGCTGGACTTTCAGTTTCATGTGGACTTCAAGCAAAAGGGAAAAATGTTCACAGGAGAAACGTCTGTTTCTTTATGTTCTAGAAGTGCAAGCTGTCTACTCAAAGATACAGAGCAACTTACTAAGATCTATAAAGGTATATAGAACTATCAGGGCCCTAAGCACAGTCCTGGCTGCCCCTAGGGAGGTCTGGCTGCCTGCCTTAGGGTCAGCTTTACCAGCACAGCTGCATTTGGCACATGCAGAACCTCACAAGTGTTTGCAGAGTCCAGAAGAGAAGGAAGCGGATGACAGTAGAGGTATGAAGCATACCCAATAAGACGAAGGCTGAAAGAACCGGATTGTTAAGTCTGGAGAGGAGACATGAGGAGAGATATTGCTGCAAAGGAGGAAATCAGTCGTTCCTTCTTCATGGACTCAGTAATAGGCTTGAACCACAAGTGAAACTTAGGTTTCAAAACAAAGTTTCTCGTGGCAAGCGAGCAGATGTGTTGGGATACACTGCAGGGCTGAAAAAAGGCCACAGGCTTAAGCTTGAAAAAACAGCTTTGTCAAATGTCTGATGGGAATGGATGTGGCATACTTGATCCTCTCCTGCTCAGCAGGATGGCAAACAGACCTCCTCCCTCAAAGTCCACCCAGAATATTTCTATCATCCATTGATAAGTCACACTCAATGAGGTTCATACCTTAGAATATCAACAGAAAAAAAACAAACCACTTATAATCAATTAAGTTTTGTCCTTTTTTGTCACTTTTTTTCTTTTGCTTACCTGGAGTGTCTTCTAAGGTTTAAACTTTTTGAAGTATTTAGGCAATTCATCTCCTACCCAAATTAGTGGGAATTGTGGGAATTAGTCATTGCATGCAGCCAAGCTCTCCATTTCCAGACTTGTTTCTAAAAGTTGTCCTTACCATAATGTGCACTAAGCACAAAATCACAGTCTTTCTTTCTATCTTTATCACACATATATATAGACCCCAAAAGAGACAAAGGGTTTGGGAAATAACATTATGAAATAAAGCCTGTCTCATTCCTTTCTCTTCTACAAACAATGTTTAATTTTACTTGGCTACCTGATGAACAGGCTTGCTTGCTGGAGAACGTTGTAGAGTATACACCTAGCATATGCAACCAAAATGACATCCAGCACAGCTGCAGCATTTAGGGGTTTGGGTCATGGCTGCTCATTTTCTGACCACTATTCTTGTCCTGTTCTGTACAGAAGTTGGTTAGGCAGGGATTAGGTAGAATAATACTACTTATCCATACATTTTAAAACCTTGACACACAGACACAAGATCCTGGCACTGTTATAATGAGAAGACAAACTTCCTGCTCTCCCTCTCTATTCCTGCATTTGCTTGCAGATCAGAAATAAGACTATTCCTTTTAGGTGGCCAAGATGTAATGCCTCCTTTGGTATTGCACTGCTCTAGAAATGTCAGATTCATAAAGAGTATCCTACTTGTAGACAGAGGACAACAATTAACAATGGGGGGGAAACCCACTAATGTTGGGGGAAAATAAGTGAGACTGGCTCTTTAATTGAACACTACCAGGAAAACTGTTGTTCATTTTGGCACAGGTACAGTGAGCTACCATGCATAAGGATGGGAAACAGATTGAGAGAACCCTATGTAAGAATAAGAGGATGAATCACCTCCTTCACAGGAAAAACTTAAGACTTGACTGCCTTGAAATTCCTTCATCCCTCCCACTCTTCTAAAAAAATATTTACTAGGTCATTTTTGTATTAATTAGATTAAGAGTACTGGCCTCCTTGCAAAGTGCTGTAAGCACCATCACTACAAAACCCTAGATAAGAAATAGCTATTTGTCATTTTTTTTATTCGGAAAAAAAATGGCTGTTCACTTACTATCATGAAAGACAAAATGACAAACAGGCAGAAAGGTTTCTAATTTGAGTCTGAGCTTTTCATTAGAGGTTACTAAGCAACACTAGATTGATCTTAGCCCTAGATTCCTCCTTGGAAAGCCATGTCTTTTAACACTCAAGTCAAAACTGGGCTTATGTATACATTCAGCTGACATCAAAGGCATGCATGGGTATAAAGCAAATCATGCTTTGGCTTCCTAACTTAAAAGACTTTAAAAAAATATGGTTTCCATATTTTGTTTGTGGTCATATTTCTGACCTATGATCCCATGTACAGAAACAAGAAGATGCTGGAAAATGTAGGTAATTCCATGATTTTAAGGGAAAGGTTAACCCAAATACATACATTTATTGATGATTGTTTGGTTGGTACAGCTAACACCCTGCTCAATATTGGCATACATTTAGTTACTGATCCAGAAAAGGAGCAACAGTATTTCCCTCCATTCATTATGCTTCATTACCTGCTTCTTCCCGTCCCATGTCCCACAGCCTCAGCTCTTCTGTTATGGATGCTAGCCTCGCCTGTTCATTCCTCAGATTCATTTGTATGTGTGTTTGGTCTTCCAAGTGACAGAGTCTCTTTGGGTATGTCCTTGTAGAAATACTAATATGAATTACACTGAAATAAGGTGCAACTTAGGTGTTATTCCTAAAAAGTTTTTTCAAAAACAGTATTCCCCATCACCCGAATGACACTGCTCTCAGACACAATTGCTAACTGCCCTGGAACCTAGGCAAAAAAAAACTTAATAAGCATGGTAAGATGTTCCTTGAGGAGCTGGAAGAGCACTAAACAACTTCAGTGCAGACAGTCTTCTAAAGCCATTCAGAAGGAAACACGTTCCCACAGTTCATTGGGATCACAGGGTAATTAATCTTAATGGAGTGAAACAGCCACGGGATATATCCCCAGAAATCCCAGCGAGTGCTGACATGGTAACTCATGTAGCACTTTACAGGGTGGTTGCTCTCACCAATTACCAAAATTAAGTCAGCAAAGACCACTCACATGTAAAGAAAATCCTCCCTGACCTGATTTGTAAGGCCATTTAAATAACTCCTTAGGACCCTCCTTTGCTAATATACCTCTATGAAATTAATTGCTGAGAGTAGGAGAAGAAGATATACTTAACCTATTTGCGATATCTTACAAACCTTTATGCATTCATTATGACAGAAGGGCTAGTAGTGACTTCTTCTTCATGAGCCAAGTGTGGGCTTATAGTGACTTATATAAAGTACTCTCAATTCAAAAAAATATTTAGCAAAATTCCATTGCCCCCTGTATAACAGCCCTTTGCAACTTAACAAAGAGAAAGCCTATAGGACAGAAAAGTGCTCCCTCACTGCTAATAAACTTGGATTAAAAGCATACAATTTAATTATCTTACTTAATTTCATTAAGTTCCATTCTAGTTTCACTTCTATGGCTTGCATGCCAGAGAAATGCACTGGCAGTCTCCCAGATAATAAATGAATATAGAATATTGCGAGGCTGGGCTCATGCCACCCTTAAAACAGGAAGAGCCGAATCAGTAAGAGAAATACCTGCAAACTGCTGGAGGAGAAAAGCAGGGCCAGAGCAAACCCCTTTAAACAAACTCCCTGACTCGTAGGTCTCCTCTCAGAGCAGCCCAGCTCTCTGGGTCAGGAGGAGAGAGAGGAGAGTATTCAGCTGTTTTGGCAAAGAAACAGCAGGACTTTTCAACAAATCCATTCTCTTCTTACATGTAAAATTAAGTTTATTTTCTTCTAATATCATTCTTGGAATAGCTACATTTGTGAACATCTTTTTGTTAATTTGCTTGTAATTCAACCTGAATTATGCATCCAACATAGAAAAATTGGGATTGTAAAAGAAAAAAAAGGATAACATATCTACAATTAGAAACAATTAAACTCAGGTATTTAGAGGATAAATGTAAATAGCCTTAACTAAAGTTACCATAACTGCTTCTACCCATAATAGCATTCTTTATTGGTACCTTTTTAGTAACCCTGATTTTCATTTTCAAATTTTAGACATTGAATTAATTAGTGAAGAAGAATATTTAGAATGAACATAGCTACACTTCTACATAGAATTAAACAAGGTAATCTTTAACTTTCACTATGAAAATAGCTATACTAGTAAAAAAACTTTTTTATACTCATTGTGAATTCAGAATGGAAATAAGTGCTGGGTTTGTTATGCTATAATTAAGCATACTAAATAGATAACTTACTAAATATACAATAATTAGGAAGATTGTAATATTTTAATTATATTGACAGACTTAAAGATTTGTATTTTTGTAGCACAAAAAAGATCAGCTTCATATCCAATTCCGTGATGTCAGCTGAGTAACTCTGCTGCAAATACAAGGTTCTATCTTGCCTTAAAAGCTATGCCAAATCATATCACTTCAGATTTACCACGGACTGAAAGCACTCGTGTATTGTTATCATGGTTCACTTGGTCCACAGTAACTTTACAGCCATGATAATTCAGTTATGAATTTGAACTTAAAGGGAAATGTTTCAGAGTACTGTAATAACAGTGCTATAGCTGTGGATACATTAGCAATAGGTTTAAATAAATAGCATCCTCATCTAGATTGCAAGATCATATTAAACAATAAGTACTAAATAACAGTTAAATAAATGAGGACTCTAAAGAGAATCAGTGCTGGTTTAGATACAGCTGACTATCAGCTTGATATACAGCAGTGTTCCTTGATGCCCATGTGACTATTTCACTTTAATCCAGAGAAAGATGATTTTTGGTTGAGGAAACTGTCCTATTCAGGAATGCATTTCAGCATGTACTTAAAATTCACTAAAAGCACTAGGATTCTAGTATGATCTTAAAACTAAATGCATGTCCATATGTTTTCTTGCTTGGGTGCACAGATTTAGAGACTGAAATTGATGCAGGTTAACGTCTTTTGAAAACTACTCAGGTAGTGTTAAGGAAGATACAAAAAATTAAAATTCCAACAACAGAGGAAGTATTTGGATCATTATGTTTCAAGCTGTAAGACAGCAGAAAGGTCTGCTCAATTACAAAGAAATTAGAGGAATTAAACCCAAATTATTTTTTTTTAAAGTGATTGATATAGTTTGTTTACTGTTTGTGGTGCTTATTGTTCTTTAGCAGAACTGGTTAAATCTGATAAGCTATTTAATTCAGATTGGAGAAGCTGATGGAAGTAGAGCTCTGCTAGTGCTCCAAGAAGCTTACCTTCTTACTTTACTCTAGACTGTGTAAGTAAATAGACATGGGTAATGCTGCATCAGCTCCTGTTGTTAGAAGTATAACATACTAGGATGCGCTCACATGTAGGGTGAACACTTATAGTCAATTACATTCAATTTATTAGATTAAATATGCAGAGGAATGTGATAATAGCAGAGTCATATGGCAGTGGAGGTTTACCATCTGTTATCCGCCTTTAGCAATGGGCTAGTTCTCACTGTGGACAAGAAAAAGGAGTAGTGGAAAAAATAAATAGGACATATGCTTTTAAATTCCCAGCTGGAATTTAATTCAGAATTGTCAGTTTACAATTGTGCATTTTGTAAGAAAATTGAATTGTTTTCCAGTATTTAGCAGCTGAAAAGATTCACTAGGAGGCTCTTATTAATTGCATTCAATAGTCTTCTGTGAGAAGTCTGTGCAGAATGTGCCAAAAGCTATTCAGCCTGCAGTTTAAGGGTATAGATCCAGATAATGCAATTGACAGCAGCAGAACTGTGCAGAGTTCATTTTGACTTTGCAACAATGCTTCTGTAAACACTGAGTTTTTTATTACTGAACCAGAGCTGAGGAGATTAAGTGGCATAAGACTCTCAAGCAGAAGTTAGGCATGTGTCTGATAGGAATGGTTGGACTTGATGGCCCGGTGGGTCTCTTCCAACCTGGTTATTCTATGATTCTATGATTCTATGAAATCTGAAACTGAGATACTCTACTCAGAAAGATCATTCAGCTATTAGCCTGCTGTCACCCTGGGTTAGGTGTGGTTCCTCAAAAAATGAAATGCTACTTCTCTGTTAAAACAGCACCTCATTCTTCAAAAATGGTACAAATTAGCCTGATTTCAAAGCCTCTTCCGATTTTAGGAACCAGTGGAGAAATATCTCCCCTTACTTCCCCAATGTCCGTCTGCGATAATGCTGTAATTCCACTCCATGCAACCAGTAGCCTAGGACTTTCCACAAAATTCAGTAAGAGCAATAACTTCCATGTAAAACTTGTTTTACCCTTTTTTAAGACAAATCTTAGGCTGAGAGTTATCAACTATGTTGGGTATGGCTTCTTTTTTCTGAATAGTTGCAAAGGTACTAGAGCTACCTAAAACAGAAGAGGAGAGGAAAGACCACTCTGAGATAGGATCAGGGTATGCTTCTGGAAGGCTGTAGACATGCTGTGATCCATCAACAGGGGGACCAAAACCTGTGGTGCTTTCTCCTCAACCCTGCCCACAGAGTGTCAGGCTGTAAAATTGCAGCCATGTGACTTTAACATCTAGAGGCACAGGCTGGGCAGGAGGAAGGGTTGACTCAACAGCAGTCAGAGACAACTACTTCTAGAGGCATCCACTTACAAAGTGAAAGGTATATAGGCTACCAACACCATGGACTCTAGCTTCTGTAAATTGCTTTCTAAGAGAAAAGAAAACGTTCTGAGTCCTTAACAAACAGGAGCAACAAGGAAAGCTATTGTCCTTTTTTTTCATTAATCGTGTATGTGTGTACATGTTGAAAATATAAATCCTTTAGTGGGTTTTTATTTTCAAACCTGTGTAAATAAATTTTGCCTTCTCAAATCTCAGGCCTTTCAGCTTCCGTGCTGCAACCAACAAAGCCTGATTTATTTACAGAAACAATCTGTTCTGAGTAATTTTGTGGAAGCTTGTGAGACCTGTGACGTAACTAAGTAAATATAGCATTGGTACTGCAGTGACTTAATGCTGTATGTGCCTTGGGAGGTTGACTGCCTAGGGTCAGCTGACATCCCTTGTTCTTCGCTGCATATCACTTTGCTGGGGATGGACATAGGGTGGGGCGAAGGTATTCGCAAAATGGAACTTGACCTTTTCAGCAGCAAACAAATGCTGCTGAAGCAAGCAAAAAAATTAATTTCTGGAAATTTTATAAGAGGAATTTTGGACTGAGGCTGCATTTGCCATCTCATTTTCTACTGTCGCTATTCCAAAAGCTTATAAACTAGACTCTCGATCTCAATCTACCTACTGATAGCTCATGTTTTATAATTCCTGATTCTGACTTCCATTAAAAAACCCACAGATTTAGAACTGCACATGCTCTAAAATTTTAATAACAGCTGAAGTAACACCACACTTACCTTTTAAAACTATTCTTGTAAAAAGAAAAATAAGACATAGTCTTTTAATCAACAAAAGAGATGAGTTCATGGAGAAAAAAATGGATTTGAATTTAAGTATTTTGTAAATCTTGTTGTAAATTTTTTGTTGTTTTGATCAAGTTACTCTATTGTAATTTCAGAGTGAAGATTTATTTTGTTGTGTCAATGCCATGGGAAGTTCTCAAATTGCCAAAAACATCACTCCATCTAGCATCACCAACATGTGCATTGTGGTATTACAGTGAATTTGGTATCTTTTTACCATACGAAAGAGACCTAGGTTCAAGTACTCACTGCCTGAACTTTCCCACTTTTAGCAGTTTTTCTACAGAAAGAAACCTTTTGTGATTATACTTCCAGTATGTGTATATCTCTACCTGTGAGTCTCTCGCTAGTTCAGGACATGCTGGGCAGTTTAACTTCACAGGTGCATATAGAGGTCTCAAAAATAATTCCTGTGCTGTAAGCGTCATTACAACATACAGAGACTCCAGTAATTGCCTTTTAAAGCTGCTATGTGAGCTCATAACTTACAATACAATTAAGTTTGCCTGGGAAAGCCAGGAGGAAGCGGAGATATGAAGAGCAGGATGCTCCAGCAGCAGGAAAAGCACCCAAGTCAGTCATGCATATGACAAATATGCAGAAAATCACGTTCCCCTGGTTATGGTTCTTGTCGAGCAGCCTGTAGATTTACACACCGCTCTTTTTGCTCCTAGTAAAACTATCTAGAAACCAGTGCTTAACAAACAACATTAATACTGAACTATCTGGTCTGCCTTTCTTTGGCTGCTGCTTGGTGGTTCTGGCCAGTGATCACATTTCTAGGGCATAAAAAGTAATGGTACTTCCTTTGTTATTCTGTCCTCAACTTCTCCAAGTTGCTCTTGCACAAAGCTGAGTAAAAGAGTGTTCACTAGTGGATGTAGTGTAAATTCACTAATCAAACTGATAATACCCGGGATTTACCTCCTTGAACTTGCTCTGATTGTGGACTGAGAAGAACGGAAGGTCTTATATTGTGTGTGTTTATAGGCTGTTAAATCAATACACTGCTGGAAGGGAATCTTCCACATCATTTATAAATAATGGTGAGTGATGTGCTTTCAGCAGCATGGTGTCCATGCAAAGTGCCTCCATTGACTTCTGCAGTGTTAAACATTTTGCTGCATGATTAATTTAACTGACTCCCTCTCATGAACTGTCCACACAGAGAATTACTGACTCAACCAAAGATTCAGCTGTTGCAGAGAACTGCCATCCCAAATCAGCCTTTCTAAAGAATCAATGGACTAAATACATCTAAATGTTAATTGGAAAACAAAAGAAATGATGAAGATCAGGAGCATAGGATACTAACATCAGATAGCTTCTGAACCATGGGTATCTACAGCAGACTGTCTAGGAACTTATTCTCTCTGCTGATACAAAATGCTTATTTGTATTCGTGATGTTTCACAATATACCAAGTTTCAAATCTGTCACAGGTCTCATTCCCTAGCTGTGTACTTTGGTGTTCAACACTGAAAATGTCAAGTCCCATACTCCATTTACATCTAACTTTCTGACCCTGGACCTCATTATTATAGCAAATTATGGCCTAGAGATGAACTCTCCTGAAAAGTCATCATGGAGCTGATGCAAGAAATGAAACATGTTGAAAGCATGGGTGTGGGCACATATACTGCAATATCACTTCAGTAGTGAACAAAAGAAGGACATGTGAGTGATCGCAAACAACAAAAAAACCCTACACAAAATAATTACCAAAGTGATGAAAAAAATAATAAAAATCAGACTTGTGAAATGCAGAAGTCTGAAACGATAACAATATTTTCATGGATTACTCACATGTTTTGGTGAATGTGGTAGAAGTATATGTCAATAGATGAATGACAAAGGTATTTAGCACAAAGTTACCAAAGTAACTAGTTGTTGTGAAGCAGTTTTCCCAAAGAAGTTGTTTTCTGTATGCACTTTTTTCTCAATCCCAGCAATACCAATTTCTGTTGCCTGTTTGCATATCTCCTGATTCTACTTGAAAATACTCAACCATTACCTGAATTCATAAATTGTTTTGTCTAATTATGTTTCCTAATTAATTACAAACTGATTGACAAAACTGTTAAAAAACAGTAGGAGTTCCAACAAAGTGTCCTAGTAACTCTTCCTGTGTTGATGAGTATATTGAAGAAACTGAAAGTTGGACAACTTCAAGATGTACTGCCAACACCATAAGATGCATTCCTTTCCTTTGCACCTGAGTTTCACTTGTAAATTATTCCCAATTTCCTGCCATTGTACAAAAGCTAGACTGGACATGTCTAAATGCCAGTCAGTGAGTCTGTACATTTTCCTAACATAAGCCAATCTGTCAGCCTTCTGATGAGTGGGATATATCCAGATCCTGAAACTGAGCTTTTGAACAAAGATTATTTTAATTGGTGTGTAGCTACTCAGCTGTTTCAGCAATCACTGCCCAAACGCTAGCACTCATTTCCTCATAGCAAGCCCTTTTGTAACTGAAGATATTTTGACAGAATAGAAACCAAGGTTCCTTGTTGATCTAGTGACCAAATAAACCACAACAAATGATGAGCTGTGAAACACCGCCAGCAGCAATCTTTCCTCTGGTATTTTCTTTCAACATTAGAAGACTGTTTTGCAGTGCACAGAAAACAAGTCTATAAGAATATGTGTCATCGCATCAGTTAGTCCCTTTGTAGTACTGCTTCATGTGCAGAACCTGTAGACTGTGAAGTCTACAGGTGTTAAATGGCTGCGCATGCCTGCTCAGGCAGAATCAAAAGGCCTCTCAGCCCAGGCAATGACTGGAGACTTCAGGAGTCCTGCTATCAAACCTCCAAGTGCAAAGCACGTAGGAGCTCAGCCCAGGTGCCACCAGGTCAGAGATCTCACGTAGGAGGCCAGGTGGTGTAGGCAATTGCAGAGAGGCAGCTTCTGCTCCACAAATGCTGACATTTGATGTGGTCAGTAGCACCTATAGCCCAGAGAGGACACATGTAGGGGCCCAGGGGGGTGGCCAGCCCTAATGCCTGTGTGCAGGTCTGACAAAAGAAGGGCAGTGCCAGCTCTCATGCTGTAATTTTTTCACCTGTGTTCCTACTGTGCTCCTCAAGAGCCTGTGCTTTAAATCGGCATTGTGCTTGCCTCCCAATAGAGGCTGGGCATAATGTTTTCTTCTCCTCCTAACATCTATTCCCATTATTACCCATTAAGTATTAGGCACCCCCCATTATCCTCTAACCTGAAGACTGATTTTTTAATATTTACAAAAATATCCCACAAAGAGGTTAAATATTCCTTGCTTAATAAAATGTACTTATGCAAAATTATTTGATTACTCAAGAACACTTTCTTTCTTAATAGACAAGCCAAAAAACATCGACATTATAAAGCCCACATTTCTCTTGATCTACTTTATGTTTTCTAATTTCTTCATTGCAATTAATGTCTTTGCCTGGTAGGTCTAGTACTAGTAGCTCAGTAGAATTGCATTCAGCTGTGTTTCATCGCTATTTCTGACTCATAATTGCTGTCTGTGAAGTTTGTAAACATGAGAAATAACCATTAAAAGTAAGGATCACATTATAAGTCTTACAAATCAAGGAAGTTCTTGCTGGATTAAGATGAATAACAAAGGACATAGAGGTATATTTAGAAACTAAATGAATCTGTATGACAAGTTACATACATTTCACAAGCAGCAGAACCAAGAAGTTTGTGAAAGAACCTGATCTCATAGGACTCCACTCAGACAAAGGCAGCAAATTAGCAGGAACACATGCATTGGTTAAATGAAATGAAGTTGTACACGCCCAGTCCTGGGTTAGCTCAGCATTTATATGTTAATTTGCATCCTACATTGTTAAATGCATTAATAGCATTTTGAAATATGTATCTAGCTAACAAGAGTATTTTCTAATGCAGTAGTTTATGAGACATGGGGAGACATAGGTGCATTTATGCAATATATTTAAGCACTCCAAAGAAACACTCCATATTGTAGCTATGAGGTGTGATACGTATATATATATTTTAATCCCTTATGGCACCTTCTCCTCTGTGTCTATCCTCTTTTGTTTTCTTCCTGCCCATTTTGATTGCTGATCTCCCTTTTCCACATTCTGCTTTTCTGCTCTTTCTTTCTGATGTTCTGGGAAAGAAAGAAAGGAACGAAAGCAGAGAGATAGAGAAAGGAGAGAGAAAGGAAGAGAAAAAAGAGAGAGAGAGAAAGGAGGGAGAGAGGAAGGAGGGAGGGAAAGAAGAGGGAAAGGAAGGAAGACAGGAAGGGAGGAAACCAACCCTGGCCCTGCTCCTGTTATCTGGTGCTAATGATGCTGTAAAGAGCAAATGCCTCTAGTTCCTGTTAATGCAAACAGCCCTGCTGCTGCCAGACAGCTGCATGGGAGAGGCTGATAGGAGCAACCCCTCTCCTCATGCTTATTATAGCTGAATCGCAAGAAAGGGTACCTGAGTGGTAAAGCCAGTAAAGCTGCTACCAATGACAGTGAGAGGCCAAAAATACGTTAGCACAGACAAACCTTGAGTGACAGTCTGTAAACATGGTTATCATAGTTAATACATGATAAATAATGCATGGCAGGTACTCCCATGTTTCCCTTCACAGCAGACGCAGGGTGCTTTTGTTAACCCTCAAGTCACACGATTGACCTCCTTTTTCTTAAGTGTCTGAAGGAAGAAGAGATAGCTGAATGTATGGTGATTAGGTGCTGGGTTACCACTGATATCGTTAGTCTGGCCCCTTTTACTGTGACATGTGTTGGGGTAGTTACCCAATGCGTTTTTAACAGATTATTTTTTATTTTTTGTCCACGGAGATTTATAAAGGCACGTACAACAGTGATAATAATTTTCTTTAACATAAGATAGCTTGTTAATTAATTAGTGAGGTAGGAATATAATTGTTTTCCCCGGAAATAAAAATTCCCAGAAAGCCTCACATCTCATTATCAGCACCAAAGGAAAATAGCAGCATTGTTGTTCTATGGATTGCACCTTTTCTATGGCTGAATTGCCAGCCTGAGGCTGTGTCTGGGTATACAGAGGCAGGGAGGAGGGAGGGTAGAGTGATTTGCCTGAAGTTCTTTGGTTTCAGGCTGTGCCATTTGTTTTCCTAGAAGATGATAGTGTTCTGGCAGGCGGTTGCAGTTTTTGTCTGGTCACCTTTATCTCTGCATATAGAGCCCCGTACAGCCAGTACACATTGAGGTCTCAGCTAGCTGGTTTTGTTTATGCATGAAAAAGTCTGAGTAAAATCTGAAAAATTGTTCACATGGTCAAGATGCTGCTCCAGTGATATCTCTTGAATAATTTTTTCTTTTTTTGTTTTTCTCTACCATGCTGTTGCACTTTGGTGTAGTGTTAGTGGGAGTTTATTTGGGGGTTTAGTTGTGGTTGGGCTTTTTATGTTTGTTCTTTTTTTTGTTTATTTGGGCTGGGAGTTTGCCCTTTTTTTGTTTTTGGTTGTTTTAGGTTTTTTGGGGTGGGTTTGGTTTTTTTTATTTGTCTGAACCATACGTAATGAAATGTGATTCAGAGTTCATTTTGCTAATCACTCCTCCTTTGACCAAAAAGTGCTTTAGTGTTTTACAAAGGCTGCATCCAGCTTGGTGGTATCAGATTTCAGTGTGAAAGTGCTACATTCCTCACTGCCCTGCATTCCCTTTGTATTTGATTTTGCCTGGTAAAATAAATGGAATACTTAGAAAGACTAATCCCATTCAGAAGAAGAGGAACAAAAAAAGACTAGGAAAAAAATAATTTCAGCCAATGTTAGGTTTTTTTCCATGCTTAAATCCACTTTCCCATCCATTCTATTAATTTTCATCCTTTGTTGCTCTAAACTAATTTTTTTTTTTGGCTACCTTTGATTTACTTCAAGTTTGATACTATGTTGACTCCTGCTCTTGGCAGAAGAAAGCACTGTGAAAGACCTCTGAAAATTACAAATAAACCCATATATACTAACAAGTTACTTTAGAAGATGGCTGTAACTTTCACCTTTTGCTTGCTGCAGTGGTTATGTCAGAACTACCTCATGCTGGCAAGACTGCTTTAGTCATTTCAGAATCTTAAAAGCACTCGGGATTTTTATATATAATTACTTTTGTTTCTTTTACAATGTATAGCTAAAGCCTGCATTTTTAGATGTATCTTTTCTTTTCAATGTTTGTTTTTTTCTTGCCTTTGGTCTTGTCCGTATTTGTCTTGAAGGTGATTTTTGAATGTAGGCACTTGAAGAGTGGGAGGAAGATCATTTGCATCACTGTAGCTTTTTCTATAAATGCAGTTACACTGGTACAAAATAGTATAATCAGAGTGCAACTATAAAGTGGCAAAAATGCTGAGTAATCTTAGGAAAAAAGAACTTTAAAGCAATATTTACTGTGAACTCTTAACATATATTTGAAAATCTGAAGGACCTTTTTTGTAGACAGTGAAAAAAACAGGCATATTTTTTAATAAAACTCTTCCTGCTCATGTTAATAACAACGATGACAACAAAAAAAGTCATTACAGCATCCCTTTGTTTCGAAAGTTACATTTACAAACTAAGCAGTACCACAGTTTGTTTCATATATCAAAGAATTGTTTTGTTTTGTTTGCATGCAATAGAATATATGTGGGAGCTGCATTTTTTAATGGGAAAATTTGGTTTCTTCTAATTTTTTGAAAGCTTTCTTTTTATCATCTTTTTGAACAACAGGGTTTTCCCTGCTTCTGTATCTTATTTTTTCCTTAAATAGCCTCACTTACTTCAAAGACACAATGAAGAACCACAACATCTTCAGAAAACGAGGTCTTTAAGTGAATTATTCTGAATAATCTCTTTTTTAAAAAAAAAAAAAGAAAAGGTTTGCATTTCTAAGCATCCCTCTTGGTCTTTAAAAACTGAAGCTGGCATCTGTGTTGGCTTGAATTTCAATGGTCCCTGCAGGCTCTTTAACTCAAAGAGTTATTTTATTCATTTTTTTTGTTTCTTATTTCTTCCCATAGGGTAACTACAAACCTAGCTCTTATATTTGTTTACTTGCCTCCCTTTGTTAAAAGATTATGACTTCACCAGTGCTTACAAATTTATTAGTGCTTAAAATGCACTTAAATTTTTGAACGCAGTCCAGTTTGCCTTTATCACTCCATTTTACCTGAAGCAGTTTTTGCTGCAATTGTTCCCCATTTATTTCTAACAATAAGCTCTCTGAATGTAGGAAAGTACCGAGTTAGCTGAGCAGAGGATGTAGGGAAGTGTCAAACATTATTTGTCTAGCTTTATTTTCTCCTATTAATACACCCCTCATTTGCATTGCCTGCAGTCAACATTTTCAAATACAAGAGATTGTAACTGGGTACCTTACCTCCACATTTATTAAAAAAATGTCACTGGCACATTCTTTAACAGAGACAAGCTCATCTCTCTCTGACTGTGCCTCATCGTCTTCCTAGTTTCTCCCATGCTCAGGCCAGCATACTCCTCCTTTGGAGTGTTTGAAGGATGTGCTGTGTTCCCCAGTTCTTTTAAGAAGCATCTCCACCTGCCCCCTCCCCTCTTGTTGTTTGCTTCTGCTAGCAGTCCTGCAGCTCACTTCCCTGAAGTGGCACTGAGGCAAATTTTTGAGGGGTAGTTTTGTAACAGAATTTACTGAAAAGAGGTGAGCTAAAGAAGAGAGAGACATTGTGCTGGGGAAGACCCTAAGAGCCAGGACTACAACTACTTGATTTTAGTTCTAATTTGTCTGCACTGCATAAAACACTTAGCTTCAGGACAGCTAAAGCAAATTATACGCATTGGCTTAAAAAAGAGGGGATAGTTTATAGAGTATCCTGCCCTACTCCCTCCACTATGATATCCACCTCAGACTTCAGCTGTCAAAATTTGGATCAGGCAGCTACAAAAAGAAGGATTGTCCTCCATCCTTTCCTCTCCTGGTCTTTTCAGTTCATCCTGAAGCTGGCAGGATGAAAACTCTTTCATTTGATAGATTTCCAAATAGTAAACCGGAGATGATGCGTGGATATACCTGCTGTTTTTCTGCTTCTGGTATAGGAATAGTAATCTCTGACAGGGGTTAAAGCAAATAATTTGGACTAGTAGCACCTTAAATGACTGGGAAAAAAAAAATCTAGGAGACTACAGTCATAACAAGAAGGGTTTACTATGAAATAAAGTCACATTGAAAATCACTCACATTTGACCTGGTATGAAGATGCAATGCCAGGTCAATTATCATCTAAGTACTATTGCTTTGTGCTAAAATTAAAGTGCCTTATCTACTCTGAGAATGTATTTTCAAATAGTTTGGTTAATTATCGTAGTTTAATTGCACGCTTTTAGTAGCACTAAAGAGGAACACTAGCTTCAAAGAGTAGAATAGACATATTACTTAGGACACAGAACATTTTATTATGCATACTTTGTGTACGTAATGGAACAGTCGCAACTGTTAACTGGAACCTTTAGACATCACTGTAGCACTGTATACATAGTTATAACAGTCTTTTAATAGCAGATTTAGCTAAAATGACAATCACTTCAGCTGATATACTAACCTCAGCCACATGGCCTCAAGCTCTGCCAGGGGAGATTTAGGCTAGAGATTAGGAGGAAGTTTTTTAAAGAAAGGGTCATTAGGCATTGGAATAGGCTGCCCAGGGAGGGGTTGATTCACCTTCCCTGGAGGTGTTTAAGGCACGAATAGACGAGGTCCTGAGGGACATGGTTTAGTGTTTGATAGGAATGGTTGGACTCGATGATCCAATGGGTCTCTTCCAACCTGGTGATTCTATGATTCTATGATTCTATGGTCATCCTGATCTTTTTACGAAAAACAATCATCCTGCAATGACGCTATCAGGACCACATATGTTGATCTTCATGTGTGTATTCACAACCAACAGTAAGGGATTCAGAAACTGATTCAGCAAGCTGCCATCAGTGGGGCTGTGTTGGCAGCTGCCTCAGTTGCTACCTGGGACTTCATAGAAAGCTACACCTTGCAAGGGGAAGTTCTGACCTCTCTGAGCTTGGTGGGAGCTGGGCCAATGGTGCTCAGACTTCTCTTGCAGCCTATCCTTGGGTGAAATATCAATAGCTTTCATTGAGTTGTGCTATTTCAAGACAAGGTTTCACAAGATAGATGAACTGTTCTAAAAGTTTGCTGCTGCTGCTGCAAGAGGCAGGCCCTGACCCTTGTCTATCTTGGCTTGATACTTCTTTCTCTCCTCCTCAGTTGTCGGATTTGCTTGATCCTGTCTCCTCAGGGGTCGCAAGGCAATGAACACATGCACAAGCACAAAGGAGTATCAGCGTGGGGGAAGGGAAGGGCCAGGACTGCTTCTTTTGATGTCACAGCAGACCAAGCATCAGCCTTTGCCACCCTGTAATGTAAACAGATCTCTGTACTTTTGGTGTGAGGTCATAAAAAGCATTAAAATTTCCTATGAAATGGACATATGACACTTATAGTATTTCTTGCACTTCCGGATTTCCTGCATGAAGAAATAGGACAAAGTGTTTTGCCAAGTATAAGTTATTGATTTCAGTTTTTCATATGGTCTCCTTCTGACAAGGATATATTTACTTAAACAGTTATTCAGATCAAACAACTAGGGAACATACAGATGAAACAAATTGCCAAGAGATTTCAACAAACAGCAAAACTAAGACTCTGGCTGTCCTGCCTCCCCACTCTCCTCTCTGTGTCATACCATTTGGCTTTGAACTCCTGAATACATTTTGCTCATCGTCCTGGAGCATTTCACTAATTGATGAAAGATTAAAATATAATTCAGGATGACATTCACCACTGAAATCTGCCTTAACAAGAGGTAATAGGCTGAAGCCATGGAGGAAAAGGAAAAAATGCTTTCAGAAAAAAATAATTACAACATTTGAAAAGTAGTTTAATTTTCTTGTAGAGGACTATTTGCAGAACGTCCCTAAGTATACCACAAATCTGCAATAAGTGCCACTTTCAATAAGCAATGTATTATTATATTTTGCCATGAGGTTAACAGTGCTAGACTGCCAGTTAGGGGCTACTTCTACTAGGCAAATACATTTCCCTGGCTCTCTGGGAGGCCATTAAAACCAGGTATCACTGTAAATAGTTACACAAGATATTATAGAAGTTGTTATCAGTGAAAATATGTATTCTTTACACTGTCAGCATTTTTTTCTTGAGCTAGGTAATTACAGAGCACTATTGAAACCAGCCCAACCTGTTTATACAGTGGGAAGGAAAATTATTTTATTCATAAAAAAAAAAAAATAGACCAAAACAAAAAACAATGCACAAAAATAACTTTTCCTGGTGAATTTTTTACAGATTTTACAGTGGTGCAATTTTAAATGATCCAGCAACATACAATTGCATCTGAGCTAACCTGGAACACAAACTGGAAACTTCCCATACAACAGGATGCTGTTTGGGTGAAAGGTACTGGGCACAGAAGAAATCACTCAATAAAGGACATCTGCATGTTTGAGAGGGTTCCTCTTCAAGTCAGTGAGAAACATCTATTGCTACCTTAAGGACCATTATCGTATTGTCCCTTCCACAAACTAGTAGAGTTCTGCTGTGAAAGTTTTTAGACATTTATTTTTGGGGAAGAATCCTCCAAAACCTCCAACTCAGAGAATTAGAAACTTTAGTCTAGGGGAAAAAAAAAAGTGTATTCTCTGGGTCAAAGTCCCTGCTGTGCCCAGAGGGTGTGGCTGCAGTGAGGGAAGTAGTGAAGGGGGAAGGGTGGTTTACGTTTCAGTTGCTATATACTCATAGTTTGCTATTTAGGTAGTCACATCCATTCTTCTGCTTGTGCAGAACCCCCCTTACACAAGGCAGAATTTAGAGCAAGGACGACTGTAAATGACTTGAAACATCTTTTTCAACATTTTCAAGCTCCTAGGCACTGCTGGAGAAATTTCAGCATTTCAGTGATTGCTATAGTTAAATGTAGCCTGGATACTTGTCCACCTGATAAAAAATGGAACTTAAGTAAGGGAACATGAAAAGGTAAATTTGAGGGTTAAATAGGAGAGGCAGGAGTGTATGGAAATAATGACGGAGGAGGTGGCACCCATCTCAGAAAGGGATAGGAAACTCTATTATGTAGTATTGCCAACCAAAAACTTGAGAGTAAAACTCTTCTCCACACATTCCCAATACTGAGACTGCATTAAAAAAAAATCTTGAAAAAAATAAAATTGGGGACATTTATTTGTTTGGTTTCAGTGGTTTGGGGTTTGGGTGGTTTTTTTTTTTTTTGAGGGGGTGTGTGGAAACTCAGCAGGTCTTCTTCCCAGTCTATCAGCTGCAAACAAGCTTTGATATTTGTAAATTTTTTATGACAGTTCTGGTTTTTATGGCAGTATAAGCTGATAGTTTAAAAGAAAAGACTACACAGCACAAGACTTCAAACAGATCACAGAAAATTGCCATCCTTCAATGATCTTATGTATGTCAACAACAGGTATCTGATGGAAGTACCAGCAGACTCTTTAAATTGTGGGCTGTAACATACAGAACTTCAGTGTTATTTGACTATTCTGTTGGAAACAATAGCAGTTATCACTGAGATAACTTCGAGGAGCTTGGCTGTAAGAACTGTTGAAGTTACGCTGAAACACCTAAACTCCTGTGATAAGTAGATTTTGCATCCCTGAGCTAATAATCCAGGTTTCCCTGGGGAAAGGGAATATCAGACATCTACTTTATTTCATAAAGTGTCTCACACTGGTAAAGAGTGAATGTATGTAGCAAAGAATAAAGCGCAGGCATCTAAGCTACTGACTTTGTATAACTAGCTGACCTACTTACCTGTTTTTGAGATCTGTAAACACCTCCCTTGCAGCAGCATCTGAGATTGGTTTGCCATACAAGACAAAATGCTTTGTTTTCCCATCCTCTACTTGCACTCCTTATTCTCTTTGGTTTTTTCCCCCCTGTCTTTTCTTTTATTCCTTCCACAGTCTTTTATGCTGACACTGTGTTCTTCCATCCACCGTTGGCTTGTACCCAGGCTTTCAAGTATGTGAGCTGGCAAGCCTCAGACATTAGGAGTGATCTGGACATGCCTGTGGGATCTGGTCTCACTGAACATCAGATGAAGTGAGTGTTATATGCAGTTAGCTCCATCTTAATGTACCTTCTTTCTTCTTCCACTGACTAATGGTTGTATCATAATGCAGTTGTTAAGGCAGTCAACAGAAATGCTGCATAACAGCCTTATTCACTCCAGGTCACATTCACTCATATGCCTTAAGCTTTGTGTGAAAGGGTAATTTTCCCTAATTATGTAGTATCATGCCTCAGGGTTCTGGGTTCTCATCTCAATAAAGGTCTCTGAGCATCTTGCCAGTGACTGGGCAATGTCAGCAGTGATACCCAGGAGAAACTGAGCTGCCTAGTAGCACAGTGGCCACTGAGTAGTAGAAAATACCACTGGTGTCTCAAATGGTAGATACAGACAACAAAGAGGGTAGTAAGTGCTGAGGCATCATTTATAAATGCCTTATACAAGAAAATAATCTGAAAGTTCATGATGCAGTCAAAGCAGCTGTCAGCTCTGCACTATCAAAACTGATCTGAGCTAGTTTGGGGATTAGGTATAAAATGCCATTACCTCTGCAATCTGTGATTATCATCCTATTCAACTGTACTCTCTGCAGGGCTGGAGAAGCTCCTTCTCAATACTCTTAGCTCATGAATGCTCTTGGTTTTCAGATACTGTTCTCTCTCCTTTGTGAGCATGGATCCTCTACCTAGTCTTGCCTCTTTGATTATCAGAAGACAATCTTTTTATTTCTGGGCACTAGAAATACATACTACAAACAACCTTCTTCTGTCTGCAGATGCCACTTTCTACAGTATACCTTTCAGCCTGTTTATGGATGATTTCTCCAGCCTGGCCATGCAATAATCCCTTCCAGGGCTGAGCAGCTCCAATTGAAGAAGGCGATCCAAACCAAGGACAACCCATGCTAAACCCTGTGAGGAAGCACGTAAGTGCTTTCTCTGTTTTTACCAGTAGTTTTAAAGATCCATGTTAAGGGTAAAACCATTGGATGGATGTTAGATTTCTATGTCGAATTCCCACAAGGATCCCATTGTAGGAGTGGGAATGCAGCACTCCTTCACAAGTGCAGTTGTGTTTCAATGCAGTCTCCCCATGATACAGATAATTTTGCTCTAAAGGCCAGTCTCCTGAAGCAGCTGAGAAGATCCAGTTATTGCTATAACAAACACACACGGACCTGTTCTTCCAGTCCTTTCTCACAACTTCACCTCCTCCTCCTCACTTGTGCATCTGCTACTTTTGTGGCACCAGCAATGGTCAATAATCTATTCTGCAGGTAAACCAAGCTGATAAAAAAGGTGGAGAGGAGTAATTATTTGCTAGTCTGGTGAGCTACATTAGCTCACTAAGTTATCAGATGACTGTCAAAGCTGGCACAAGGGGAAGTCTGGTGATAGCAAAGCTGGAAGTGAGGAGAAGGGACTGGGGTTATGCTTTCTGTGCAATTCTGTTGCTGGGTCATATAAGCATCAGCAAATGTCACAGCTGAAACTCAATGCAAAGACAGAGAGTGAAAAGGGGAAAGGGAAACAGGAATGTCACTTCTTTTGGAGATAACACATCTTCAGATCAACTGCTCAAGAAGTACTTCCTCACCACTTCAGGAAATCATATCTATTTTTCCTCTTAAAGGAAGTTTACTTTTATCAAGGCATATATGTGGCGAACACTAGCTCAGAAAGAAACAGTTTGCCATAGGGCAGGTCAATTGTATAAAAGTTTTAGCCAATAGACATATGCACACTTGTGCATATGTAATGTAAGTCTGAACACAACTAAATATCCAATATATAACTAATAAAAGATGTGTAGCACTAATATTCCTCTTCTGGACTTCAAATAAACCATCTGGTGTTACATGGATTTTGCTTCCCTTTCACAGTATAAATATTATATGTAGATTTAAGTTTGAGTCAATTCTAACTTCCATTGGTAGGGAACCAGTGTTCTTTCTTATTTCTGCTGTTTCTTGTATCTAAATGATGCAAGCATTCAAGTAACCTCGTAAATTATTTGAGACAAATGATATTTCTAAATGTGAATATCGCAGGGACACAAACATGTAAATTGCTGCCCTCTTAAAATGTCTTTGCTAAAAATTGTCTCCCCAAAAGAGGAGCACAGCAAGGTGTGAATTTTATCCTGATAGCAGCTGTCACTTGATTGAGGTGCTAAATGTGAAAGCTGTTATTTTAACTCTGAACAAGATAGTCTGTGGTAAACAATCTGAATTATGGATAACTAAAACCTAGCTATTGTTGTCTAATTTTTCCTTTATTTCTTCTTACTTTCTTCAGTAATGGATTGCATTTAGTTATCATTATAAAAAGGCAGTAAGCGCATGAAAGCTTAATTGGAAACAGCCCAAGGTTGTTTAAGGCAGAACCCAATCATCCCATCTTCCCACATGTGCAGATCAACAACTCCTTCAAGGCATCTCCTGGGTGCTCTCCCTGCGGAAGCTGAGGCGAGGAAGGTGGTGGTGATACCTCACTAGCCTTGTCCCAGGGGAGAAGCTGGAAGGCTGCACACCCTGGCCTCAGGAATGCGACACTGCTCGGGGCTCTGCCAGGTAGGACGCAATGTGAAAGCTTGCACTCAAAGCTATATTACAAAATATTTAGTTCTTAGTAGATTTCCCTTCTAAAATCCTTTGCTGTAATCTCCCCATGTTGATGAGACCTTAACATAGACTTGTCTCTTGATTCTGGCAGCTATTTTCAGCATATCAGCCTGATTTGCCCTGGGCTTATTTAGCTAATACTGATAAAGACAGCTAGAGCCAAAAAGCTCAGCAGAACAAAAGTGCTCGTTCCTTGCATTGAGGCACGGGCACTAGTATAAGCAATGCTGAAATTTTTTTCTTAAAAAAATGGTTGTGCAAACTAGGCTTTTCCCTTCTCACTCCTCTGGATGTAGTGCCACAGCAGTTTAAACTGATCTCAGCTGATTCATGGTTCTGCCCTTTCCCTGCCTGCCACCCAGTGCTGCTCTTTTTTTTTTTTTTTATGCCAGTTGGCACACAGGCAAATAAGCAGGGAAACGGTTCAGGGAACTCAGTTGGCTGAAAACAAAAGGTATTCATCTTTGGCCAGCCTGGCTTCCCAAAATTACTTATCAGCTAGTATCATGTGCTCCAGTGCCAGCACATGTGCATGTAGGTGAGAATACGGGGACTAGGGGGAGATCAGTATGGCGAGACCTCCAATTTAAATGACCACTCTGCAGATTAATTCACTCCCAAGAGCAGCAGCCTGCAACTGCTGAGCAGAAATGGTCTCGCCCTCCTACCCCATCAACCCTTTTCTGTCCAAATACTCCTGTGTCCTACCTTGTGCTCGCTCTGGCCTGAATTATAGAGTAAATGAATGGAGTCTGCTGATCCAGAAGAAAATCTGTCACAGAAAATAAATTCAACGATTCCTTCCTGTAAGTAGAAATCCAGACCCAAAGTTCCAAGAGTATTATTTGCACAGCCCTGTGAGGAATTCTTTCTCAAGAATTGTGGTGGCTGACCCCAGGATGGAAACTGAAACAGAAAAGAACCCAGTTTTCCTTGTATGGCACAATCATGTCCCATGTGATCTGTGCAATACAGGCATGGATGATTTCCATCTCATTGCTTCTGTAGGTCAAGGCAATGGGTAACTTCACTTGATGCTCTTCCACTCTTCATCTCAAAAAACCAAACCAATAGTAATTTCATTTTGTGGAAGGTCAGGCAGATAAGTAATAATTTCCAAATTAGAGAACACAAATTATTCAAAACTTAAGGTTGAAATTGACAGATAATTTCCTGTTAAAAAATAGAGGGAAGTTGCAGAAATATGAAAATAGTTTTATTCAAGTTCCGAAAAGTTTAATTTTTTATGTACCACCCTGTGCCACCACACCATTTGGTAAACTTACTTTAAAGTCCCTTATGATTTTCTGCTTTTTTGGTGTAAAAACATGTGTAATTTTTTAAAATACATTGTATTGATACTAATGTTTTATTTCAAGATATTTATAAATTTAGGCTGACATTGACATTGGGGTTGTTATACTGAAGTTTTTCTCAACTTTAAACTCACAGAATAATTTTTTTATATTTAACATAAGTCTTAAGATCCCTGAGCATGAGACAGCATTCTCCATATAAGAAACACTCAACAGCGATCCACTTGCAAAATGTGGGTTTAGACTGTAGACCCTGCTCCTGTGGATCTCTCTTCTTTATTGTGTGAAGTCTGTCTTCACCCTGGAGCCTTTTTTTGGTCTTGATACAAAATTGTGGGGCTAGTAGAAATCTGTTCAAAGAGTTTTGAACTTGACCTTTTCCTTTGGGAGTGGAGTAGCTTTGGTCATTTTCACAGTTATCTTTTTCTCTCATTGTGCTCAGTGTTCCAGGAAGTACAGGTCACTCAAAATCTACAGAATGTCACATCCTTTAATAAATCTGGTAGCTTTATGCCTTATTAGTCTGACAACTTTTGCAGTGGGGAAGCGGAGATTTTTTGCTTCATAAAGATAATTATGAATTAAACATTGTATTCTGGTGTACTTTTAATTTAGAAGAGTGTGAACAATGGTCAGGAGTGTGAACGTGACTGCTTCGGTGTTGCTTTTGATTTAAATGAGACCACAAATAGGTCTGTCTAGGCTAGAGAAAGTATGGACCTCGTGTTTCCTAAATGCAGTACAGTATTTTAATTACGAGCTAAGATTTATTTCATAGAAGAGTGAGCATCTCCATTCTAATGATGAATCATTTTCTCTTTCTGTAATGACTGTGATTGCCTCATTATACTTTCCATGGTATATAATTTCAGTGTTGACACAAGTGGATGTACAGTAAAAAAACTCATCCAGTCAGCCTAGGATACTTGAGTCAGATTATCCTTTAAAGCATAAGTCTGCAGCACATATAAAACCACAATAAAAAACAAAATCTGAATATCCCCACTTTGAGGTTTTGGTTTCTTTACTTTAATATTACAGGAATGGTATTTTCTTCCCTTCATGGAAGGGAAAACCAGGTCTGCTCTGTCATTAAATAAAATACTTGAAATCTCCCAATTTAAAATTCTGTGCTTTACTCATAGGATCTAGCATGTTATTGAGTAGATTTGTTTTTGAAAGGAGATCTAACATGACACCGTGAATTGCCATGTCCTTACAAGATGTAAGTTGATGCTTATCTGTACCTTCATGGAAAATGACAATGTGTTTACCCTACTTATCAAAAACCCAAATTCTAAGCTGCAAGTAAAAGCTGCTGCTGTACTTAGAGTAACTGTCATCAGTGAAATTGGTCTTTACAGTAACCAACCATTTTGAAAGACATCAGTGCACATTCATATCTTCATTATTCCAGCAGAAATGCAGACACTGCCAATTTCATGACTAGGAATCCCTTGTTGAATAGAAGACATAACACCTGCTTTTTAGCTAAGTATTTGGGAAAACACCATTATGAGCTGTTACCCATTTGATCTCATGTTTTCAACAAGGGCAGAAAGAACTTTGTTTTTTCAGCTCTCATCTCACACTCAGAGAACATAATCATACAAAAATGTATTTGCACTTTATTTATTATGGATATCAAATTTAAAAAAACAAACAGTAATACGATCTCTTTGAAAATTTGTTTGGGCTGCAAAATCTGTACCGTGTATCTTTTGCATTTCTGTAAATATTTGGTCATAGGGACACTTTTTATTGATGGAGCTGTGCACATGGCAAAGGAGACAGTACCAATGCTGATACTACATAGACATGTAGTATCTTTTTGGAATTGACTGCGTAAAATGGAATTGACTACCCATGGTAGGGGGGTTGGAACTAGATGAACTTTAAGGTCCTTTCCAACCCAAACCATGTCAGGTTTCTATGAATACAACTTATTCCTTTACTCAACAAGAATAAATCATAGCGACAGAAAAACATTTATGTCAGTCGCAGCTTTACCATTGCAGACTATAGTATATATGCATAGCAACTAATTCACAGGACGCACTCAGTTGTGGGGAATAAACCTTGTCAAGTCTACTTTACTTTCTGATCAATATAACTGACGGTTTTGTGATATGTGGAGCACAAACCACATTTCCTTGGCATCAGATGGGGCTGCCATTTTGGGCGTCACGCAGCTGTGTCACAATTATAGAGATACCAAAAATGCCAGAAAATTAAAGCTCGCTAAGGCTCGTTTTGGAATTTTGGAAAGCAAGCACCCTTTATCAGCCCTGGGGAACATGAGGGAGCGATCTCCATCTATGGTGTGCAGTGAGACAAGAGCTGGGACAGGATGGATTTCCCACTTAGATGAATATGGATAAATTCTCCAGAAATCTTATGCATATTCTATTACTTTCCTAGGGCTGATTTAGATGTTGTTATTGTGAGCTTCACGACAGTAAAACCTCTTGCTAATTTTGAGGTTTAGAGCCAGCTCTCTGCTTGACCTCACGTTTGACATGGGAAAGGTTGCAAACAGGGGTGATTATACACGAAGACACATCTGTTCAGCACAGTTCAAACAGAACGCAAGGAGTTATCGCTTCCAAAGAACAAACAGTGTCTGGAAAATCACTGTTTTAAATAAAACATGCTATCAGAGGGACATTCTGCATAACTTTCAAAGAACACAATCACTCCTATAAAGCTATGCTTTAACTTAAATAAGAACATTCCACTCTTTGTAACGGTAACTCCTTGTCTCAGCAGGAGGAACTTGGACTGCATGTTTTTGCATCTCCTCTTCCTTTTGCCTCTCAAGCCAGCTTTCCTCGATTCTGGAGGAGGCTGATGGGAGACCTCATTGCTCTCTATAACAACCTGAAAGGAGATTGTGGAGAGGAGGGATCTGGCCTCTTCTCCCAAGTGACAGGGGACAGGACAAGTGGGAATGGCCTCAAGTTCCGCCAGGGGAGGTTCAGGCTGGACATTAGGAAAAAAATTTCACAGAAAGGGTCATTGGGCACTGGAGCAGGCGGCCCAGGGAGGTGGTTGATTCGCCTTCCCTGGAGGTGTTTAAGGCACGAGTAGACGAGGTCCTGAGGGACATGGTTTAGTGTTTGATAGGAATGGTTGGACTCGATGATCCAGTGGGTCTTTTCCAACCTGGTGATTCTATGAGTCTCAGACCTTTTACCTGAACCGCGCGCCGGTAAGGAAGGGACCGGTGGGGACCAGCCCGCCGGGACCCGGGCGGGGCGGCAGGTGCGGGTGCGGGCCGGGGGGGTTTCGGCAGCCCCGGGGGCGGGCGGCGGCCGGAAGTGACGGGGCGGCGCTGCTTCACCTGCTGGGCGGTGCGGGGCGGTGCCCGCCGGGAGACGGAGCTGCCGCGCGCGATGGAGCCGCCCGCGGTGCTGGTGGCGGCGTCGTCCCTCGTGCTGCTGTGCTGCGCAGGTGGGCGCGGGCGGAGGGGCGGTGGCTCTGCGGGGTGGGGGCCGGCTCGAAGGGAGAAACGGCGGCTGCGGAGCTGGGGGGCTTCTCCCCCGTGGCCGCGCCTCGCAGCATCCCCTGCCTGTACCCGCCTGGGCGCGGGGCTTTGTTCGCCGGCGCTGCCCGCGCCTTCCCTCCAGCAGCGCCCGGGGGCGACGGGAACAAAGGCTCCTTGCCGCCCGACACGGCGTGCGCGGTGCCTCCCGCGGAGCGCGGGGCTGCTCCTGTGGGGAGAGGGTGGAAGGGCGAGCTTCCAGGGGGGCTCCTGCCACCGGGCTGCCCGGGACTCGGCGGAGAAAACGAATTTGAGGGTGAGGGGAAGGGATTTCAATTAGGTGGCTGTAAACTTGTTTGGTTTTCTTTTAATCTCGCTGAGAGAAAACAAAGGAGTAGGTAAACAGAAGTGCCCACCCCAAACCAACACCAAACCAAGCTGGGCCCGGGCTGCTAAAAAGTAGGGAAATGTTTTCATCTCGGATGTTTTCATCACCTATAAATGACCTCGCTGGGAGTGCCAGCTTAACCTTTCCAAACCAGATCTTTTTATTATTTATTTTTTTTTAAAAAAAAAAAAGGTTTCCACAGAAGTTGACCCGAACTTAGGTGAAACTACCAAAGATGATGAAACACCTGTGAAGGTTCATGTTCACAATAAAATGTCCATCAGCGGTGTCAGGAGGCTACTTTTTGTTTCCTGTTGGAACATTAATGCCTTTGTTGATGTCACTGCTGTTTTGGGAAATTACTCACGGGATCCAAATTCTGTGTCTATAATGGAGTGATGAACTCTGATCCCCTGCATGAGAGGATGTTGGCAGAACTGCATTAACTGTCTGAGCACAGTTAGTAACAAGATAGGGGCTGCATAACAGTGATGAGTTACTAGTATTTACTTAACATAGTTAATGATTAAGACTCATATTGAAACATTTTGTGTAACTGAAGCTGTGAAAAAAAGTCTATTGTGAGTAGAATTTTTATATTTACTGGAAATTAGTTGGCTCACTGCTGCGATATCAAAGGCTATGGTACTATAAAGCTAGGAGTCATTAATGTATGAGGAAGTGTAAAACCAGAACAAAATTTTACACTTTAGCTCTACCAAAATATACTGGTGCCTTCACTTTTCACTGTGAAATTTAATGACTTGGTAAAGAAAGTAATGTATTTGTATTTTGGTTAGGAATATCTTTTGCGTAGTTATTTGAATGACTGTACCCTGAAAGGCACATGCATCTCACAGCTCTGTGAAAGAAGTTATTTTATAATCTGTGTGTCATTGGAGTTGGCTTGTGGCTTTTTGCCCATCGGATTGAGTTAGTATTTCTGGGTCTGTGTTCCAGGTAGACATCACTTCCTTCTCTGAGGGAATGAATGTCAGTAAGTTGCTGTTCTCCATATGGACCCAACTTAAAGGAACCTAACTGTTGTGCAATTGAGTGTTAGCTGTTGGCAGCAAAGAATTATCTCAATCAATCTCTAGGTATTGAAGTCTTTACTTGTGTTTGTGGTACTGCAGTAGTTTGTTGTGTTATTTTAAGGCTTGCACTATATGCTGGTTTTGCAGCTTTTTTTTTTATCTGTAAGGCTTGTATTCGTTGTTTCGCTGTCACTAAAAGAGGATTCAAAATAACTGATTTTCTATAAATAAGGAGGCTTATCTTGACTGTACAGAATATACCTTCAGTAGGCAAGGGGGCTATACCATTAGGTGTTGAAATAGGAAAATGTTTGGATTTAAGTTGTCCCTGAAACCTACCCAGGGGTTTAATCCCTCTGTTAAAATCAATTTCACAGTCGTAAATAAACAATTTGGGAATTTTCCTTTCCCTTGCAGGAAGGAAAGAGTTCATCCTTGAGCATTTCAGGGTAATAGGGGAAAACAGTTCTTTTCTGCTGTCTTTGTAATTAGTAATGAATTAATTCTAGTGACTGCCTCAGTATTATATGGCTATGCAACTGATAAATAACTTGTGGCAGTTTTTCTCCTTGCATTGGTGCTTCTGGAAGATGACTGCAGTAAGAGGTTAGTGCAATGAAATTCAGTCTTCTGCTGTCTTGCAGACTTCTGGTATGAATTCGTATTTGGATGGCTGTTTCTGTACTCATAACGGCATTTCTAATTGCAGTAATTTTCTATCTAAAAATGCACTCTTCAGTCGATGGTGAATGAGAACCCGATGGCCATTTGGTGTGCATTGTAGTTACGTATGATCAGTCATTTTAAGCAGTTGGATTGCCTGAATGTGCAAATTCTGGATCCCTGGAATAGGGTAATAGGAATTTCAGATTTTGAAATATTTCATTGAGATAGCTGATACTAAAGTGTTTTCTGAAGAACAATACAGAAGAGGAAAGCTCAGTTGTGATGTTAACTGCTACCAGATCATTCTATTAGAGCTCATATTGTGTAAAGTGAAGTATGTTTGTTTCATTAATTCTAAATTTTCTAGAAAGTGTGATCATCTTAAGAGCTAATATAAAGAAATTCTATTGTTTGTCATTGTCTCGTTGGCACTGAGCATGTATTTGCATATGCTATGAATTCAGAGGGACTGTGCACATATCGATAACCTTTTCTTTTCTCTACAGTGTTGAGAAAATTCTTTCCTTCCACTTGGAGCAAATACAAGTTTCTGTTGTATAAGACTGAAAATAAATATAGGTGATTAACTTGTGATTTAACAAATAAGATAACAACCTACACCTGTTAAGCCTTACAAAGTGTGTAATGGCAGATAACAAATCTTCAGTAACTATGAAAAGTTAATGTAGCTGGATATGTCCATGTGTATTAAAAAGTGACTACATGTGGTGATCCATTTAGCCTTCAGAAGGTATGTTATACAAAATATTAATACTGTGCATATAAATGCTCAAATTGAAGATAAAACTTTAAGTAGAATTTTAAGGTGTATCTAGATGGGATTTTCTCAAGTCTGGTGCAATCTCTCTTACTGCTGTTCTTGTGTTGGTGTATTGTTTTGTGGGGTTTTTTTTAATTTTTACAATGGTAGTAGGAGTTATTTTATACTATATTGAAATTTCACAATGTATGATCTTTTATTTATAGTGTTAAGCTTTTAAATAAAACTAGTCTTTTAGTAAACTTTAAGAAAAGTCTGTTTATCACCCCATTATTAAATTTGCAGAAATGCTTCCAATAACATGGCATGTCAGCATTTGATGGCTAGTACACTTTGTCAAATATGTGTGGTAAGGAACTTAACCCTGTTCATGTTTTTATGCATGCAGCAGCATCTTAGAGAAGCTTAAATTAGGACAAATTTGACTACCATAGGAGTTAAATGACCATTCCTATCTCAGTCTCTTAATTGCTAAACATGGTGTGTTTTATCCATTGTGGACTAATTATAGCAAGTTGCAGGATTCAACTTTTTCAGCCTCTGTTGAATGAGAAGTTACCTGAAGTTCAGGACTATTTTTAGGTTCCCCACATCTTAGGATTTCAAGTATGAAAATCTTTAACCAGAGATGACTTAAACAACTATTTACTGTTGTGACATCGACCATGATATTTGGATTAGTGGTTTTGCCTTAGCTAATCTGTGTTTGTCAGAAGGTATTTTATGCATTCAGAATGCTGCTGCAAGATTGTTATAGCTTGGCACTTGGTCTCATCTGACTGACCCCCACCTCCATGCTGCCTTTTCCTGTGTTGCATCAAACTTCAGCTGCCTGCCTGTCTTCACTTCCAGCGCTGTGACAGCCCCTTCCAAAACCTGCTTAGTATAGATATGAAACTGCCACTCCTAAATATCTGGTTTAGCTTCCATTGCTGCTTTACAAAAAATACATTTTCATTTGAGCACTTGTATGCTTTGTTACTAATTCAATTCGTGCTTTGAGAAATTCATTGTAAATATCTTTGAATCTGCGTCTGCATCAGCGTGCTTAAAACTCATTTGCCTCAGTGGGCTCAGACATTTGTGCAGACGATGAAACTCTGTTTTGGGGCCAGTATTGTTACATCATACTTCCTAACTATTTTAATTGTTTGTCACTTGTGTGCGTTTTAATGGCAGGGATTATCTTTTTGCTCTTCTTGCAACTTCTGATTTGTTTCATGGAGCTTTTAGATGCTGTGTGAAACATGAAAAATAAGGAGAAATTTCAACAATTATGTGGCTCACCAGCTTATAAGAATGCCTGCGCACGCTGCCTCCCCCACCCTTACATCAATTTAATTGTTCTTCCTGTTTTCTTTTTTTTTATGCTTTCTTTTTAGGGAATTCCTCTTTTTGTTAGTTTGTGTCTTTCAGGGGATGATTATAAGGGCCGCTTCAGCCTGTTGCTATGAGAATAAGTGGCAGCAAAGCCATAGTTCTGTGGGAATCTTTCAGTAGCAGCTTGAACATAAGCAATCCCTGCATCCTTGCTGATGACTTCTTTTACTGCACTACTGCCTTGATTGTGTGAGTGCATTGTGAATGGGTATAAGTTGAGGCTGCTTAAAACTTGCATTAACTTTTTAAACCAGTTATATTGCATGATGTGGAATGAGAGAGTTTTGCCAGTAATGTGTGCTGGTACAGGGAAGGAATGAGTGACAGGAAGGATGGCAGAAGAATATTAGGAGGTATTCTGCTTGACCAGTACCCTCTCATATAGAAATGTATGCATAACTTTGGCCTGGGGAATCTTGGCTGAGGAGTTGAACTGTATCACTAAATCAGGCAATCAGTTGAATGGCTAGTTGTTACCTCCAAGATTATTTTTTGCATCCCATTTTATGTTGTACCTGGGATTCATCTAGCTCAATGGTGAGCCTGTTCAGGAAGTTTCAAAGTCAGAAAAATACTAAGTTTTTATAAGATGAGTTTTTTATCTATTCTTTTTCCTGATCTAGATCAATGAGATCAAGTCTGCATTGTAACAAGAGAGTCAACTGAAATCTCAAACCTATGTCGATGGAGTATATTACTATTGGCTTTTTCTTTGTCATCTTGTCATCAGCTTACTGGGTCATGTATTCAAAACTTGTGATGTGGTGGAGAGGCAGGATTTGGAGCTTTATGGGCTGTAGGCTGGAGCCATTCACCAATGCTGTGATATTACTGTTAAAACGCATCTGAGGTACTTGATGGTTACAAGTTTTGCAGTTCCTCTAGCTCTGCATTTTTTTAGTAGATGTGTTTTTCATGCCCTATAGCTAAAACCTATGCTTAACATGTAAAAAATGATTAATTAGTAAGAAATATTTGGTGTGCAGAACGAAGGATTCACAATTGTTAACTTGTGCAGAGTAAGTTTGTATAGAGAATTGAAATATCAGTCACTGATCCTGCCTTTTCAGCTTATCATTTTATATTTAACAGCATAACCTACAAGGAATATTTCATCTCAGTTGTTTGAAGGCATGTGAAAGTGTGTGTGTATATATATAAAAGCCTCTCTAAATTTTTAAATCATTAGTTAACTTTGCTATTTAGATTGGATATTCTAATTCTTTGAGCTTGTTCCTTTCTGGCTGTTTATTACATGATGGGAGGGAAAGGGGAAAATGAGCAGACAACTGCTTCTTTCTGTTATTGTCATACTTCACCTTTTTAATTTAAAAACCAGAAACAACAAAACAACTCAAAACCACAAAACCCAACCCTGTCCTACTGAATGAAATTTTTGATTTTAATGCAAGCCTTGCATATGGTAGGAAAAAGCATTGCTTGCTCAGTAGCTCAGAAGAGCCAAAACCCCTTTACTCAAGTGAAAATAATACGGCTGCTCAGTTAAGTGTTTCATTGTACTTAACTCCCTGATGCATTGACTGACAGATGTGCCTAAGGCATTCACAGTGCAAAAGAGGTGCTTCATTCAGTTTCTTTTTAAATGCCATCAAATTGGCAGGGAAAAAAATTGAATCATGTGACTTGATTGCTAAGTGACCGTATAAGCTTTCAATATCAGTTTGTAATGGGAAAATGAGTGACTTGCAGGGCTAAAAGCAAAAACAACCTATGCAGTTGATGTAGTCTTGATAGAGCAGGCTTTTGTGTGAATAAGTTGTTTGGGTTCTGATTTTTTTTCTTTGGCCGAAAAAAGTCTTTGCAATGGTTGGCCCTCATTTCATTTTACGCTGCTTTCATTTCGTTTTATGTGGCTTTCATTTTATGCTATTTCTAGATGCTTCTTAATGTGCAGTGATGGTATAGTTTCACATTATACCTAGTTTTATTATAGATGTGATGTTTCTACAACTGATACTACTTCATCTGTCCGGTGGAGGTTGTTGCTACTTTTGGTGATGATGTTGGGTTCCTTCTTCACTCCCTTGTGCCAAAGCAGCATCATTCAGCTGATACAAAAGGAAACTTTTTTTCTGGAGTATTGTTGTCTTCCTATTGGATGAGTTCACTTAGTGGCTGCGTGGCGCTGCTTGTGTTGAGAGCTAGCAGAAGCATGGCTGGTGTAAGTGTAACGCAAAATTGCTCTCTGCTGGTGGGATTCCTTGACAGCGTAAGCAAACCCTCATCAAGACTAAGGCAGCCTCTCAGCTTTCCCTTCTCTGGCTTTGTGCTTCCACCACTTACCTTGTGTGTGAGGAACTGTCTTTCACAGAACCCCACCTGTAGAGAAAAAAGCAAAATTTCTAGTGCAGTGTCAGTTTTCAGTGGAGTCAACTCTTTGTATTGGGTTTCTGCCTTGTTGCATGAAGTGTTCCACTGGTGTAAAGGGAAGTGGTGTGATCACACCCAAGATGAGAGGGCACAACCACAGTATTCTAGTTGTCAATCCCTTAGTGCTGCACTTTGAATTAGGTCATGCTGGATCATTTAAATATAACCAAGCATTGAAACTCAGAACTCATAGTAATCTTCTGCTGGGCCAAACAGTACTCCTGTGCTTAAAATTAAGATTAATCCAAATTTTTGTTAAAATATTCCTTCACCCTTTATGTTGCCTTCCCTCGAAAGCATATCCTTTCCTTCAGTAATGAGATATAAATGCTTTCTCTCTCAACTTGATAAGCATGTCCCTCTCCAGTAAGGTCATCAACTGCTGTGGTTGCTAGGAGACTCGGCTGGTGACTTTGGGTTTAGCAACAAAAAGCCTTGAAGAATGTGCTGAACAAGTAAGGAGCACAAGGACAGTTGTAGGAGGAGAGGGGTGTTGGAGAGAATCTGAAGGCAAAGGGGATGTCAGGGACAAAAGTTGTGGGGAAAGAAAAGAAGTTAAAGCTCAGTAAAGCTTTACACCATGTTTTCTAGGTTTTTGAGAGTTGCATTAACTATTTCAGCTGATCACAGTGAATTGTTGGGAATGAAATTAAGCTCATGCTGTGTGTTTGCAGGGTTAGGGTTACTTGGAGTTCTGTTTGAGTCTTAAATGTTTTGGGGTTTTTTTTGATGTGCATTTTTAAAGTGGGGCAGGTGATGCAATACAGTGTGAGTTAGAGCTAGTTATTAAATGCTGTCTGAGAACATCTAAAGTAAAAAAGCTTTTTTTTTTTTTAATTGAAGATGCATGCTTAGCCTATTTCCTTTTTGTTTAGGGTTTTCTTGTGTGATTTGACAGGATTTGTGGATTCACTTTAAGTCTGTTAGATAGTCTGTAACTTAACAGTTATTCTTGAAATGATGTAATTTGTTAGATTTTTTTTTTAAGTTAGTACCAATGCATATTGCTTCAGTTTTAGCTTCTGTTTAAAGCGGGTAACCTTGTAATGGTGCTTGTGGTATTCCAAAGGGGAATAGGTCTTTTTTGAGCTGTTCTGCAGAAAATTGTGAGTTTAGAATGGCAAAACATCAGTTTGAAAAAGTAATGTCACAGCATTTGGGAAATGCAAGCCCTCTCTTTTGAGTCCTAGCAGCAAAGTAGACTATGCAGGTAATAGAACTTTACCAGGCTTATTCTGACATGCAGGACTTTTTGCCATGTTTTGCTTTAAAACCTCCTGCTGTTTCATCAGCCTTCTCTTTATGTATTACAGCAGAACCTCCACAAACAATTCTTTTAGCTTCTTCTTTTAGCTCTTGGAGAGTGTCCTGAAAACTTAACCATACCAGAGCTCTTGGAGTTTAGTCATTCAGCTTCATTCTGCTCTCAGTGAGGCAGCTGAAATGAAATGTGAAACAGGAGTTTAAAATCTTCTCTTTACTAAACACCGTATGAAGCTCAAGCTCTTTTCTCAAGAAATTACTTAAAAAATTTAGTTTCCTGAACCATTTTTCTATTTAGTCTGGGACTAAATGGATTAGGAGGGAGGAGGTAGTGTTTAGAGCAAGGGCTGGGAGCCAAATCTCTTCTAGTTCAGTGCTTTTAGTCCTGGGTTGTCCTTAGTTTCTCTGGCTCCATAAACTATCTTTTCTGCAAAGTAGAAGGGCTTAATGAAGATGTGTGAGTACCTTAGAGAGCACTGTGTGGGGAGGTATGAAATGCATGATGTGAACATTACTTTTTTGTCTTCAAGTATTAACTGATGTTCTACCTAGCAGATTTAGGCTAGTATAGAGAGGCAAGTTTTTATCTTATTTCTAACCTCTTTGCAAGGGGCCTTTTAAGCTTAACTAGTAGGATATGTAGCATGTTAATGTCAGTAGCTTCAGAAATGTTAGTTAGAAGTGCTTTATGCTTTTGCTAAGATCATATGGGGTTTTTTTATTACTTAGTGAGTTGTGCTTTTCTGTGAAATTTGTGTTGTAGCATTGTGTGATAACCACAGTTAATGTCAAGCATGGCAGAACACATAGTCTGTTGAGTATATTAAACATTAACTGTTGAGTGCTTGATACTAACAGGATAGTATTTTCTTTGTTAGTTAAAACTTTGTGTTTTGCCTTTATCAGCAGTGGATTATCCTAAAAATCTGAAGTCTTTGCAGTTCTAAAATTATTACATATTAAACCAAATGTACTCTTTGGATACATATCTATTATTATATTCAGGTGCAGTAATGCTGTGCTACTTTCTTTTCTTGTTTTATTCACTGCTGTGTGATTATCTTGCTTTTGGTAGTTCACTGCTTGTTGCTTTTATGATCCTTTTCCTCATCTCTTGTTTATTCTTACCTCAGACGAAGTTGCTGTGAAGGTTAATCATTCTTCAGTATCTAACTGCCTGACTAAATTAATAGGATATATATTGAGCTAATATGTATTTCAGGTTCTGTCCTGAAACATTTGATGAGGACTTCAGTGTAAAAGAGTTTGAGTTTCAATCTGATGTCACAGGTCTCCAAATCTGTTGTATTTGCATTCTAAAGAGAGCGTGTCATTATCTTCTGTTGTTCTTCTCCTTACCATTGTTCCTTTAGTGTTTACTAAGTTAAAGACAACTCCTTAATGACCTTTCTCTGTGTTCTGTGTCATGTGTTCTGTGGAAAAACACTGAAGATGAGAAAATAAATATGACTAGAGCTGGTTGAAAAACTGGAATTGACTCTTTACTCTCTGTCCACCCAAGTTCTCAACCTGAATTTATGAATGCTGATATCACTTCTGCAGTAAATGAAGTGGGGTTAAGACTGTGTCAGACCTCGTTGTATTGTTTTGGTATCACTTGAGGATGCTGAAGCTTTGTGATGATGATAGGAAGCAGCTTGAGATTGTGGGGTGGTTGCTTCTTCTTGTGTGGATTTTCAGCCTCAACTAGGCACTCCTCAGCTTGTACCTTCCTGGGTGTGTACTCCCTACATGCCAAGGATGTAAATCTGGCTTCCTGAGTTCTTCCTTATTTCAGAAATGTGGTTTTTAAATAAGATGATGTAGAACTGTCTGAGCAGAGGTAGGAAAGGAGAGAATTGGGTTCTTAGCTACTAAAGATATTATAAAGGAAAAAGTAGATGATTAACTGTGGAGGAGAAACAAATTCAGAAGTAAAATTAGGATGATGGGCATTGATTCTTGAGACTAAGATTTGTCAAGTGAAAGGATTTGATCTCATCTACAGCTATTATCTGTACTTGAAAGAAGAGTCTAAGCATCACAAGTGAGCTTTATAGCTTGTACCTCGAAACACTAACATGCATTTGTCATTGTTATTTACTACTTAATCCCTCCTTCTATGAAGAAAAGCACTTAAGCATTTATAGCTATTCCTTGTTTACAAGCAAATAAGAATGTTGTTGCATAGTTGAAGTGCTGAACAAATGCGGATTGCAGGTGGATCACATGTAGCTGTAAGTACAGCAGTATCTGTGATTTCAACTCTTACCCCATATAGAAGCAGTTTGTGCTTTGCAGTTGTTCTTAGTAACTGCAGTTTCAGAATTGGTTTGAACCTGGCAGCAGTCCTGCCTTAACAGTGAATCTCCCCTACTCCTGCCTCTCCATGTATGTTAGCTGCCCTGCCTTCCACTGTTGCAGTTTCTTGCCTTCCTCCCGTCACCTCTTTAGGGAGTGGCCATGCCTGTTGGTTTATGTAACACTTCGGTAAGGTAGTGCTAACCAGTGACAGAAATATTCATGCCAAGTTTAAGCTCACATTTGAATTTGTATAAGCTAGCAATCCAGAACTTCATTGTATTCTGAACTTGTAACTTTTGTTTAAATAAGAAAATGCTAAATGCCTAAGTAATTCATCTAATGAAATTTTGTTTTCTGTTATTTGTTAGTATATGTAATATCTGTTTCTGCCTATATTGGAATTGCAAAAGGCTTGCTCCTTTTTATATCTTATTTTCCTGTTTTCTGTGTTGAAGGTTATTTTATACTAGGAAAGCTTTCATCAAGTTCTATCAAGCATTTTATTTTCCCTAGATTATTTGTGAAAATATTAATGTGGTTTGCCAAGCTGTTTTCCACTTGAGTGATACTTGAAGCCATGTCCAGATATTCAGAAAGAAATACAGTTTCTCTAAAGATGGTATAAAGATGATTTGCACACCTTCAAAAGTCATGCAAAAATTTGTTCAGTAGTGCAGATATTTTGCAGTGTTTGTTAGGGTCATTTTTCCCAGAGAAGAGAGTATTTTCTTCCAAATAAAAANCAGGTTAAATGACTTAAGGGACTCATATCTCTCTGTGTGAAAACAAGTCTGAAAAAGGTCTGAAACCTTACCTGTGAAACTCTGCTAACCAAAACAAATACAGACCTTCACTTAGCTTTGATGAAATGTCTGCCTGTCATGTAGTAGCCGTTAGATGCCACAGTTGATCTACTCGTGTTTTGAGGAGTTGTGTACTAGGGGAGTGAAGAGGAATTGGATTGAAACTGAAGGTGAGGCTTGAGCAAGCTTGGAGAAAATGTCAACTTGTCACTGTGTGCATCAGCTTTGTATAAATCTCTAATGCAGTTCCAAAATTTTGTGTTGGATGTGACCTCAGTCATCCAACCGTCTGCTCCAAGCAGAGATGACACTGAGTACTTCAGTCTTGCGTGTATCAGTTGTCACTAAATTACATCACATTTATCTTTTCAATTCTTCATAGTTCATGTACCAGTAGAAGCTTTTTATGTTGCGCTTAAGTAAGTTACTTCATCCAGCTTTGACTGGGTTTTGAATTGAAGTTCTGAAGTGCATCATCTGTGCTGGATGCACCTTCCCCCCCACTCTGAGAAGTTTTAACTCTGCTATTTCATGGTCTCTACAGTCAAGGCAGCTGTTGCTGATTACATTCTGTAGCAAGTTATTCTGTATTTTGCTGAAAGCAATTCTGAGAAAGTATGAAGTGAGTTGACCTATTAAGCATCTGTTTTTCCCTGAAATCTTTCAGATTTTGTGTTCTGCTGTGTTGCTCTTCTGGTAGATGTTTGGGATGTTAAAGTGCCCCACAATAATCAGGCTCTGATTTAGAGATGTTATGGAATTACTGAAGACAACTTCATCTGCTTTCTTACTGAGATCAGGTGGTTTGTAACAAACTTGGACCATGATGTTGCTCATACAGACCTCCCTTAATCCTGACTCACAGTCTCTCAACCAGCCTGTTGTCTGTCCTGTAGAACAGCTTACTGTGTTCCAGCTGCTCCTTCAGGTAGAGGGGCAATTCACCTGCTGTTCTTCCCTACTTTATTTTCTTAAAAAGCTTGTATGCATCTATGACAACTCTAGTTGTCTAGGCAATCCAATGTCTCTGTTACTTCAGTGTCATAATTCTATGTACTCATACTTGAGATGGTTCTCCTTTAAATTTTTTGTCCTTGCCAACATCTCCCTTCCTCCTACAAACCTGACTCTTGTGCTTGACATAGAATCATAGAATC
>WAAB01011547.1:35141-83871 GCA_013389865.1 Piaya cayana | reverse complement strand
TAGATGGGTAACCTTGTCATAGATGGAAATTAAGTTTGTCCAACAGGACTTTCCCTTTATGAACCTGGACCGATGACTGTGTTGTCTTTCAGGTGTTTTTCAGTAGATCCCAGAATATTCTTCTCCATTATCTTACCAGGCACTGAAGTGAGACCAACAGGTCTATATCTACTGGCGTCATCCCTACTGCCCTTCTTGAAGATAGGGATAACATTTGACAGCTTCCAGTCAACTGGTACCTCTCCAGATTCCCAAGAATATTGAAAAATCACTGAGAGAGGTCTTGCTATGACATCAGCCATCTCTTCAGGTTCCCCTGAATGAGGCTCCATTGACTTACAGGGATCCAACTGCAGCAGCAAATCCTATGCAAGTTAGGGGTTGATTGCAAGTTTATAATTTGCAGAGTCTTGGTACTGCAGGCCAGGGCTCTAGGGAAGCCTGAGCCCATCATCTGTATCGAAGGCAGGAGCAAAAAAGCAATGAATGTCTCAGCTTTGTTTATATCCCTGTTTATGCAGTGTCTATGCTCATCAAGTACTGGGCCAATGAGTTATATTAGTTCAAAGAAAAAGCTAAATAGACTGTTGGAGGGATATTAAAGGAACTGTATTCCCAGTACTAGAATTATACAAATAAACCATTTTTAGCATTCATTGGGTGTATAAGATGTATTTAAGGATAAAAAAATATGTATTAATCCATAGAGAATTCCTTCTGTAACTTGCAAGAAGATATTTTAGAAAATTCTATTTTATCCACACTAAATTATAGCTAAGCTATAAAATAAAAATGTATCATTGAGAATGTTCAAGGAATTCTGTTTATCTTGGAGACATCCAAACACTTTACTAGGTTTTTTTTCAGATTGCTTTGTGGGTTTTGGAATTTTTTTTAATATAGTATGTAGTACTTTAAACTTAGGTTAAACTTGCTGGAGATGTATTTACGTTCTGTGATGAGGAGATCTTTCTTCCTAAAATCCTCTCTCATGATTTTGTTTTTGTTTTTTTTCCCCCCACTGACAGGATTGTACTTCTGTTCATAACAAAATAACTGGTAAGCATGTTGTCTACTCACTCAGATGTTATGGCTGAAATTAAAGCTGGCAGCAAACATGTTGCATTAAACTCATTAATATAAATGTATATGAATGTCAAGTTTTATGTTTTGAAAGTAATTCACAGTTCAGTGTTTGAAAAAGATGAAAATGAAATGTGAATAACGTCCACTGAAGCAGAAAGTAATTTTTTAATATACAGTCAGTTAACATCTTGTTGATATCTTTCTAAGCTGCAATAAACCCTCAAGGTGGGGCTGAACTGTAAGAATGTTTATATGCCTTGAAAGTTTTCATAACCTGATCCTGACTGATGATCTTTATGGTAGATCTCCAAAATGGAATTGGAAGTGCATTTTCAATTGTAGATATTTTTAGGAAAATACATCACTTTAAATGTTTCTTTCATTGAATCTGTGAATCAAATTTCCTTGATGAAATCACAAAAAATCTGCTGATTAAGCTTGTACCTTAGTCTCATAGTGGAAAAGAGATCTTTGACTTGTAGAAATCTACCTTTTCCACATTTCCAGCTTCCACAAGAAACTGGAAATTTGTTTTTTATATATATTCTTGAAATATTAAACTAAAAAAAATCCCTGTACTTGAAAATAGGCATTTGCATGCATATATACATACTTTATATAAATATAGATGTGTATATTGTACAGTTTTTACCCAAAAGTTTAGACATAGGATTGGATGGAGTTTAGAACTTGATATAAAAATGGTAACAGATATTCCCAAAATTTATGTAGTGGAAATAAAAAATTCTCTTTTACAACCAAGGATGTGTCCTTGGAGGACTACGAGAATGTTGTGAGATTATGCAGGGATAAAATCAGGACTAAAGCCCAACTAGAACTTAATCTGGCTACTGCTGTAAAAGGCAATATAAAATGTTTCTATAAATACATTGACAGCAAAAGAAGAGCTAAGAAGAATCTCCAAACTTTATTGGATGTGCGAGGAAACTTAGTGACAATGGATGAGGAAAAGGCTGAAGTACTTAATACCTTCTTTGCATTAGTCCCTAAAAGGAAGACCATTTTTCTCTAGGTAACCAGACCCCTGAGCTGGAGGACAGAGATGGAGAGCAGAATGGAGCCCCAGAAATGCAAGGGGAAATGATTAGTGACCTATTATATCAGTTAGATACAGAAGTCTGTGGAGCAAGGTGGGATTCACCCAAAAGTACTGTAGGAGCTGGTGGAAGTCCTCACAAGAGCCACTTTCCATCATTTATCAGCACTCTTAGTCAACCAAAGATATCCCAGTGAAATTGAAGGCAGCAAATGTGACACTCATCTACAAGAGAGTCAGAAGGAGGATCCAGGGAAATACAGGCCTGTCAGCCTGACATTAGTGTCAGGTAACATTAGGTAACGGACTTTTCTGAGCACTATCGTGTGTCCTGTACAGGACAACCAGGTGATTAGGCCCAATCAGCATGGGTTTATGAAATACAGGTTCTGCTTGTTTAATCTGATCTCCTTCTATGACAAGGTGACTGGTTTAAGGATGAGGGAAGGACTGTGGATTTTGTCTACCTAGACATTAGTAAAATGTTTGACACTGTTTCCCACAACATTCTCACGGAGAAACTGATTTCTCATGGCTTGGACAGGTGTACTCTTCACATGTTAAAAAACTGGCTGTAAGCTAGGCACAAAGAGTTATGGTGAGTGGAGTTAAATACATTTGGTGGCTGGTCACAAGTGGTGTTCCTCAATGTTGGGTCCAATCTTGTTTTATATCTTTATCAATGACCTTGATGACGGGATTGAGTGCATTCTCAGTAAGTGTGCAGATGACACTCAAGTTATGCAGGATTATTGATCTGCCAGAGGTTTAAAAGTCTCTACAGAAAGGAATCAAGTCAGACTGAAGCTCTTTGTATGAGGTTAAACAAGGTGAAGTGTCTGGTCCTGTATTTGGGCCACAACAACCCCATGCAGTTCTACAGGCTTGGGCAAGAGTGGCAGGAAAGCTGGCTAGCAGAAAAGGACCTGGAGGTGTTGTTCAATAGCTGTCTGAACAGAGTGAGTTGAATAGCTGCTGAACCGAGTCAGCGGTGTGCCCAGGTGGCCAAGAAGGCCAAGAGCAACCTTGCTTGCATCAGAAATAGTGTGGCTAGCAGGTCTATGGAAGCTATTGTCCTCCTGTACTTGGTGCTGATGAGGCCATAATGTGAATATTGTGTTCACTTTTGAGTCTCTCACTGCAAGAAAGACGTTAAGTTCCTGGAACATATCTAACAAAGAGAAATGAAGCTGGTGAAAAGTCTGGAGCACAATCTTAGGAGGAGCAGCTGAAGGAACTGCTGTTGTTTTGTCTGGAGAAAAGGAGTCTGAGGAACCACCTTGTCACTTTGTGCAATTACCTGCAAGGAGGTTGTAAATGGTGTGGGTGATAGTCTCTTCTCCCGAGTAACAAGTAATGAGAGGAAATGTCCTTGGGTTCCACCAGGAGAGATTTACACTGGATATTATGAAAAATTACTTAGCAAAATAGTTGTCAAGCAATGGAATGGGCTGCCCAGGGAAGTGGTTGGATCACTATCCATGGAGGTATTTAAAGACTTGTAGGTGTAGAGTTAGGGACATGGTGATGGACTTCTCTGTGTTAGGTTTACATTTGGACTCAGTGGTCTAAATGGACTTTTCCAACCTAAATCATTCTATGATTCTATGATTCAGCAGCTATCTGTGTAATTATTAACTTTGGCTCTGTAATTATAAAAGTAACTGATTTTAAAATCTGTTTTATCTTAAAAGTATTTTTTTATTTTAGTAAGAATATAAATACAAAAAGTATTTCTGGGTTCATAGTTCTTTAAAATTCATTCGTTACTTCTGCTTGACAACATCACTACTTCCTACAAATACAAGAAACCATGGTTTTTGTTTCTTTGCTTTGAAGATGTCACAAATACAACAAAGAGAAAGTAACAGTATTTCAATTTTTTCTCTATTTGGAAAATCTAATATGAATGTATAACTTTTAATCAACATCCATCTGTAACTATAGCAACACTATTGATAATAATAATTTTAAAAAAGAAATCCTTAATTTCAATGACAATTATCTTGTTCATCTTGCTCACCATTACTCTTGAAATTATCTTGCTCTTCCATCCTTAGGACATTTCCATAGTGAACTGACTGCTACTGAGGAGATTTTGATTTGTGACAGCCTATTACACCTGAAAATTGGAGCAAGGGTACATTAAACATCATTCCATGGAATCAAACTCTACAAGTTTACTTTTTTTCCTCGTCATACATATTTACTCGTTCCTTTAAGTGATGTTGTTACAGTTTAGTTGAGTTCAAAATCCCCTTACACACAGAATTATCCTTTCAGCCACAGGTAATGAATTTGCTGTAAAGAATTAGATACACATATAAAAATAAATCTTTTCTACTTGCAAACCAAATCAGTACACTGTTTTCGACTAAGCAGAGGAAATTATATGATGTAGAGCTGAGAAACCAAGAATATACAAGCTAAAAATCCAGGAAAATTCTTAGACCATACCCTGTGTTTACAGTTCTACAAATTTCAAAACAAAATCGATTTGATGTGCTCTTTCAAAGCCAAGGGAATAACTTGCCCTTCCCAGAATTCCATGTATCTCACATAACCAGTTTTGTCAGTATGTTTATTATTCCTTTACCACTTTGGAAATAGTCCACACTAGTGCCAGAAGTCAAATTTCATTTTATTCTCATGGCTAGCTAGAAACAGATAAAGAAAACCGTATCAAAATTCCAAAAGGCTTTGAGACTGATGAATCCACTTGCTGTAGTTCTTGCCTTTGATAATGCTTCACAATTTTTGCAATTTCTTTTTGCAATTTAAATTTTCTTGGCTTAAAAATGTAGTGCCCTACTATTGTCAACAAAGTTGAAATGACAGGAAAGCCTGTTTCACTCTTAGATGTTGCTATGAGTTTACAGCAGAAATGGCTGTCTCCTGCACATTTTATTGAGTTCAGAGGTGCAGTGTGCCTTGAGAGAAGTGAACACATTTTCCTTCATTTTCTATAAGTAAAATTAATGTTATTTTGATTTAGTTTTGTGTTTGAACCTTTTCTGGCCATTTTATTACTGAGAAATCAGAAAAAAAAAGGACTAAAAATATCGGCTCATCAAACACTGAACTTCCAGAAGAAACAAGGAGGAGAGGAATACTACAAAAGAGGACTGAAAACTATGAGAAATGGAGGAATAGACCCAATAAAGGATATAAGACAAACAAAATGGTTATAAGGCAAGAAGAAATAGGGGAAAATACTGCGTAACTAGATGATGTGAAACACAGTGTTAAAGAGGAATTATATGATGCCACATAACATGACTTCAGCAAAGAATTTAAACCTTTTCATGTTGTTCACCATTACTCTTGCAATTATCTTGCTCTTCTGCCCCTAACACGTTTCCATTGTTACTTCTACAGAGCTACTTTATAGGAAGTCAACAATCAATACCCCATATTATCCTCAGAGCAAAAATGATGAAGCATGGACTGGATAAATAGAAAATAAGATAAGCAGAAAACTGGTGAGAAGATGGTGTTCAAAATGTGATCATCATTGCTACAACATGTAACTAATAGAAATCTAGTTCATAACGAATGCTTCCCCTCAAGGATCAATATTTAAGCCACCACTAAGTAATGCGATAAAAGTTTGAATGATGGCATGGAGTACACTGTGAGCAACTTTGCAGATGATACCAAATAGAGAGAAGCAATTAGTATGCTGGATGGTAGAGCTGTTATTCAGATGGACTACAAAAGGCTGGAAAAAGGACTGACAGAAATCTCGTGAAGTTTAGCACCGTCAAAGGAGAAGTTACACATCTGGAATAATCCCATGCACCAGAACTGGCTAGAGAGTGACTGCCTATAAAGCAACTTTGCAGAAGGGGACACTGAGGCTCTAACGGATGAGCTGAAATATAATCCAGCAATGGTTCCTTGTAGCAAAGATGCTTACCAAGATCTTGGCTGCATTAGTGAGGTGGCAGCCTCTGAGTTGATGGAAATTATTTTTTCCCTCTATTTGCCACTTGTGAGGCTACATCTGATGTGTCTCATCTAATTTTGAACCTCCTTGCACAAGGAAAAAAGGCATTGACATACTGGAGTGCACCCAGCAAGGAGCCATCAAATGTTCAGGGGACTGGAAAACATGAAGTGCAAGGAAAGGCTAAGTGGACTGGCTTTTGTTCAAACTTAAAAAGAGAAAAGAAAATAGAGGAATTAACAGTAATACCTACCAGCAAATCTTGGAGACGTGGACCCTGAATCTTAGAGGTGCACAACAACATGGTAAGAAGAAATAGACAATAGTTATAATGTAGGATATTCTCACTTGGTGCAGAAAAAACCAGATTTATCACAAGGATGGAAAGGGTTTCTGAGAGAGATGTGGAATTTCCATCCCTGGTGATACGCAGAACTTGGCGGGGCAAGGTCCTCAACAGCTTGATTGAACTGACCCTATGGATTTGTGGTGAGAAACCATAGCCAACAGTAAGATGTTCACACAGGGGAGAAAATATGGAAAACACTTATAGGTCTAGATAAAGATGAAAACATCATTAGCAGTTACAATCATGGGCAAAATAAATTCAAGAAAATTAATTTATTGTTAATTAACATAGATTTAGGCAATAGTGTGTGAAAGAGATAAAACATTAAAAAACCTCTCTATCCTCATCCCTGGTTTTGCAGGCTCATTTTCACTCCTCCTACTATCACTGCATCCTGAAGTGGGTCCCATTTTGGAGCTGGTCCCTTCCAACTTAAGTTACTCTGTGATTTTGTGATCCTGTGTTAATGGTAGACAAATGGAAAAGTGAAAGAAAAATAATTACACACACAATAACACCTTTATGATGTTATGAAAGGTGGATGTAAGGAAACAGACAAGGAGGAGGGAAAGAAAATGGAACAGCTCCTCATCAAACTTGTCTCAGTATATGCAGAAATTCCATCGTAGTCTTTATCATGGTGAAACTATGGGAGTTCCTTCATGTACGTCTGTTTGCACATAATATATGCAAATAATATGTTTTTAAGAACAAAATGCATACTATGGAATATTCAGAATTGCAATATTTTAATATTTTTACATGACGATGTTGGAGACTTGTAAAGAAGTTTTCAATAACTTGAAAGAATGGTTTGCAAGACTGATTAATGTATTGGATAAATAAATACAGGACTCTGTTTCATCTTGAAACAAGAATTCAGAGTGGAAAAAGTATTTGCATATAGATATAAAGATATTATCCTTAAAGTAATCACTGACTTTTTGATGAATTATCACAATTTTAGTACAGTTGTGCCACAGGAGACTGGAACAGCATGATGTAAATCTTTCCATAAATGGTATAATAATAAAAAAAGGACATAAATTTTGTTGCAAAATAACTTCTTTTTTGAAATGCCAGTATTGTCTCTTGATCTTTGTAAAAAAAAAAAAGCAATCAATCTAAAGTTTAAGTATCTATTTCCAGATTTCAGAGAAATTATGTTTTTCATAGAATAGGTAATAATGGTGCTCTTCTTTAGCTTAGCTCTAGTCACTGCTGTGCTTCTCAATTTCATACTGTCCTCCAGGGAAATACCCACAGACTTGTCATCAGGGCTAGAAGTGCAGTCACCACTACTGAAGACCATTTCTCATTCTTGTCACTCAGCTCTTGAAAGGACATGCACCCACATATTATATGTCACATACATTCCACACACTGTAAACAATCACTTTTCACTTTAAGTCTACACAGAAATAGGTGACAATCTGCAGTGCTTCATGTTGTGATTTAAAATCAAATAATGTCCAAATAACCTGTGGAATGTTTAGCTCCTGATACTAGTTTAAATTAATTCTGTGTAACATAGAGATTAATTGCTATAATCTACTTATGACAAATACCATAAAGTAAGAAATCTTTCTAATGTTGGGCTTCTATTTTATTGAGGCAATGTGCACATGGAGAGACTGAAAACAGTTTAAAACCTACAATACCACTGTCAAAGGAATTCCATGTTTTTGGCTGAATACAGGGGCCCTGTATAATATTTCTAATCAATTGAATATATTTACATGTTAATAGATTTGACTTATTGATATTTTGTTTGACAAAGTAACTATTTAATACAGACTTGTACAGCTGCAACATTTAGGTATCTAAATGTACCTAGTAGGTATCTACTAGCTTTTAAAAAAGAATTAAAACCTCCATAATGCTTTATGTTAGATGAACGTCAAAGGTTATTCTGTTTCAAGCATAATGTTTCTAATGCTCTATTGATACTGGGGTAAATGATAAAAAATTTACTAAAATTTTCAAAGAAAACAGACTATTTCTGCATTCAAAGTAGATATTAATCCAGAAATAAGAAATAGTATAGGACAAAAAGACATCTATCCACTGACTTCACCATTGGTGCGACCAACATGTAATCTGATTATTTTATTTTTTAATCTTATTTAATGTTAAATATGTACCCTAATCTTATGAGGTGAATGAGATTGAAAAACATTTTTTTTCCCTTTTAACTGGCATTTGGACATCCCTGTAAAGCCAAACTCTCTTTTTCCTATTCAGATCTGCTGTGTTCATTTTGCATGCACCACAGCAAAGCTTCAATAAAACACACACATACGAACACACACACAAAAACTTATTTCTTCAATCCCCGTTATCCTCTATCTTTCTCTCCACAATGAAGAAAAAAAGGGAGGGTCACTTTTCATGTCTCCTTGAATGAGTTAACTATGGTTTTTGCCTGTCTCACTTTGATCATTTAACTGTCATAAGGGCAGAACAAGGGCCTTTTCATACATTTTGAAATAACGCATTGTCTCTTTGGAGATAGCACTGTCATTTGTTTTCATTTTGCCTGTATGTCGCTCTTCAGATTGAAATATATATTAAAGGCAAAGTACACTTTTAGAGTAATATAGCAAAACGGATGAGTTTTCTTAAACCCCATTTTATCTGAATCACAATCTTTTACAATAAAGGTATGATGGATTATAAAATATATTTTGCAATTTAATACTGTTTTTTAATTTATATTATTCTAATTTCAGAGGAGAACATAGGAGACAAGGTTTCTCCTTGTCAAAATTTCAGCTACATTATATAAATTTGTATTTTATGCATTCTTCTCAGAAACAGTAGGCTGAAATATTTTATATAAATACATAAAAATGTGATTTTCATCTTATTTATTCTTATGATATATTTTATTGAAAACTTCCCCTGCAATAGTAGAGGGAAGACAATTAAATATGCTTTTTGCTTTGCAGAATCATGAATGTAGATCATGAATATAGAAAGGTTTGAATATTACTTACTATGTACATGTGCATCTGAAGAAAATTGCTGAAAAATAGTTAATACTACAGACAGTCTCAGCATCTGCACGTGTCTTGGTGTGCTTCTAAGTATTTAACAGTTCTCATTACCAAACTCCAGACACTCTTGCAAATCAAAATAAGAGTCTGGAAACAATATTCTAAGCTATGTTTTGAATTAATAAAAATACTATATTTTACTTTCACAGAATGCAAAGTGGAGAAGAGCATGTCTATATTGTCATTTTAACTCCTCTATTGCCATTGTTTATCTATGGGATGGAAACAGATGTAAGGCTGTATTATTTCTTAATGGAGAGTAATTTTTATAAGGCATTCTCTACAAAAGTTGATACCAACTCTGAATCAGCATTCACTCACTTCTTAGTACTACTTAGAGGTATCACAGAACTACAGCAACAGTACCTATATACAGACACGTGTAGCAAGTAAAAATTATATAATTTCTGACTTATCTGATCTACTGCTAAGACTAAGAATATCTGGCTTGAAAATAAATGTCTTTCATAACTATTTTCCTGTATACCACTCCAAGTTATTGGGTAAAAAATGAGTATTTATTTATTATTTAGAGAGTATTTCTGATTGTTCCACCTGAGGTGTTTCTTCAGTGTACTGGAATAAGACCAGATAATCTTTTTTTTTAATTTTATTTCTTTGTCTGGAGGGGTGTGTGTGTTTGTTTGCCTTTTATTGTTTTATTTTTAACAACAGACTGAGAGTTTTATAACTGGTGATCTCTCTGTTTATCTATGTCTCTTCCTGTCTATTTGAGAATCAGCAAAGTATCAGAATATCTGAGATTAAAAGGAGTCATGGATCATTCAATGTTAAGCAAGTCATAGACCATCCTAAGATCTGTATATCACACATTTTAAAAGGAGTTCATCCTGCAACGTCAGAATAGTAACTAGTAGACTGTTTCAGTGACATGCAGAGGAAAAGATGTTTGGAATGAATGAATGAAATGTATTTGAATTAAAATGTATCTTCATACAAAAATTTAAAATTATTCAGTTGGAATTTTTAACTGTAGGAAACAAAGCATAATCTTGATTATATTTTGATAAGGGCACCAAAATCAGAAAAGGGCATGCAAAATTTATCATATACTTTGAAATTATTTGGGTGTGATATTTCCAGCCTATTCCTTCACTGAGTTCTCAGTATGCCTGAAAGAGAAAAGTAGGGCTTTTGAGACCAATACTCCTTCATAAAGAAAAAGGAACCTGGGGATGCTAACTACATGGAAGTACACAAGATTTTCACAACAATTTCTTTTTTTCTAGCCACTATACTTTCTGTATGTGAAATGTTTGTACAGATATAACTACACAAGAAGGCTATTACACTTGTGCTTCTTTAGGCTTCTTATTTCTTTTTAGAATGAAATATCAGCTATTCCAAACTGAGCTTTTCAGAAGTGTAACAACTAGAAGTATGAGTATAGATCATTTTGCAAATTAGAAGGCAATTTTTTTTGTTAAAGTTAAAATGTAAAATATATCTTTGTCACTTTAAGAAATGAGCCCTGTGTTTTTCCTCCCTAGTGGGCAATATTCTGTGAACTTAGATCAAATTGTATGATCAAATCCACATTTTTATTAAGATCACCTTTAAGGAAAAAGAACAAAACAAAGCAAAAGTTTTCACCAAGCTTCAATCTTGTAAGCTCTACAAAGCTGGAAAAACAAAACCCCAAAACCCAAACCAGAATGAAACAACTTGTTTTCTTAAAAGACAACATGCTTTTTCTCTATTGACAAAGATATGTTTTTGATTCTGCAAATCATTTTAACTGAGCAGTCCTAAAAATACATTGCAACAAACACATTCAATATGTCAGAGTTAAACAACATGCTTCAACCTGGCCTAGACCCAGTCTGTTTATAAGCACACTAAGATAGTGACTGTCATTTTGAAGCTAGTCAAGGGGGAGAAAAGTAGGTGAAGCCGCAGTATTTCTCTTTTGTAACTCATTTAAATACACCCTTACTGATGGAGCCTAGGATGCGGTATTATCTGTGCGGTTTACAGCTCAGTATGCTTTTTCAGCATTGGGGTAGTGCACAGCTGAGAGTTCTTGAACCTATATCTGCTTATAACATCCCCATTGTGGGGAGAAATTCTTAGCAAATGGGGCAGGGGTTCTAGCTAGAATATCTTGGAACTAACTGCTCAGCTTAAAACTCATTTCCTGAGAAAAGTGTTACTTCAGCTAACATTTGGACATGAGTCAATTTTATATATAAAACACACAAAAGACTTATTATCTCTGAATGTTCTCTTTGCTTTACGGAGTTCTGCCTCCACAGCAAAGAGAAATTCTGCTTCTACCAATGGACAACTTAATTTCAGAAAAAAATTAGATTTACAAGATATTGAGAACCAGTGATGTAGAAGATGTTAATTTCTCTTCTTTAGCACTGGTAACTACTATAGGAATAGTTGAGTAGATAAAGTAACTGAACTGTATGCAGCAAGAGTAGGCACCTAGTCAGAGTAACTACTGCAGCACGAAAATGATTTTCACACTACAGAATTGCAGGTAAACAAGTAAGGTAAACAAGTTTTGTGAACATAAGCTGAAAGGAAAAACAAAAGCCATTTCCTATAAATAGAATGTGCTACAGTACTAGAAATAAGTTATCTAAGACACCTTTCTACCAATTTTATGTAATTTTTAAGTCATCTATCACAGTAATCCATAAACATTCATGTTTGCCTTTTATCTCCTATGATTCTCTTTCCCTATCTCATCTTTTCTTGTGTTGACTTAAAGATAAATCCCAGTGGTACACTGTTTCTTTCTTTTTGCTGACACTGCAAACCAGAATTCAAGAAATACAGAAAGTGAAGAGTTTTTCTTGTTGCAACCATAATAAAAATATCAAAGTGTGGTGATATAAATTTTTAAGTACTCTGTACTGCAAGGTATAACTTTTTCTTGCTCTAAGTCTGTGAATAGAGAAGTCCTTGTGGGGGATGTGGCAGTAGGAGGATGCCTAGGACTAAGCGATCACGAGATGATAGGGTTTTCTATTCTAGGTGAAGTGAAGTGGGTGGTTAGCAGGACAGTAGCATTAAATTTCCAGAGAGCAGACTTTGAACTCTTCAGAAGGCTGGTTGGCAAAGTCTCATGGGAGACAGCACTTAAGGGCAAGGGAGTCCATGAAGGCTGGGAGCTCCTTAAAAAAAGGAAATCCTAGCAACTCAGGAGAAAAAACATTCCCATGTTCTAGAAAAAAAAGCTGGCAGGGGAAAAAAACAGCTTGGTTGAACAGCAAGATCTTTAGTGATATCAAGAAGAAGAGGACTGTTTATAGGCTCTGGAAGAGGGGACAGTCTTCTTGGGTGGACTAGAGGAGGGAAGTGAGATTGTGTAGAGAAAAAATCAGAAGGGCTAAGGCTCAACTAGAAATCAGATTGGCTAAGACTGTGAAAGATAACAAAAAATCTTTCTATAAATACATACTACTTTCTATAAATAAAACTACCCCGGGAGGTGGTTGAGTCACCGTCTCTGGAGGTGCTTAAGGCATGGGTGGAGGAGGTGCTAAGGGGCATGGTTTAGTTTTTGATAGGAATGGTTGGACTCGATGATCCGGTGGGTCTCTTCCAACTTGGTTATTCTATGATTCTATGATTCTAAGTCTTACAAGGAATCTTCACCATATTTTCATCAAGCACTTTAATAAACGTTGTCTGCCACAGTACAGCAGCTTCTCAGAAGATGATTATGATGATAATACTTTTCTAGATACTGGAAATATGTGTCTTCCCAATTCTAAGCAATATACTTGAAGAAGATATCTAGATGGTTTAAATCAACTGAAGAATTTTATAACAAATTCTAGAAATCAGACTTAATTTGACTTTCAATACATGCTAAGAAGGTGTTTTACTTACCCCTATAACACAGAATAGATAATCAGAATTAATCATAATGAAAAGAGAATATTTCTTAGCACAAAGACAGTGAAGGTTTAAAACAAGTGTTTGACATGGAATGGAATTAAGTAAAATAATGAAAAATAGATAGTGTTAACCAAAATACAATATGAAAGGAAAATATTGATTAAAACTAGATAATCATAGAATTGTAGTGTCATAGAATAACCAGGTTTAAAGAGACCCGCTGGATCACTGAGTCCAACCATTCCCATCAACCCCCAAACCATGCCTCTTAGCACCCCGTCTACCGATGCCCTAAACACCTCCAGGCAAGGTGAATCAACCACCTCCCTGGGGAGCCTGCTCCAGTGCCCATTAAACAATTTTGCTATATTTCTAACAGCAAGGTACTGAAGTGATGCTTTCCTATGGTTGCTGGTTATGGAAATTTTTCTCTTAAAATGCTACTTAGGGAAATGTACTGAAAGTGAATACATTCTGTACTTGAACAAAACTGATGATTTAAGTTCTTGTAATTGGTTAAGTTGCATACTATGATTTAAGTTTTCGGAATGAAACTCTAATATGTTGTATTTTCATACAGAGATTTAAAATTGTTCAAGTACGATCTTTAACTATAGGGGACCTACATAAAGCTCAGGATATAAAAGAATACAAGTGGATTCATTAAGAAGCTACAGTCAGATCCTAGCCAGATGTCCTAGCCTGGTGGGTGGGAGAGTGCATATGTGTGTGTGTGTGTGTGTGTGTGTGTGTGTGTGTGTATGTTTGCATGTATGCATGTGTTTGGAGGAGGGGAAATATCAGGGAAAGGACTAAAAAAAGTTATTAAGAAGCTTCTTGGTTGAATTACATTGACATTTACTGTTCCAGAAAATTATGGAAACATTAAAGCTACTAGCTGTCAGTCATTTCTGTGAATAGTTCTAAATTAAGGTTATAGAAAAAGGATCTGTATAGCCTTTTTTTTTAAGTGAGTTTCACAGAAGCCACAGATGTGTTTAGACAGTGCTGCTGTAGAAAGCCTTTTATTTCTTCCCCTCCCTAACAGTAAGTGAGGCATTGAGTACCATAGTATTAGTCTAAATATTGCTATAGGGAAGGGAAAAGGAAAGAGAAGTTGAGCCTCAGAAGTGGTGCAATTTGGTACACAAACATATAATTTAGAAAAGATTTTTTTTTCCTAAAACCTGAAATTTGGAAAGGTCAAACTTATTTTTTTAAAGAAATAAACAATTTTACCATCACACTACAAAATATTCTTTCTTTGTTGTTATATTCCTTGAGAACCCTCTGCCCAGCAGAAAATTTCTGTAAATCACTGAAACAGAGGCTTGAAAAAGTAGAGAGAATTGTGGAAATTCAAGTACCTATGAAGTTGGAGACTGTGTGACTGGAACAGACCCTTTAAAGAAGAGGTATTTAAGCTATTCCATAAATCTTGATCCACTGATTACTGCTTCTCGAAGTGTTAACAACATATCCTGATGGTATCTTTTCACAGTTAAGGTAACTGTCTCTCACATTTTGATTGTGGGTTGGTTTGGTTGTTTTTTTTAATATACTGCAAAATGATATTAAAAGACTTGTTCACCATTTTTAATATACCTCGTACAGGTGAAAAGCTGTCTGAAAACTATTCCTCTTTTATACTGTAACCTAAAAGACAAACTGAAAGGCTATGCCATCCAAATGGTTATTGGAGAAAGATACATCTGTAATTCTAAGGCAAAAAATAATTTCAAAAGAAATCTGTTAATTCATGACATTTGCATGGACCAGAACACTGATTTTTGGTGCTAGAATTCCAATTTGGAGTCCAGAACACCCATTTTGGGAGGAGAGCACAAATTTTTGTTGCCAGAACTGCTATTTTTGTGGACCATAACTCCAATTTTCAGGGCCCAAACATGATTTTTGGAGCCAGAACTCCCATTTTGGTGTCCAGAAGACCCCTTTCAGGGCCAGAGCCCCCATTGTCACATCCTTGGCTTTCATCCCTCTTACATCAATGCCCACATCCCCCTGGTTGGGGACAGAACTGTGATTTTTGGGGCCAGAACACTGGTTTTTGGAGTCAGAACACTGATTTTTGGTGCCAAAACTCCGATTCTGGGGGGTCAGAACCCCAATTTTTAAGTCAGTACTTCCATTTTGGGGCCAGAGTCCAATTTTTCTGACCTTGGCTTTGATCTCTGCTTGCCACAGTGCCCACAGTTCCCTGATTTGGGCCAGAACTGTCCATCTGGTGGCCAGAACTTATATTTTTGTGGCTCGAACACCGATTTTTGGAGGCAGAACACCAATTTTTGGGTAGTAGAACAGTGATTTCTGCAGCCACAACAGTGGTTTTCAGGGCTTAAACATCGATTTTTGGGGCTGGAATACCAATTTTGGGGCCAGAACACAAATTAGTGCAACTAATTATGCACTCTTTCTATATCTTTTTAAAATTGTCATGCATACAAATCTAAGAATGCTTATTTAAAATTCTGTACAGAAGTATAGCCTTATGAGGTCTCTCCAATATGACTGCAACTACAACATAGTGGAAGAAGATGCACTATGCATAGTAAGTATGCAGACTCTATGGCCTTTCCACAGTAAAAATTTATCACATTCTTCACATCAACACTCAGTGTGTAAGTCTGTTTATTGCTGTAGGCACAGCTTTTAACTTTTTGTTTGCCTTGCCTTCTTTTCTTGCCAAAGGACACATAGTGTTTGTTTTTCTTGTATATTTGTACCCTACCTCACCTTACTGTCCTGTTGCTAATAGTGGCTAAGAGCTCAGGTGGCTTGTCCCTGAGCTACTAAAAACTTTTTATGCCTAAAGGCATTTTGAAGATGTTCTTTCAGTCAATCTCATTTCTATCCACAGTCCATTCTGCCAATTAAGCATCACACGTGGCATATGTTTTTTGCCATGATAAAACATGTCTGCTCATTGCACCACAGACCTCAGCTGAAGCATTTACATGGAGAAGTGTTTTGTGCTGAAAGACATTGCATAATACATAATATTATTTTGGAGATGTTTTGAACCCACACTGGATAGTTCTTACTTTGGAAATGCAAAGAACCATCACTGTATGTTCATCCTTTCCATGAGACTCACAATTTGATAGAATTTGTCTGCGTCATTTCAATAATGAAATTCTAATCTTAGTCTAGTTGATCCTCATATTCGGAAATTATGCAATAGTCTTAATCATACTTATCACTTTTTTCTGCTCCTACCATTTTGTTGAAGGATTTGAATTGCTCACAGTAATTCAGGTGCTACATGGATTTGAAACCAAAGAAGATCAGATCCAATTTAAGAAAAAAATCCCACAATTTCACTGTGAAGAGAATCAAGCAATGGAGCAGTTGCCCAGAGAGGCTGTGCACTTTTTGTCCTTAGAGGTTTTAAAGATCCATCTAGCTAAAACACAGAACAATTTAGTCTAATCTCAGTAATATCTCTATTTTGAACAGGAAAGTTGACTAAAGAGCTCCTGAGGTCTCTTACTATCTGAAATATCCTGTGACGATACCCTTGCAAGGGATATACTTTTTCTCCAGTACCAAAACATTATGAAAATTTTGTTTTCATTTTTGGATGCCACTGTATATTGATAAGAGTTTTATTGAAACTTTCTAGTATAAATCAAAATGTTTTTTCATAAACACAGTAGCCAGCTCTAACCTCATTCCTTTATACATAAGGTTAAGATTATTTCTAATAAACACTAATCAACAATTCATGTTTATTTACATCAAAATTAATCTGATTATTGGCTAATTATACAGCTTCATGGGGTCCTTCTAACATTTCAGATTAGGGTGTTTTTCTCACTAGTCAGAATAATTTAGCATCATCTGCAACCTCATCACATCACAATTCCTTCCTTTTTCTGTATTGTACAGATCCCAGCAGAGATTCTGGCATAACGGATTATCTAAATTATTAAAAGCATTTGTGTTGTGTTTACTACTGTTGAGTATTGTGTTCAGTTCTGGGCCTCTCACCACAAGAAGGATGTTGAGGCTCTGGAGCGTGTCCAGAGAAGAGCAACAAAGCTGGTGAAGGGGCTGGAGAACACGTCTTGGGAGGAGCAGCTGAGAAAGCTGGGGTTGTTTAGCCTGGAGAAGAGGAGGATGAGAGGAGACCTCATTGCTCTCTACAAATACCTGAAGGGAGGTTGTGGAGAGGAGGGAGCTAGCCTCTTCTCCCAAGTGACAGGGGACAGGACAAGAGGAAATGGCCTTAAGCTCCACCAGGGGAGATTTAGGCTAGACATCAGGAGAAAGTTTTTCACAGAAAGGGTTACTGGGCATCAGAACAGGCTGCCCCAGGAGGTGGTTGATTCACCTTCCCTGGAGGTGTTTAAGGCACGGGTGAATGAGGTACTGAGGGGCATAGCTCAGAGATTGGTAGGAATGGTTGGACTCAATGATCTGGTAGGTCTCTTCCAACCTGGTGATTCTGTGATTCTGTGATACTAACCAAAATGACACAAAATTTATCTTTATGCTTAGCTTCCTGAAAAATTCTGTGAGGAGAGATCATATTTCTCTTTATATTCACTGATTCTAATTGTAGTGCAGTTTAGTCCAATTTGCTTAACATAGACATCAACCTTACTTATGAATGGTTTTCTGGAATCTGCCACAACATCTTTTTTTAAAAAAAATCACAAAAAAACCAAAAAACCAACACCACTTGCCTTTTTCTCTTCCTTCTGGAGTGAAATGGATATAATGAAGAGGCCAGGTTACTCCACTCATATTTTATATATTTCAAACCTAACTCTTACCAGGATTCTTTGGTATACATGTCCAAACCTGGGACCTCCTTATCCAGTATGCAGATGTCCTCCTCCTTGCTAGCTAGTCCAGCCTGAAATTCACTAATGAATGGCACATAGACATGCACAGGATGAAGTCCACTAGAGTTAAAAAAAACCCCACATCTAGAAATTTCCAGTTGCTCTCATTTCACATACACATACTGATTTTTCCTGTTGCTGACACAGACCTATCATCCACACCTTTCTTCCATATGCATTTCTCCAGTTTCTGACACAGAGACCTACAACCCAGGACCCATTACTTTTTCTCCACTTGTTAGGACTTAGACATGGCAGCATACACCCTGGGTACCTCTAATTGGTAGCATATAGACCTAAAAGCCCTAATACTTATGATCTTCCCCCAGCTGCTTGCCATTTAAGCCTCTGTTACATGTCCATCACTCTTCTTACTGGCATCTAGACTTTAGAATCCTGAGACTCACAATGTCTTCTCCAGTTGCTGGTACTTTGACTTTTCAAAACACGAACACACATATACTCGTGTCTCTCTAATTGTCAACAATAAAACTTATTTAAACTCACAGACCATACCTGCTCCTGTACACATGCCTCTACTGCATGCTTATCTTGCTCACTGCTGGCACACAGACCTGCTGGCCCAATGATGCATGCTACCTCCATATATTGGCACAAAGACCCATCAACCCTGTGAACTACAACTCTTTCCGCAGTTGCCAATATTCAGATATTGAAGCATTCACACACAGAAAAGTGAGAGAAGTGACATAAAAAGTTAAAAAAACCCCCACCCAACAAACAAAANTTCAGGTAGTTGTAGAGAGCAATGAGGTCTCCCCTCAGCCTCCTCTTCTCCAGGCTAAACAACCCCAGCCTTCTCAGCTGCTCCTCCCAAGACTTGTTCTCCAGTCCCTTCACTAGTTTTGTTGCTCTTCTCTGGACACGCTCCAGAGCGTCAACATCCTTCTTGTGGTGAGGGGCCCAGAACTGAGCACAGAAGATAGGATAGATTGCATTGTTCAGGCAAAGGAATCAGTTAGGCAAATGGCATTCTTTGTGTATGACAGATCCTTTTTATTCATCCTCTTTTTCATTTTCCTATAGTTGTTTTTTGCTGACTCACCTCTTTCCATCTTTTTTGACTTTTCCCCTGAACTTCCTCTAATAAGATTTTCGCCAGCCCAGAGGTCTTTCCTCAAGTACCTCATAATGCTCATACTAATCTTGATTTGCACTTCTTATCATTTACAAAGTTCAAGCTGACCTTCTTCAAGGCTAGGCTATGTCTGAGTAGTTTTGTTAACAGCCTATCAGTCAATGGATGAAGAATTCCTGTGTACATTATTGTCTCCATCATCACCTCCTTGTTAGGTTTATGTATTTGTATGTTTAATTTATCACTTTCCTTTTCACTTGTTATTTCATTCATACTGGGCAGACCGTAGCCAGTGAACTTAATGTAGCAGATGTTCTTATATTCCATATTCCTGACCACAGTTTCAGACAAGTCCAGTGACCTTTATCTACCAAACCAGTAGGCTCCTAATAATAATGATCCAAACCCATATTTTCCAGGTTACATTAGTATATCATCAGGCAGATGCTGGAACAGGGTTGCTTCTGAAAAACAAGCAAGCCCATAACCAAGACCCCAACATGGGTAGAATCCTCAATGATGGGGCACATCTGAATACAGTAGGCATGGCCCAGGGCTGATAACAGGGACCAATGACAGCCCAAGTACAGCAAGAAATGACCCAAGGTCAGGATCCTTCCAGGAGGTCAGAAGAAAGAGGAGACAGGGGAAGAGACAGCAGTGGAAATAAAACTGCAACATTAGTGCAAAGCCCACACAGGACATCAAATCCTGGGAGATAAAACCACATAGGAGACAAGGTGCAACATAGGTCCAAGGGCCCATTTAGAAGACAAGCTAGCGGAAACACAGGATCAGGATACACCCAGGAGGAAGGTCCAGAGGCAGAACTGTACATAGACACTCCTAGAGCTCAGGGCAAGTTTGTGTGCCCTTCTACAAGCTTAAATGAATCCCTGGGCTCTTTTATGTAGGTGTGGGACCCAGATTAGGGTGGTCAGGCTCACTAAGGTCTATTAGTGCCCTCAGGGCTCTGATACCTACTGTATGAAATCCCACCATATCATTTACTCATGGTGAATACATGAATATATGAAATAACTGATGGATTGACATTTAGATTAACCTTTCTTTTACCATGGGAGACAGTAATCCAGCTTTACAGAAGAAAAGTAGCTATTGTTCACTTACTAAATTATTTGTGGTGGGAAAAAATCCTTAAATATATCAGTATATTAGGCCAAGAAAAATAAGAATATATCTTTTTATAAATAATTTTTTATATGTTGTACTATAAATATCACTCATAACCAAAAGGAATATTGTAGTGAGAATGTGCAATACAGAACTTCAAATCCTATTAATAATGCAGGAGCTTTCTTACCAGTATGTCTAGAAATACCACAAATCAGACCCTCTCTAAAAACACGATGAGCTAAGAAATTGTGAAATTCAAAGTATGTGCTGTACACTACACTGTTTATTCACTTCCATCTTGTTACATTCAGTCATAGCACTCTCCTTTATGAGCAATGTGGGATAGGAAGAAATTGTTCACATGACTTTTGTAGCTATAATGCATTTCTCAGATGGAATAGATAATAAATGGATGTAGTATCAATGTTTTTGACCATCTACAGCAATATTAATCCATGGACAGATGACTCAAATCTTGTTAAGATCTCCAAAAGTAGCATTCATACTAACAGCATTAAGTGGATGAAAATAAAAGCAATGAAAAATGTTCCGATTCTGAAAATCACCATAGTTGCTGTAGTTCATCTGTAGCTTCTCCCAGTCACCTAGCAACATCTCTGCTGGAAACTGAACATGTATGTAATAGTCTGGTTATGTATATCTTCAAATGAAAGAAAGGAACTACCTTTCTCTGCATTTTTTCTTCAATGTATAGCTGGTAATGTGGAAATAAGTTTCTTTGGGAAGGTACATTTATTCTGACAGTCAATTATTATTGAGTGCTTCTGACAGACATTAGAAAATATTTTGAAATGCTGAGTTTCAAAAAGAGTTAAACCTGAAATTAACTTATTCATACACAAAGAAGACACAAATGAAGCAGAGTTGAAATAAAACCCCCAAACTCAAAAAAGATATCATAAAAACATGATGTTTTCCAAGCTATCCTTATTTCTAAGGCTCATTTTGTACTGACACTTTATTTATTTATTTATTTATTTACCTGGGCCATTGCTGCTCAAGCCCCATAACGTACTATTTAGTATTTGTAAGCAAAATTATAAAAGTATCTTTGTTTGCAAGATCATAAAGCCCTGAAAAAATTAAGATGCTATGTGGATATATATCTCTAGTATTTTATTCAATAAATTTATTGAAAACTGTTTTCACAAAATGGAAGACCTAGTGAACAATATATTTTGGAACAGCTAGATGTGAATAAGGTAATTCTTTTTTAATTATAAGAGCAGTGTTACTACTTAGAGCTCAAAGCTGTGCTCCAGAAAGCAGATTATCCTTCTTATAGCTATATGACCTTATGAATAAGTTAACTTACATGAAATTTTGAAAACTTCCTTTAATGAAAATGATTATACCATTTCTGAAAGCAGTAAAGATTAATACAGATCTTTAACATTATGCATCAACCTAATTCTTTCTTCTGTCAACCTGAATGCTTCAGAGCAGAGTTAATCTTAAAATCAATCCATAATTAAGAGAATTCTACTTTATTAAACATGTCATGGCATTTATCAGGCATCAATGTAGAAACCTGTGGAAAAGTAAGCTATTATTATTCAGTTGATAGAAATAAAACAGAGATCATTGTCTTTAACTCCTGTGTATGTTCTAATAAAGAATAAATACATGCTTCTCAAAAACTTCACCCAAATTCCTAGGGCTTCTGTGGCTATGGCAATTTTATTTTGCAATATTTTTTGCTTAATTTTTTAGTATTCTAAGAGATACTTTTGCTTCCTATGGTTTCACTGAAAAAAAAATCACTTGCTCAAAGCAAATAAATAGGTTGTGAAAAAAATCATTATCATTTTTTAACTAGTTATGCTGAACTTGAACTTAAGTCTTCTCCAAATGCTCCACTTTTTAAAATGAAGTTAAAAAATGGATCCAGAAATTATAGTAGAAAGTTCAAGGTACTGAAACTGGAGAGTTTATTTTCTTTTTTCTTAAAACTATATTCAGCTAAGGTCTGCAGAAAATATTTAGCTTGAAAGTTGTATGCTTTCTGTTCAGTAAACCATCTGACACCAAGTAACTGGACTCTATAACACTAATTCTCTTTAATTCATTGAACTTTTAGTGTCAGCTTCTGAAAAGTTGTGTCTTTCACTGAATTTTAAAAAGAGTTTGTCACAGAGTTAGGCTCACGGAACCAAAATTTTTCCATATGCATGTTTCATATGTGTTTATTTCAGGATTTTACTTGATTTGCAGTTGTAAGATGTGTCTCTGCTCATACAAATGGGAGGATCCAACCAAATGTTTCAACACAAATTTTGCACTCAGAAGTAAAACCCAAATGAAAATTTCTTCGTAAATAAGAAGCAAGATTCTCCAATAATATCAACAGTTTTTCCTGCTTCAAACTCTGTAAGCATCACTTATTGTATACAGTATTTTAAGGTTTTCCAGTTTTCAATTAGATACACATTTTAATTAACTATATCATATTGTTTTACTCTTTCATTCATGTTGCATTGTTTGTGCAACATATTATCATGGACAGAATGGAGCAAGGATCTAGTATCTTTGTGTTAGGAAAACTCTAAATATTTAAATCTTCTTCATCTTTGGAGATTTAAATTGTCAGAGGGAAATGTCAGTTTGCAAGGGAAAATCTCAGATAACACAAAAAAATGCTGAGACAAATCTAAGAGGACATGTATTCATAACTCTTGAAACAAGAAAGTCAATTTTGTCATTTAAAATGTACAGACTCAATCCCATACAGTACATAGATTTAAGCAGCACAGTCTTTAGTTGCGAACTGGGAAAAGTTACTCCTGTGGCTCCTAGAGAAGATACTTCTTGTGAGCAATATATGTGAGCTGCTGCTTTTGAGATCTGCAGCTACCCAGCTTGTAGCAGTTATCCCTGCATCTGGAAGAATGGGGACTGAAAGGGGAGGACAAATGAACAAAAAATAGACCTCCTGAAAAGAAATCCTTTTGTATCTCTCAGATATCATAGTGCTGTTCCTGGTTAAGGTAGAATCCATTCTCTCAAGACAAGACATCACCATTTCCTTCATTGCTGAGATTATTTTCAAAGAAAAAGATTTATTTGCTGAGAAAAGAAGGCTATGGGGAGGTCTTATAGTGGTTTTCCAGTATATTGAGGAGGCCTACAGGAATGCTCAGGACAGGTTTTTTATCAGGTATTGCAGTGACAGGACGAGGGGTAAAAGTTTTAAGATGAAAGAGGAGAGATTTAGATTAGATATTAGGAAGAAATTTTAGTTGTCAGGGTGGTGAGGCAATGGAGCAGAGGAGTTGTGGATGCTCCATCCATGAAAGTGTTCAAGCCCAGGTATGATGAGGCCTTGAGAAACCTGATCTGGTAGAAAGTGTCCCTGCCCATGGCATGGAGGGGAAGGGAGGATTGTATCTAGATGATTTTTAAGGTCCCTTCCAACTGAAATAATTGTATGATTCTATGATGGTACTATTTTTTTCCCCACACCCTCTCAACAAAAGTTATGATCAATTAATAATATCAAANATTTAATAGATGGATGGATGAGGTGCCAAGGGACATGATGTAATGGCTGATAAGAATGGTTGGACTTGATGACGCTGAAGGTCTTTTCCAACTGTGTGATTCTGTGTTGCATTGAATATAAACATAGGTAGATTTTACTTGCCTGTGTACAGTCCAGTTAAATCTATGTACTTCAAGACAAAGGGAATGTTTTACTTAAGATACATACTGAACATATAGCGCATGTATGCACATAAGTATATCTGCATGCATAACACCTGCAGATATGTATAAACACAGACAAAGAAGGAGCTGTAAAATCAAAATTCCAGAAGCAGATGCTGATTAACAATACTCTCTGTGTTTGCAAAACTGTTGGTATGCCTAATGAGTTACCATGAACATAAAGAGTGAATCAAATGTTAATACACCCACCATTCTTTCAGGATATAGAAATACTTATGCATATATTAATTCATTATCAGTGAAAAATAAATAATTTTGCTAAGAAAGGCAAAGTATATTTTCTCCATTATTTAAAATGAGGTCTTTTAAAAAGCTTACCTTTGTATTTAAACTATTAATCTTAAAAATCCTGTCAGAGAATCAAATACAGATGAATAAACTCAAAAACTATGGAGTCAACTAGTGCAAGTATTAAAATATTAATATACTCTTAAAAAAATATGTACTTGCAATAAAATCTAGATTTTTTTTTTTAAGGTACCCAGGTCATTTTCCCTTTCTAAGGCATTAATATTTAAAAAGGTGAATAAATCATCTGTAGATGTTTTAAGTCTGTAATAAAGGCACTCTTATACATTAGTAATATATAGTGTGTGTTAATCCAATGTTAATACAATTCCAATATTACCAGGGACAGATTAATACATATATTTAGCGACTGTAAGGAACTGGTCAGCATCTGATAGTTCGTAGAGTAGATCTGCTCAGGGCTTGAATTTGTAGGACCTGCAGCTAGAACTCTATGGATACATTGATGTCACTGAACAATGTGTACTGTGAAAGAATAAAGAGAACAGAAAGAAAGCTAAATTTGGGCAATTTACTTGAAAATAGTGGAAACTTTGCAGCATTCAACACATTGCAGGTTACATTTTACATTTACCAGAAGTGTGTTGGGACATTTCTTCTGCCTCTGTGTTTTCATTATTCAGGTTTTTGGGGCTTACAGAACCGTGATTTATTATCTGCTACTAGTTGTTCTGCAAAGTAATTCTCAATCCATTTAATTTCCTTCATTAGCTCTTCCCCTTGTTTCTCTCCTTCACCCTTAATCTCCCTCACTAACCTCTCCTTTAATTTTCTTTTACTCTTTAAACATTGTATCCAAAGATGTGTCCTCTACAGTTTTAAGAGCAAAATCCCCAGGCATTCACCTTTCTGTTCTTCAATAAAATTCCACTTGCAAATGAGTGTAACTATCTCAGCATGTTATTAGTCAGTGTTGAGAAAAAGAAATGCTGCAGTGTTAAATTGAGTCATTAAAATGCCTGGTGACAACAATGAGTGCTTGAAAAAGCTGGAGTTTCCTATTTGCCAGTCTAATATCTATGTTAGACTATTTTTCTCTTGTGGAGATGATAAAAAGAAAATATTCAGTAATTCCCTTTTTTCATACTCCATCATTGCAGTGCTTGTGTCCTTATTTTATTCTCCTTCTGCACCTTCATATCCATTGCTGGAAAACTGCAAAGTCTGGTTCACATTCTCATTAAGTCAATAGGACTTTTAACATCAGCTTCAATGAAGTGTGTGCACTGCGCTCTTGGTTAAGGAAGTTGTCCTCCACCAAGTAAAGTGCTCTGTCTCGATGAGTGTTAAGTGCATCAAACCTATGTCTTCTTGCCTGCTGACATGTTACAAAGGGATGCCTAAACAGATAAGTCTGCAAACCAACAGAAGAATAAATCATAAAATCATAGAATAACCAGGTTGAAAGAGACCTACTGGATCATCGAGTCCAACCATAATGTATTAGTATAGTAATCAACATAGGCTTGATTTACTCTAGTGACAAGTGGGATATGTTATCTTGAGGCATGTAGGGGTGCTTGTTTTGCTGCACTGCTTCCAGCAATTTAGTCAGCTCTTTCAAAGGTGCATTCTGTATTACAGTACCTCACTGTGCCATGTAGATACTTGCTAGTCATAGAATTAATAGCAGTCTTACCGAATTCCAAATGATGTAGCCCATCTGATGAAATATTTTACAGTCTTCTACTGAAGATGATAGATTTGATTTCAGTTTTGTTTTTTGAGGGGATGTTGGCTCATATGTAGACATCATTTGCAGTGTATTATTCTTTCAGGGGAGTTTAAAATCTAAGAAACAACTCACTGGACACACAGGCCTCGCTCTTGTTTTCTTCTATCTATACAAAGTTTAGAGGGATCAAAGGAATTTCTGATTAAGCTTCCTTCCTAAGTCTTCAAACAGTTCCATGAAACTTGTGTGCTATGTAGAAAGCATCACTCAGGTACATGAAGTAGGGAAGTTTTTTCTAGGGGAAGAGGATGGAATTTTTTTTTAAAAAAAAAGTTGAGCACTTTTTAACACAAATCTCTCATTTATATACTGAAATCAACATGAAGTATATTTTTGTGCAAGTCTAAGGATTAAAAAAAAAAGTAAAAATATCCAAATTTATGTCACCAAATGTCACAATTGCTAGTTTCAAACTCATGTCTGCATATCTCACTGGACATTCATCTTAAACTTCCTGTCACAACATTTAGTCCAATTTACACTATATTTCTGTCTACTATTTTCAAAAACCCAGACTGATTTACTGTGTGTTATGAACATTGAACTTAAAATTTTCAAAATATATTTCCGTATTCTGCACAATTTTTAACGTACATAAAAACCCCGTTTTTGAACATAGATACTTAAAGAATGGGAAAAAGCCAATAGAAGAAAAAAACACAAACCACAAATCCCAATAAAAATCTGTTACTGCTACTTTCAGTTAAATGAATTAATACACCAAGACATGCATATTGAAAAAAAGAAAATACAAAAGAAAAGGAGTAAAGCACATTAAAAGAAATTCTCAAGTGATACTGCAAATCACAGATTGGATGCAGTTAGAAGGGACGTCTTAAGATTGTCTGGTCCAACCCCTTGCTCAGACAGGGACACCTAGAGCCAATTGCCCAGGACTATGACCAAAAAGCTTGTTAATACCTCAAAAGATGGATGCTCCTCAACTTTTCCGGGAAACGTGCCAAAGCTCAATCACACTAACAGTGAAAAAGTGTTTCCTGATATTAAGATGGAACCTGATGTTTTTCAGGTTGTGCCCATTGCTTCTCTCCTTTGCCCTGGGTACCACTGATAAGAGCCTGACTCCATCCTCTTTTGCACTCTCCCTTCAGGTATTTATATACATTGATAAGATTTTCCCTTGAGCCTCCTATGTTGACTAGTCCCAGCTCTCCAGCCCAGAACTGGACACGGCACTCCAGGTGTGGCCTCACCAGTGTTAAGTAAAGGGTGATACACAGTGAGCATAAGATTCAGCAGAATGCTTCTCTTCTTTTGTTCCTCTCTTTCTTGGAAAAGGAAGTCATGAATGCACTCCAGGAACCTTGTGTTGCTTATGTCTTGCTGTGTTTTCCCTCCAGCATATATCAGGGGAGAGTTGAAGTTCCCCATGAGGACCATAATCTCTGAATGTAAGTCTGTTCCTATCTGTCTGTAGAAGGCTTGATTCACTTTTTTTTCCTGGTCAGATGGCCTATAGCAGACACCTACTATGTCACCTTTACTTTTCTTCTCTTTAATCCTAAAGATAAGCTCTTGTCTCCACAAGACATCCACTCCACTCCATCCACTCCAGTTGCTCTCTCAACCTGCCTTCCCAACCCATGCTTCCTAAAGAGCCTTCATCCCTTCATTATAGCACTCCAATTATGGGAACCATTTCACCACATTTCAGTGATCTCCACAAGATAATAACCCAGCAACTGCACTTAGATCTCTATCTCATCACGGTTATTCCTTAATCTGTGTAAACTAGTCTGAGTTGATCCTAGCTTGTGACACTGCAGCAGATTCAGTATTAACATATTAAATATTATTTGACACCAACATCATATGAACAGCAAATACTTATTTTATACTACTTATTTAGAAAAAAAAACACCAGCTGTGTTCGTATCTAGCCAATGAATCTCTGTGATGCAGTAATGACGATCTATGGAAAACAGAAACTCTGCCACTGAATTGACTTGGCCTGGCTGAAATGCATTCAGGATTTTGAAGGACTTCTGTATCACTTAAATTCCATGCAGGAGCTCAGTTGCCACACAGATTATTGTACAAGAATATTCCAAATGGTGGAAAGTTGATTGAATACATGCATATATCCAATAAAAATAAGCCAAAATGCTGATGTATTTGTCTTTTTTTTTTCCCTTGAGCCTGACAATGCACTTTATCTTTGTTCCTTTCATTATTAGATAGATACTCATTTTTACTTTTAATTCGATGGTGTAACCCACCCAGAAGCAAATGCCAAAGGAATTCATTTCACCTGTATTCTCTGAAATTCCTGTTGACCAATTTACTGTAAATGGGAATTTTGTACAACTGTGTTTTGGTCTCCTCTTTTCTTAAACTAAACTGCATGACAGTGCAACATGCACTAAACTGGAAATTAATTCTCTTTTACAGTCTTTTTGCGGGATGAACCAGTCTTTGCATATGTTCTTTCAATTATGTCAAGATAATAATTTTGTTAATTCCAGGATTATTTAATAAACATTCAAATAATTGACACAGTAACAGATTGCAGTAACAGATAAGCTGTGGCAAAGTCATAAATATCCTTTAGTGTGTGTGTGTTCACGCTCCATTTAATATTAGAATTTTTTGGATGGTGTTTAGTAGGAATTCAGAGTTCACATTAAAAAAAGGGGAATCTGATTTGCTAAAGTTCATGATCTATTTCTAAATAAATTACAGACATGCCCTATAAAGAAAAAAGGAATTTGAATGTACAAATGTTAAATCAAGATCTGCTAAAGAGTACATCTACAGATTAAAGAGTAACCAGGCACTAGAAACAGGAATAAATACATGATATAGATAGATGTTTTCTACTTATTTGACTGTATTTTCCAACACTTTGATGGCAATAGATGCATTTGTATCTTGTCATAATTCACAGTTTAGCATTTAGATTGGTCATCACTGCATAACTAGGTAGATGAAACCATAAAATCTCACCATATATTTGGCAAAGTTTCCAAGAAGATGTTTTGTTAAGGAAGAAGTAAAAGGAAAAAAAAAAAAACTAGAGTTACACATAAAAAATATGTGTTTCAAGTATAGAAGAGATGGCATGCATCATCTGTTGTCATCTCCAGAAAGTTACAATACACATTTGGTTGCCTGGAGAGTCATTACACTGGCCAAACAATCTAGAAAGATTAGAGAAGTCTTGTTGAGAGTATCAGTCAATCTTAGATCACTAGCAGTAGCTATTTATACACATAAGGAAGTTTTAATGCTAAATACTACTGTCTCTGAAACCTATAAACAAGCTCATCCACTCAGGAACATAATTTTAAATGATGAGATTAAGACCCTTAGTACAGAAAACAGATATAAAGTTATCTATTGTACATTTGTATACAGGTGGTATTATTTTTATAAGGGAGCATTTTAACTTAAATGAAAAAAAAAACCAAAAACCTGATCCACTTTTTAATTTGCAGCTGCTTTCCAAAATTGTACTAGAAATGCGGTGACCGTTCATTTTTTTTAGCAGTAGTAATTCAATCACAAAATTGCATGAAAAAGTCAGTGGAGCTTGAGAGGAATCAGGGCTACCCCAGTCAACACTAGTCATTCTGAGCAGGGTACTGTCTCCGTAATCTATCAAAATGTGTTCATTAATTTACATCTAATTTTTAGGCACTTAGTAAATCCTTCTAAATTATATGATTGCATAGTCAGTTGAGTAGGGCATTAAAGCACTCTAAAAGAAAATTTTGTTTGTATAAATTTAAATACATATTGATTGATAGTAGCGAATATTGGCAAAAACAAAACTGATTTTTGGAAGGGAAGTAAGTCTCAAGTTTGTGTTATAATTATAAACCAGTGTCAATCATCTGAGGACTGGAAACAAAATTTACTCGCTTGCTTAATAAGGGAAGATATTTCATAAAAAGGCATAGTTTTATCCATCTTATTCTAAAGTATCCAAAATTATATCTCTTCACATTGAAAATTCTGGATTCTATTATACCCACCTGAAAAACTTCAAGTCTTCACATTTTCATACTAAACATTTGCTTTCTTACTGTTAAAAACAGGTAAATGTTTTCCAGTATTTTTTTTTTTCATTTTCATTCTGCTTCATTGAAAGACCACATTGATCTTTCATACAAGACTTAAAATAAATGGGCTCTTTTAATATTATACTTTTAAATACTTAATTGATTCCAGATAGATGTGTATCTATGTTTTAATGTTTTAGCTTTTTTGGTTTTAGCCCATATTATGATGACCAACAATTTGGGTTGCTAAGTTTTGTTTGGCTTTTTTGGTTTATATTTTTATGTGCTTATTTTTCAGCTTAGAAAACTGAGGTATTTGATTCAGAAAAGTCCTGACAGGTAACAAGTACCAAAAATCAGCCCCTCCATGTCCGTATCTCTCCTGTAATGTTCACCAGTGACAGTAAAACAGCTTCTCTTTGAGAAGAAGAGACAATAAGAAGACCACAGTATGGAGAGTAAACTTTTTACAGTAGGGTGAAAGAATACATACATGTATTTGTTGCAGTTTAACTCGTACTTTAATTTTGTGTTAAAGATGAGTAATAGAGAAGTTGGATTATATTCCATTCTCAGTCAGTGTCAAAGTTAACCTTTTATGCTAGCACTTCACTAAAGTGAAGTTTTTAATTTTCATTTAAATTCATGAAGTTTAAAAAATTACCTCAAACTCTATACCTTTTGTTTAGCCAAATTAAAAGAAACAAATTAAAAAGCAGTACAAAGGTTTTATACGTACCACATATTTTTTGGTAATTCTGATTCTTCTAATATTGTCAGTATCTTGTTGCATACAAGTCATTTGGACAGAAGATCTGTAGTGTTTTATCAAGAGGTTATTGCTTTACTGAAGCATTTATCTGAAATAGTAAGCTACTAAAAAAAAGAATTAATGAAACTGTAATTCTAGATGAAGGAATATTTGTTTTACTCCTTTTTAATTAGCTGATGCCATTTCTCCAGAACAAAGGTCAAACTGGTGCTAAAACCTAAAGACTTCCATTTTTTCTATTCATGATAAAAGGCTCTTTTATTTTCTTCTTATTGTTTCCATCACTAGTAGTATTGAATTGTTTCAAAGACAGTTCATTTATCCTGTCCATATTACTGCTACTATGAAAGAAACAATATTTGGGGATAACTCATAACTCTTATTTAGATTGTCCAGCCTATTCAGAAACAGTAAACAGTGACCAAGTTATTTCCAAGAAGATTCTAAAGTACTCACATGTATAATTTCTGGCATATTTTAAGTCACTACACTTAAATCCTACACTTCAACCTTCTAGAAGATTTTTTATTTCAACATTTACATGTTAACTACAAAGAATTTTAAACACTTACTCTATAAGTATTTAACAGATTTGTTTGCAAATTAATTGGCAGCTTTTTACTGTACATTTAGTACATTTGTTCTATAATCTTCTCTATTGCCAGTTTTACACAGATTGTTTCATGAGTCAGATTTAAATATGGATTGTGAAGTGAAAACATCTACAATGTCTTGCAGAATGAACAAAAATGCATAATTTTTAACTGCCATGACATCATTTTTTATCATTTTCGTTTTATTATTTTACCATGGCTCCATACCTTGACCTCCCACTTAAAAATTCCTTCTGAAAACAGTGTTTGTTACCTTTGCTCAAAAATGTAAAAGAACAGAATCAAGTTCACCTTTCTTAGAGCACTATGAAAATTTCAGATGTTTATCTTTGCATTAATCAGAAGGAAACACTTGTTCTGCCCAAAACCATCCTGGATTGCTTGGGTTTTTTTGGAGGGAGATAGTATTTACATATAGGTAAACATTTGTGAAAACCCACAGAACAAGAACTGCTGTACCTTCTTTTTATTGATTCTATAAAGCATTTAGATGCATCCAAAAGCACTGATCCAGCCACTAATTATTATGCATGGCTCCCCCTCTTTCACTGAGATAAATGTCAAACAAAGTGTAATGGAGGGTAGAGTGTAGACCCATAGCACAGCAAGGCAAATTTGTCCAGGAAATCAGGATTGCAATGACTACTCATCATGACTACTCTCACTTAAATTTCTTTATTTAGTTATTGTCACAATTTGACTCTCTATGACTTAAAATTCAACCCAGAAAAATGATCTCACCTATTTTTATATTTTTATTCTTCTTTTTCTTTTTAAAAATGTTTCTTAATGCATTTTCTGAAATTGCTGAACAGTGTGTATTGTACTAGATGTGTTTTCCAACTACCCATTTTAAGTAGTTAAGATATAATTTTTGATCTAAATTTATGCTCTGTTTTCTTTCATTAGTCATCTCATTCATTAGGACCTGATTTTGGTAAATTTTAGTGTATTTCCATTGTGTTAGAAGATGTGATATTTTCCTCTTATATATTTACACTTTCCAGCCCACAGAGCAATTATTTATAACCATATGCAATAATTCCTCCTTTTTCTATTGTTGCATCATCCTGAAAAATGAAACAAACTCTTCCATTCATGTGATCCATGCTATCAAATTTGTTATTTCACTTATAAAGAACTATCTTCAACTGTCAAACTAACCTGATCGCCTTCTATGAAAAGGTGACCAGCTTAATGGGTGAGCAAAAGGCTGTGGATGTAATGTATCTGGACTTTGGTAAAGCCTTTGACACCATTTCTCACCAATTCTACTTGAGAAAATGTCAGTGTGACCACTTCAGACCAAAATGTAAACCTTGTTATTAAGGGCATTTTCCAAATGCATCTTAAACTCTGAGGGTTTTAAGCAAGACATACTGTTTATGATCATTGCTGTAACTCTTTTTGCAAAGTTTTCCAGATATTTCACATGCCAGAAATGAACATCGTATTCTAGCACCAATTTATAAATTAAATTCATCTGTTTTCACACACATGCTTGAACACTCATATAGATCTGTGCTCACTTATACAAGTTATTTCTAGAATTTTAGGTAATTTAAGCTTGTTTCAAAGTTTTTCTTTATCTGTTGGGTGGCTAGTTTTCTGAAGTTTGGAGGCAGTTTCAGTTTAGATAAAAGTGGTATTATTAATTGATCAAATTAAAGTAGAGTTGGAAGGGACCTTAAATATCATCTAGCTTCAATCCCCTTGGCGTGGACAGGGACATCCCACTAGATCAGGTTGCCCAAGGCTCCATCCAACCCGGCCTTAAACACCTCCAGGGATGAGGCATCCACAATTTCCCTAAGCAACTTGTTCCAGTGTCTCACCACTCTCATGTGGAAGACATTCTTCCTNAATTATTTATAACCATATGCAATAATTCCTCCTTTTTCTATTGTTGCATCATCCTGAAAAATGAAACAAACTCTTCCATTCATGTGATCCATGCTATCAAATTTGTTATTTCACTTATAAAGAACTATCTTCAACTGTCAAACTAACCTGATCGCCTTCTATGAAAAGGTGACCCGCTTAATGGATGAGCAAAAGGCTGTGGATGTAATGTATCTGGACTTTGGTAAAGCCTTTGACACCATTTCTCACCAATTCTACTTGAGAAAATGTCAGTGTGACCACTTCAGACCAAAATGTAAACCTTGTTATTAAGGGCATTTTCCAAATGCATCTTAAACTCTGAGGGTTTTAAGCAAGACATACTGTTTATGATCATTGCTGTAACTCTTTTTGCAAAGTTTTCCAGATATTTCACATGCCAGAAATGAACATCGTATTCTAGCACCAATTTATAAATTAAATTCATCTGTTTTCACACACATGCTTGAACACTCATATAGATCTGTGCTCACTTATACAAGTTATTTCTAGAATTTTAGGTAATTTAAGCTTGTTTCAAAGTTTTTCTTTATCTGTTGGGTGGCTAGTTTTCTGAAGTTTGGAGGCAGTTTCAGTTTAGATAAAAGTGGTATTATTAATTGATCAAATTAAAGTAGAGTTGGAAGGGNACATCCCACTAGATCAGGCTGCCCAAGGCTCCATCCAACCTGGCCTTAAACACCTCCAGATATGAGGCATCCACAATTTCCCTAAGCAACTTGTTCCAGTGTCTCACCACTCTCATGTGGAAGACATTCTTCCTAATGTCTACTCTAAAGCTGCCCCTCTCCAGTTTATACCCATGGGCCCTAGTCATATCAATACAAGCCTTTATAAACAGTCCCTCCTCGGCTTTGTTGTTCATCCTTTTCAGGTACTGGAAGGTTTCTATATGATCTCCTCAGAGCCTTCTCTTCTCCAGGTTGAACTGATAGAGAGGAGTTCTCTATCAGGGAATTTAGTGAAAGGATGGAGAGTAATGGTTTTAAAATGAAAGAGGGGAGATTTAGATTAGATATTAGTAAGAAATTTGTTATTGTGAGGGTGGTGAGGCACTGGAAGAGGCTGCCCTGGAAAGTCATGGATGACCCATCCCTGGAAGTGTTCAAGGGCAGGCTGGATGAAGCTTTGATCAACCTGATCTAGTGGGAGGTGTCCCTGCTCATGGCAGGGTTGTTGGAACTAGGTGATCTTTAGGTCCCTTCCAACTCAAACCAGTCTATGATTCTGTGACTCTGTGCTGCAGTATTTTCTCTGTGAAGAAGTTAGAAGATTCTGAAAATGTCATCAGTAAGAGCCCTTAGAGATAAAATAAAACAACACTTCCATACTAAAGAATCCTCTTTAAAATGCTCATGAAGTCACCACAGCAAAATAGGCTTGTCCACTTTACTCATGGACTTCTATTCCACTTCTAGAATTATCTAGCCACTTTTATTGCAACATTGTTCTAGGTACACACTATGATACTAGTACAAATTTGCCAAAGAAAGATAATTTAAGGAGTTGATGGCATAGTTCTGGAGTAAAGTCTGGAGTACCAAAATTAACATAAAAAAAAAAAAAGAAACTAAAAATGCTATACTCTTCAATATTATTCTCCTCTAATACTTTGAAATCTATTTACAGACTTAATAAAGAGAGCTAAACCAATGAGTCATGGAGTGCAATATTAAATTTAGTACTGGTTTATTTTGTTCAAGATTATAATTTATTTAATGCAATTAAACTTCTTTTGTGATTTTTGTTTACTGCATGATGTTCCTTTAAGGTGACTTGCTATTCATTTAATTATTGCAGGGAGATAGACATTCAAATTAAATTAAATCCAAATACATTGACTCATGGTGGGAATTTATCAGCTGCTAATGTGAAACACTAAATTGAACAGAATCTAAGGAAGACTTTTAGAAACTCTCTCCAAATTAAATTCTTTCCTTAATGCTTCTGCTCTTATTTTTACTTTCCTTACCCTGAAGTATCTCTCAAGGGAAGAACTCCCAAGGTAGCTAATAATATATTTTTTGCACGTCTGAAAATGGGCACAATCTTACCCATCAACAGAATGTACCAATATGATTTTTTCCTATGTTATTATTGCCTATATTGTTATTCTTCTTTAGGATCAGTTTTCATAATTGAGCTAGTCATATTTCAAAACAAACATGCTATATTGTGGGATAATTATTAAGATTAGAATATCTAAATTAATTCCTAATTTTTTATTTGACCTACTAGGCAAATTTGTATCCTTTCAACAAGCAGAAGAATCAAACAGGTCTCTGAATCATGAGTAACTTTTTATCTATTAAGAATACTCATCGTACTATTGTAAGTCTGAAAGTTTTGGGGTTTTTATCTGAATCTCTGCATCAGAGCTCAACAGAAAATGTGAGAAATTCATCCTTTAGTAGAAAAGATTTTGCTTGCATTATTACCAAAAACTCACAATCTAAAAAAATCAAAAAGAAGAAAAAACATTTTAAAAATTATTGTAAGAATATGTTTTGCTTTGAGCAACAATGCATTGCTTTTGAATGCTAGGAATTGGTTCTAAGGAGGAACAATTTTCTACAACAAAGATTTTTGTGGGAATGTAGATCCCTTAACTCATGGTGCTTCACCTACTTAATGAGTGAACAAAATTAAGAGGAAAGATAAAGTTTTTTTTTTTAGCACAACACTGTCACTGAAAAAAGAGGAAGTGTTATACCTCTGAGCAAATCAATATAAGCCTCTATTAGATAATATGTAGAATTTTGTGTTTCTACTAAAAACTAAACTTAGGAAATAGTGAAGAGTTAAGTCCTCTCCTTTTGTGATACTTGAAGAATACAACAAAGGCAAAGGCCTTGAAGACTGCAGAAAATGGGTATCTGGCCAGTACTCCAGGAGCTAAAAAGGATGAAGGTTGAGATAACCCTGATTTGAACCTTATATAGAAACTTCAAAGGAGACCAGATGCCAATGAAACAGGATAGGGGGCTGCTTTGTAGACCTTGAACTCAATAAAAGACTGTTGGGGTCTCATGCAAGGGGGAGGACATCTGTTACAGTTATTATTGCAAAATGTGATTAGTATGCATGATTTTTAATGAGAAATATAATACATATCTACAAGTTCAGTGTATAAATAGCTGCTACTCATAACCATCAGCATATATGCTGGGCTGAACAATCCACTGTGTATCCAGTCTTGTATTAAAGAATGCCGGTTTCTTAAAACCACATTGGTGTTAAGGAGTTTCTTTCCCAATTTTGGTGACAATGTAAAATATGAAAGAACTAGAAAGTAAGAGAGGGAATTAGATAAAAGAGACAGTTAATTTCTAATAATGTTTATGAACAGTTTTTAATAATTTAAACAATTTTCATCTGTAGACTATGTGATAAAAAACCAAAGTACCATACTACATATCAGTATTACATATACTCCAGTTTTTTTACTACCTTACCACAGTAACTATTTGTCAACTAGTTATCTATTCCTATTATCATCATGAAATTGTATATGTCTCCTGGTTTCATGGTTTGATTTTCAATATTCATGGGAGAAGCTTGAAATGCAGCTGATATTTCTCTCCATAGGTGGTGAGATTTGTTCCGCTAATGTTGGCACTTTTTCATCAAATACGGTGTATACACACACACACACATATATAAAATCTCACATACTTATATGGTATATATAGTTGTGGTATAGCAGAATTGCTATGTTTGTGGATGGCAGACACTAAACTCATTGTGAATATGCAAAGGAGAGCTTGATTTTTCAAAAGAGAGTGGTTGGCAAGAGGGAGCAGCAAGGAAAAAGTGCATCTCGTAAAATAGGTAAGTTTTGTGTTGANCTGCTACTCATAACCATCAGCATATATGCTGGGCTGAACAATCCACTGTGTATCCAGTCTTGTATTAAAGAATGCCGGCTTCTTAAAACCACATTGGTGTTAAGGAGTTTCTTTCCCAATTTTGGTTACAATGTAAAATATGAAAGAACTAGAAAGTAAGAGAGGGAATTAGATAAAAGAGACAGTTAATTTCTAATAATGTTTATGAACAGTTTTTAATAATTCAAACAATTTTCATCTGTAGACTATGTGATAAAAAACCAAAGTACCATACTACATATCAGTATTACATATACTCCAGTTTTTTTACTACCTTACCACAGTAACTATTTGTCAACTAGTTATCTATTCCTATTATCATCATGAAATTGTATATGTCTCCTGGTTTCATGGTTTGATTTTCAATATTCATGGGAGAAGCTTGAAATGCAGCTGATATTTCTCTCCATAGGTGGTGAGATTTGTTCCGCTAATGTTGGCACTTTTTCATCAAATACGGTGTATACACACACACACACACACATAAAATCTCACATACTTATATGGTATATATAGTTGTGGTATAGCAGAATTGCTATGTTTGTGGATGGCAGACACTAAACTCATTGTGAATATGCAAAGGAGAGCTTGATTTTTCAAAAGAGAGTGGTTGGCAAGAGGGAGCAGCAAGGAAAAAGTGCATCTCGTAAAATAGGTAAGTTTTGTGTTGATCTAACACTCATATCAGCTAAGTGACCTGGGGTGAGATGAAAGCCTCACAGCCTGGCATTGCTTTAGCTAAGAACAGAGAAATCTCCAAAAGCATGTACTGAGCTCCCCACCTCAAAGGTGTGACGAACCACTGAGTGTCTACTTCTGACGATACAAGCAGCCTTGCCATNATTGGTGTTAAGGAGTTTCTTTCCCAATTTTGGTTACAATGTAAAATATGAAAGAACTAGAAAGTAAGAGAGGGAATTAGATAAAAGAGACAGTTAATTTCTAATAATGTTTATGAACAGTTTTTAATAATTTAAACAATTTTCATCTGTAGACTATGTGATAAAAAACCAAAGTACCATACTACATATCAGTATTACATATACTCCAGTTTTTTTACTACCTTACCACAGTAACTATTTGTCAACTAGTTATCTATTCCTATTATCATCATGAAATTGTATATGTCTCCTGGTTTCATGGTTTGATTTTCAATATTCATGGGAGAAGCTTGAAATGCAGCTGATATTTCTCTCCATAGGTGGTGAGATTTGTTCCGCTAATGTTGGCACTTTTTCATCAAATACGGTGTATACACACACACACACATATATAAAATCTCACATACTTATATGGTATATATAGTTGTGGTATAGCAGAATTGCTATGTTTGTGGATGGCAGACACTAAACTCATTGTGAATATGCAAAGGAGAGCTTGANGCTTGAAATGCAGCTGATATTTCTCTCCATAGGTGGTGAGATTTGTTCCGCTAATGTTGGCACTTTTTCATCAAATACGGTGTATACACACACACACACACACACACATAAAATCTCACAAACTTATATGGTATATATGGTTGTGGTATAGCAGAATTGCTAGGTTTGTGGATGGCAGACACTAAACTCATTGTGAATATGCAAAGGAGAGCTTGATTTTTCAAAAGAGAGTGGTTGGCAAGAGGGAGCAGCAAGGAAAAAGTGCATCTCGTAAAATAGGTAAGTTTTGTGTTGATCTAACACTCATATCAGCTAAGTGACACCTGGGGTGAGATGAAAGCCTCACAGCCTGGCATTGCTTTAGCTAAGAACAGAGAAATCTCCAAAAGCATGTACTGAGCTCCCCACCTCAAAGGTGTGACGAACCACTGAGTGTCTGCTTCTGACGATACAAGCAGCCTTGCCATGGGCCAATCAACACATACTAATTGACTTAATCCCACCTTGCCAAGAGGCATCAAAATGTTTACAAAAGGTATAAAAATGATACCTGGAAACCCTTTATTTGGAGGGAGAAACAATGGCCACCTTACCTGATGGACGGGTCCATGGGCCTGAGTCTCTCTTCCTCCACCAAGAGGGAAAGTCTTTTTGGTAAGAATTGCACATATCTGACTTTGTCAGTTGTTTTCTCCAGGAAAATATCTAGCAACTCAAGTTTTTATTGTTACTTGTTATTTATATTTATCGTTGTCATTGTTGTCATTGTAGTTATAGTTACTGTTATTTTATATATATATATATAAACATACACACACACACAATCTCACATTTATTTATATATATATTTAAGTGTTTAACTGCTAACACAGCAAGTGGATTTATCAATGGCAATATGGAATTTGCTTCAATCTGTCACTTGAATTAAATTACTTACTGCCTCCAGCACTGCAAAAATGTCTCACTGACAAGCATTGCAGCAAGAAGCTCCAGATGCCCTATTAGGGCTGCAAACCACATATATTAACCTTGTGTGTAGCAATCTCTAAGGACTCTCACAGGCAACTGGATTCTGACTTGTGACAAACACATGTATAAGGACATACCAATAGTCCTTTAGTCCTAAACTGTTGACCAAGTCTGGGACTGGAAACAGATTGAGTTGTACCTAAACTTCTCTCTGAGGGGATGTTTAGAAAACAAGGGGGTCTGTTTTGAACATTATGACTTGACAGGAGGACCTCTTTAGCCACCTGCCAAAATCTTACTTGTTTAACATGACATCAGTATATACACATATCACACAAGCTACTGTTTTCTAAGTAAGCACTGCTAAATCTCTGCAGTTTGTATCTACAAGAATAATACTTCATTTAGACAAAGAACTGAAGATTTTTTTTAAGTTAAAAAGGTTTTTTTAAAAAAACGAACAAGACCCATCAGGATTACTTCCCTCCCCTCATCTACCCTTTGATTCCTGCTGTTATGATTAAGGTGTCCTTGTCACAGAGGTCAGTTTAATTCTATCACACCCAAATACTCTAGGTAAAATACATTGCACATATGCAGGCTGCAGGCTCGTTTGTCACATTATTGCTTGCTGTCACTTTTGAAGGTAGGTGTCCATTTGAAGAATGTGCAGTGGTAGAAGGGTCAGTGGATTTGCATAAAGCTTGGAAAGAACCACTTCAGGCACAAAAATGTGAGATTCTACTCCTGCCTGCGTGCACAGAAAGCACACAGGGTTCAGTGTTTAGAACATTTACCTAGGTCCTTCCCCCTACATCCAATAATAAAAGCTCAGAAATACCTCCAGTAACTTGGACATAATAATTTACCATTCTGTTGGTTAGTTTTTCTTTCTCACTAGTGTAATAATTATCTGTTGAAATTGACTAATTTTTGGATCACTCGTTAACTCTGTTGTGACAGTATTTAGATTTCTTAGTAGTTAGCTTAGCAACTCTAACCTTCAGGAATGTTAAGTAAGAGGTGCAAAGTAAAAATTGATTTAATCACATATAAGTTCTTCAGTAATTAAACCCAAGACATGTAAATATATTCAGTATGATGGGAGGTAGTGATTGCACATTGAAACAAAAATCAGGGGGTTTTGCATTTGACCTGGAGAGATGTTTGCCTTTGTGATTTTTGTTTGGGGTTTTTTTTGAGGGTTTGTTTGGGTTTTTTTCTGCTTTTTTAAATGGGACAAAGGACAACTGTCTTTACATTAGGAAAATTCCTGTAGAATTATGATTCCTACATTGCAAAACTTGCACATCTTACTGGGCTTCTGACTAAAATATAAAGATGTTCCCTGATGTGTGTAGTTCTGTAATAATGTGCAAACTCTAAATATGTCCAATTAAATATAATGCTAACTTCCCACAGAATAACTTTTTCATTCAAAAACTCAGTCAGGGTAAATAAACATCTATGACTTAAACACATCCAGAGCAATATGCAGAACTCTATGTAGGATATCACAAAAGCAGCTCAAGGATATAGAATCACATCCCTCAGTCTACTGGTTATGCCTCTTTTTATGCAGGCAAGGATATGATTGGCTTTCTAGATGCAAGTCCACATTGACATGTCCAGTATTTTATCCAACAGTATCCTCAGCTCCTCTTCTGCAGGACTGCTCTGAATCCATCAACTCTTGTCTGTACTGGTATTGGGAATTGCCTTGACGTAGTTGCAGAACCTCACATTTGTCCTGGTTGAACTTTGTATGGTTTGCTCAGGCCCACTCTTCAAGTCTATCAAGATCCCTTCCTTCTAGTAAACCAACTGCACCACTCAGATTGGTGTTGTATGCAATCTTGATGTGGATGCACTAATTCCACTGCCTGTCATTGATATTAAATAATATTGGTCCCAGTATGGACTCTTGAGCAACACTACATGTTACTATTTTCCTCTTTCATATTGAGCCATTGATACCATGGCAATTCCTTATGCATCTAATAGTCCATGCATCATACCTATAGCCCTCAAATACAGAGGGAAGAATGTTGTGGGACACCACAACAAAAGTTTTACAGAAGTCCAGGTAGATGACATCCATAGCTTTTCTCTAGCCTACCGATGCAGGTACTGCAGAATGATCCTTCTGAAATAGTCTGTTCCATGAACTTATCAGGCATAGATGTGAGGCCAACTGGATAGTAGTTCCCAGGGTCCTTCTATTTATCCATGATAAAAACATGCATGGCTTTTCCCTTTTTCACTCACTGAGGATTTCACCTGACTGTCATGACTTTTGAAATACTGTGTCTTGGCAACAGCATCATCCAGTTTTCTCAGGACTCTGAGATATTCTCAGGGTGTATCTCACTGAGCATGGACCTGAAGGATTCTTCAGGTTCCTCGTGTGATCTCAAACCTAATCTTCACTTACAATGTGAGGCATTTCATTCCCTTAGTCCCTGCCTTGAGATGCAGGAGCTCGAGAGATGTAGGAAGAGACAATATAATTGAAAACTGAGGTAAAAATAATTTTGAGTACTCGTGTTCATTGTCACTACTTCTTCTGTCTCATTATCAGGAGGGCAGTATTTTCTTTACTATTCCTTTCCTGGTCAATATTCCTGTAGAAGCCTTACTATAACCTGAGTGTCTTGTTTCATTACTGGTAGACAGAGGTACAGGTAACAAAACCTTCTAAACTAACCTTTCATTGGCAGAATAAAACTTCAAGGGATGAAGACTACTTCATTCTCATCAATAAAAATCTAACCCTGAAAAACTAAATAAACTGTTTAAAGATCTTATGAAATTGGAAAAAAAAATATTATAGATAACGAATTAGTGATTTGAAAATATTTAAATGACAGATTTCAAGCCAAATTTCTTGAGTTGCAGGATGATTATTCTCTTTTTCTTCTAATAAAATTATTACAGCTCAATAGTCTTTGACCATGGTGGCAATGGGGATAAAGATTTCTCAACTCAGGAGATTTACTTAAATGAATTTATTTCCAGGTACCACCAAATTCTGATGACTAGTTCAGGTATCAGGAAAAAACCCAGACTTCATATAATTTAAAAGAAAAACACTGAACTGAATATATTTCCTGCTCTGGGCTTGACACAAGCCACACAACTTTCTTACTCCCTTCATAGTTTTACCTTTCCTGTTTTTATGCAGGTTGCCCTTAGTTTATGTCAAGTCACCCCCATGGTTCCCTCTCTTTCCTATTTACACATGAGCTGGGATCTCAAAGGCTCCTCTATCTGGCTGCAGTATTGGGGATTAATGGGGCATTAAAAGTATTACTGAGTCATCTAGGTGTGTCTGTGACCAGCTCAAGGCAGCTCATCTTCTCTGTAGCCCCTAGCAACTCAAACCTATTGTAATACAAGTTAAACTCAGTATGAGTGTATAGCAGATACTACTGGGTTTTGCTCATCTCATTGGACTGTTTCATTGCGGACATGATGTTATCAATGTATGTGAATGTACAGAACAGAAGCACACACTCTCTGTGTGCTGGCCTGTACATAAATGACTTGTAACCCAAGACTCTGCTAAATATTGGATCTTGAGAAATGTCCATCAACTTCAGGTTTTAAAGGTTTCAGTGTAAGAATGAAGGTTGTTGGAAATTTTGGTTTTGGTGTTTTCTTTCTGTTTTGGTTTGAAGTCATTTATTTCTCCCATATTTTTTTAACTTGTGTTCCTTATGTTCTACTGCTATATACTGTTTCCCAAAGTTGTTGGCCTATGGATGTCTATCAACACACAAAATTTCAGGGACATCAGTAATGGGCACTGCAGACATTATCTACCACAGCATGGTAGAGTGTTAAAGATGAATATTCTGTAGAAAAACTGAAAATAAATTTCCACAGTACTGTAGTTCAGGAACCATCCTCAAATTACATTTTGCAGTATCCTGTTCTCAATAGTGTTCAGTAAAATCTTCATCTCCCTTTGTTGTTCAAAGGTGTGGCAGCAGTCTATATACCCGTTACTTACATGAGTTATGTAGTAATTTAAAACCTGAATACCTGAAAGACAGCTGCTTAGTATCCAAGACTAATGTTGGTTACTTCTGTATGAAGGAGAAGGACTCTCAGGTTGTTTGTATGAAATAGATCTATACATAAGGGTGATTTCTCATTCTTCTCTTCAGCTTAAGTAGAGAGGGGGGTCACGACACAGAATCAATTTCTTCAGTTTGCTGAGGGCAGTCACTGCTCAATCTTTCTGCCCTTCATTTTCTCATTCTAAATGATGAATATAACATATCTGCCTGCTTTACAATCTTTATAATGAAACTCCTATTTTTGGATGTAAAACATGAACAGACAAGTTTTGTTCAGAGAGCTCTGAGTAGTGTAACAAATACAGTGATGCACTTGTGTGCTAGTAGATTCTCCCGAGTCTTTCATTTCACCTAAAAATTAAAATACTGTAGAGTCTCTTGTATCTGAGTTATTGGATCTATTTAAGAATGTATCTAGTTGCTATTCCTCTTGGCATGTTTCACATATCAGCCTAGTAATTAGAATTCCCTTCACAAGGCCCCAGTAGTACAGAATACACTTCATAAGTGGGAAGAAATCCCCTCAAAACACTATAAATTAAACATTATTTCATGAAACCAAAAAGTAGTCCAAAAGGGGCACAGAAGTAAAATTGTATTCTGTGCAGTTTTATTTTGCTGCATTTGCTCCATAACATCTTAAGCAGTGGTTTCAGAGAACTGTAAATGAGATTTTACTGTATTTTAGTGATATATGTAGTACACTAGAATAATTTTAGCTAGTAGGAAAGCTGAATTCTGTACTGGGTAGTTCTGCTTCATCTTATGGTTGCTCATTTAAAAATCCTCTAAAGACATGTTAAATTAGAATTACTTAGTTTGATCCAAAGGATAAACTACTGCAAAGCTGTAAAATATATGTTTATATTACACAAATAGCCTGTACATAAGATGATACTTAATTGGCCCAATCTTGATTAATACTGAATATTGGTAAACTTAATGAGAATTTAAGTGAAATATTAATCATGTTATTTGCAGTGGATTGACCCTAGCTAGATTTCAGGTACACACAGAAGGTTCTTTATGACTGCCCCTCCTAAGCTGGGCAGGGGAGGGATAGTATAATTAAAGCTCACAAGTTGACATAAAGGCAGGGAAATATTATTCACCAATTACCATGACAAGCAAAATAGACATGACTTGGAGAAAATAAATTTAATTTATTATCACACTTTTCTTCCCACATTTGATTTGACTCCAAATTTTCTCAACCTCCTCTTCCCCAGCAGTGCAGGGGAACAGAGAATGGGTGTTGAAGTTGGTTCATCACATGTTCTCTGCCCCTCCTTCATCCTCACAGGGTGCGCTCCTTACACTCTTCCCTGCTCCAGCGTAGGAGGCCTCCCACAGGACACAGATCTCCACGGAGTCCTTCTTAGGAGCTGTAGTTCTTCATGAACTGCTCCAGTGTGGGTACTTTCCAAGGGGCACAATCCTACAGGAATGGACTCCCCAGTGGGATGCCAAGTCCTGCCATCAAACCTACTCCAGCATAGGCTGCTATCTCCACGGGGTCCAGGTCCAACCAGGAACTTGCTCCAACACCAGCTTCCTGCACTGTCACAACCTGCTGCAGGCATCTTCCTGCTCCACCCCTGGGTCCTCCATGGGCTGTAGACCAATATCTGCTGCATCATTAATCTCCATAGTTTGCAGAGGCACAGCCTGCCTCACCATGGTCTTCACCACAGGCTGCAGGAGAATCTCTGCTCCAGTGCCTGGATCACCTCCTCCTCACTCTTCTCCACCAACCTTGGTTTCTGCAGAATTGTATCTCCCACATGTTGTTATTCTACTCTTCTGACTGCTGAAGTTGTAGAATTCTGTTCCTCTTCTTGAATATGTTATTGCAGAGACACTACTAGTGTCATCGACTGGCTCAGCTTGGCTGGTAGTGGGTACCTCCTGAGGTCAACTGGTGTTAGCTATATTGGACATAGGGGAAGCTTTAGGCAGCTTCTCACAGAATCCACATCTGTAGCATCTATGCTACAAAACTTCTGCCTCACAAGCTCAATTAAAATGTTCAATGTTGATATCAGCTTAAAATGCTAAGAACATCAATAAAAACACCCAGAAAATTATTTGTGAAACTGTATTCTAGACAGTATACATAAAATGCTGCATATAAGATTCTATACAGAGTCTGTTTTCAGGTGGAGCAACAAAGATTGTCCAGAATATAGGAGAAAGGAATCCTTAGGAGTCACTACTGAAAAAAAACACCAACTCCAATGTCAACCTGTTAACAGTTCTGGGTTTAGATTACTGAAGTGCAGTTGTTTACGATGCAGAACTTCACTGTCATTCCACTGGTCTGTGCAAGTTTGGGGATTTCCCTATATGGAACCATTTAGATAAAATATATGTTGAGTCACAGAAAATTGTTTCAGTGTTTCTGCAATTATTTGGATATTGGAGCAATGACCTAACCTTCAGTTTAAAATTTGGGGGTAAAATCTTTTCAGCAAATATTTCTTCATCAAGCTAAAAGGGATTGTCTGTACATTTTCCTGTAGCCATACTGGTTGCCTGGGTATTATTTTATAGATGCAGTCTGCATTTACATCTCAGAAATTCTATCTAACAAAGTAAATTTTTGTCACATTAAATTGTTGCATATTTTTCTACATAAAATCCCCTTGATTGAAAATTAAGTCCTTTTCAATTAAGCCATATATTGTAGCAGTAAAATGTAACATGAAGGAAAATGCAATTAAAACTGTAGTGAACATTTATGCAAATAAAAAGTCAGTAGTGAAGCAGACATAATGAGCTAGTCAAACTGTGACTAAATCAGGTTTGCTAAAGTTCTTGTAGACATGTACTTTCACTGAAATCTGACAAGAAAGCTGTTTCCTTTATTTCCCTTTTTTTTGGACCAAATACTAGGATCACTTCTGAATTATTGTGGTCAACCTTAGTTACAAGAACATAAATCTCATTTGTGTCACTTTAGTCTCTGAGAATTACAGCCTGCTGGCCTTTATACCTGCATGACCTTAGTAGTACAGTCATTCAACCATCAAATCAATTATATCCAGCCTGGGACAAAGATCATCTATATTTAAAATATAAGAAACTAGTCTTGAGGTATGAACATCTGCCTTAATTTGTACCTCTTACATGTTGTGATGCACAGGAAAATGTCAGAGTTGTCACAGTAAATTCAGTCTTTGAATAATTCCTAGAGGTTTTATAATATATCTTCAGATACCAAAGATAATTGTTACAGCTATCTCATGTGATGTGATCCTTACATCTGCATGTGGATAAGGTTTTTATATGCAGCTAGTGTATTAAAATGCAACATTTTTTTCTGTTCTTTTCAGAAATTCTGTGTATTCCATATTGCATTCAAAATAGATTCCTAGTGCATGACTTACAATTTTTTTTCTTGTGCCAGGCAAGTCAATCTAAAAGGTTTTGTAACTGCTCTTTTAATACTATAAAATGAATAGATAATATAGAACTATAGACTCAGCACTACAAATGTCCCAAAGAGGAAAAAATTAATAACGGTGCATCAGTACATGCTAAAGTCTATGTACATAGTGAGAAATAATATTGTAAAATAAACACAAGTTGTAGATGGTAGCAAAACCCAAACACTTTGACATACTAAATTCAGTGATTCCAGACTTCAATAACTCTATTCCAGACTTAAGATGCATTTGAAATCACAAATTTCAGTTCAGAGCTTCACAGAGAATATTAATAAATTTGAAGCTCTACATCAAAATAGCTGATTAATAATCAGAATACTTCTATGTAAACATATCTTCTCAAGAAAGGCAAAAGGGGCAAGCACCATATTAAATCTAGGCCAATGGAAATAGGAAAGATTTCAAACAGATATTGAAAGAAAGGGTAGAAATATAAGAGAAAAGGAAAAGAGGTATTAAATATGTGGCTAGTTCCACACAATTAGAGAATTCTACAGAACTTAAGAGTAAATGATCATGAAATAACTCAGTAATTCAGGAAGCTTTTCTTTATCCTATATTGATGGTTTTTGTTTCCGTAATTTCAAATATTCTTGAAAGTTCTTCCCAAACCAACCCATAAAGAATGCAAATTTAAAGATTTACAAAGGAATTCTTAAGAATGAATAACAAAATTGCACTGTGTTTGCTTTGTAAATGTGTATAAATGGAGAACAGTAACTCTTATGTCTCTTCTCAGGATATGCATCTTCTTTCCACTGGACTGGAGGCTGGCTGATGTCATGCCCATCCACAAGAAGGGTAACAGGGAAGATCCAGGGAATTACAGGCCTGTCAGTCTGACCTCAGTGCTGGGGGAAGTCATGGAACAGGTGATGTGGAGTGCTATCATGAAGCACGTGCAAGAGAAACGGGTGATCAGGCCCAGTCAACACAGGTTCACAAAAGGCAGGTCTTGCCAAGCAAACCTGATCACCTTCTATGGCAAAGTGACTCTACTACCAGATGAGGCAAAGGCTGTGGATGGGTCTTCCTGGACTTCAGCAAAGCCTTTGACACAGTTTCTCACAGCATTCTGCTACAGAAACTGTCAGCCTCTGGCCTGGACAGGCACACACTCTCCTGGGTGGAGAACTGGTTGGCTGGCCAGGCCCAGAGAGTGGTGGTAAATGGAGTTAACTCCAGCTGGAGGCCAGTTATGAGTGGGGTTCCTCAGGGCTCAGTGCTGGGTCCAGCCCTGTTCAATGTCTTTATTCATGACCTGGATGAAGGCATTGAGTGTACCCTAAGCTGATACTTAGTTGGGTGGAACTGTGGATCTGCTGGAGGGTAGGGAGGCTCTGCAAAGGGATCTGAACTGGATGGACC
>WAAB01011547.1:6904-18278 GCA_013389865.1 Piaya cayana | reverse complement strand
GAAGCTGGTGAAGGGACTGGAGCACAAATCTTATGAAGAGTAGCTGAGGGAACTGAAGTTGTTTAGCCTAGAAAAGGGAAGACTGAGGGGATACATTATTGCTCTCTACAACTACTGGAAAGGAGCTTGTAGAGAGGAGGTATTGGGCCTCTTCTCCCAAGTGACTGATCGTAGAAGAGGGAATGGCCTCAAGCTGTGCCAGGGGAGGTTCAGGCTTGACATTGAATTTTTTTTTTTTTTCATGGAAAGGGTCACTGGGCACTGGAATAGGCTTCCCAGGGTGTTGGTTGATTCACCATCCCTGAAAGTATTTAAAAGACAGGTAGATGAGGTACTGAGGGGCATGGCTTACTGACTGATAGGAATGGTTGGACTTGATGATCCTGAGGGTCTTTTCCAACTTAGTGATTCCATGGTTCTGTGATCTTTGTGGTCCATTCCAACCCAAACAATTCTATGATTCTATTATTTTATAAAAATAAGTAGAACCATAGAGCAGAACATAAACTATTTCAGGTTATGCGAATACATTTAGAGATATTAGACTTGGGGATAGATGAGTGTTAAACATTAATTCTTTCTAACATAGCTGCTGATGATATAATTTAAAATTCAGACTATAAAATCTGTAATGTAATAGGGAACCATGGATTTTAGCATGTTCAATATTTGATAAGAAACTCCTTTGTACTATTACAAGGTTATGGTCAACAACTAAGGAATAGAAATATCAGATTCTAATTATGGAGCAAGAAGATTCGGTCTGAGATATATCCATCAATGCAGTTTAATCTATGAGCAAATATATTCTAATTAGCCAGCTGAGAATCAGTGTTACTTTTTATGTGCATCTTCCTACTCTTCCAAATACAATCATCTTACTACCTGGCTGAGTGGGGTTATTTGATTACTTTGTTTAATTTTGTTATCAAACAGCACATTTACAGAAGAATTTCTGCTTTTGCATTTCCTTGGGAGTGGTACTTTTCATTAACTGACTTCAACTACATGTAATCAACTGTGTTAAAAATATATCTTTCAAAAGAATGGTTAAAGGACAAAAAAAGTTCAAAATTCAGAATAAATGGTTATCCTCTTTTTTTTCTGGAATAGAATTGAGTTTCTTCTTAATAGCTGCCTCATTTTCAGTTCAATGTGAGAATAATACTGTTTACACATGTTGTTTTAGTTGGTTTGTAAGTAACGTTTGGCTGAGGTGGAATTAATTTTCTTCTCAGCAGCTGCTGTTTTTCCAGACTTTATTATGAGAACAATGCTGAAAAATACCAATGTTTTTGGTTGTTACTAGGAAATCAAAGAATTTTTCAGTTTCCCATTTTTTTTTAACAAGTTAGTAGTTGTATAAATCTGGGAGGAGTGGAGCCAGGACAGCTGAACAAAATAGGCCAATAGAATATGACATACTATACCATAAATGTCACATTCCTTTCATAAGCACAAAGTTTGCCAGGGACAACCTCTTTCTCTGGGTGTATGTTGTCTCTTGGCGTCCTGATCACTTTCAGTGCTCCTGTTCCCAGTGTCTGATTTCTAGTGCTCTGAGTTCATTTTTTAGTGAACAACATTTTCAGTGTTACCTGTGCTGGCTATGACCTCTGCATCCACTGCAACTGCTGTACGCCCTGTGTCCCCACCTGGTGGTCACGGCTTGGAGTGCATGTTCCAAAACCACAACCTGGGACAGGCTGCGTAGCATTCTGTATGTTATTATTATTATTGTTGTTGTTATGTTTTTGCTACTGTCATCATACTTACCGTTATCACTATCACTAGAATTGTCATTGTTGTTATGATTATTATAGAATCATAGAACCGTAGAATCATAGAATAGTTATGGTTGGAAGGGACCTTAAAGATCATCTACCTCCAACCCCCCTGCCATGGACAGGGACAACCCACTTGATCAGGTTACGCAAGGCCCCATCCAACCTGGCAATAAACACCTCCAGGGATCATTGTTATAATCATTTTCATCATTAATATTTGTTCTTCTTTTATTGTTCTGCTATAACTCTTCTTATTTCAGCCTGTGTGTTTTCCTTTCCTTTTCATATTCTCCTCCCCATCAGAGATGAGTGAGAGAGCATCTGCATAGTGTTTAGCTGTCAGATAAGGGCTAAATTAAGACAACTGAATCTGTGAAGCAGGTTTATTTTCTGTCCTTCAACATGTGCCATATTTTGATTACAAGGATTTAGGTAAATTTAACTACTTTGCATAAGTTCAGTAAGGCAAATTCAATTGTGTTTAATTTATTTTAAGTCAATTATGCTGTGCAATATGTTTCTTTCTGTTTGCAGGGAGCACTGGTATGGCCTAAGCTGTTTATCAAACCTCAAATTAAGTTTTCGGACATAAGTGATCAAAAATAACAGACTTGTAATTTTTTTTATTCTATTTCTTAAGACAGATGCATGGAATATATACATATATATTTATATAAACTATAGGGGTTTTTTTAAGCCTACCGTTTTCCCATGTCCACTGCTGTTGTTACCCCACCATAGAAAGACACCTGGTTGGTTAGACAGGACTTGCCGCTGGTGAAGCCATGCGGGCTACCTTTAACCACTTTCAATGAAGATACATGGAAGTCCATACTGAATTGATGTTGAATAATCTAGTTTCTTGTCAGTCTTTTCCCCTTGCATTCATATTTGAACTCTCTACCCACTAAAAATTATTTTTCACTAAAACACATGAGATTTTACATCCTGTCCAAACATCAAATTCTATATTGACTGGAGTTGCATAGGATATTTTTGTCATGCCTCTACAAATTTAAAGCCTCTCTAGCCTAAAGAACATATTTACTTCAAGGCTATTCAGCATAAATTCCATGACATATAATGTGAAGGACACGCATACCCCTTTAACTTGTATTTAATTCACTGATTTTCATTTCACTAACAGTTCCAATGATCTTTTCTTACAAGAAAAAAAAAGGCACTTGATGTGTTTTACTTTCTCAATATTATCTCCATTGCGTATAGTTTTGCTGACATCTGCCCTTAGTCATCTCTCTCTGAGGTAAGCAATGCATTTTCTCTTTTTTTTTTTGGTGACTCCAATTTATTTTCAGCACCATTTCCTAAACCACACTTCTCCTGGTCAGCATAAGCTGTTTCTATTAGACATAAGTGTTTATTCACTTTATCTTCATGCAAAATTCCACATCTGTACCAGATAACACTCCGTCAATGAAGAATTATTTTATACATAATAAAATTGTGTATTCAAGATAGCTTTTGTTGCAGCATTCACAAATGTTAAAATTACTTTAGGGTAAGACCTTGACGTGGACAAAAGTGTAGAAATATAAGAAGAATTCCCCTTCAGTCTATCTGAATTAATTTACAGATACTAGAATCTCTGAAGGCAAATGATTTAGTTCAAGTGAAACATACCCCATCTCTAGGATTTGAATCCAGTAAGTATTAATTTAATTTCTACAAGCAAATATCTCAAATTCGCAACACGATGGAAAGATGAGAAAAGGGAAGCTTAACATTCTAACTGAAGGAAAGCATTAAAAAAGAGTCACAGGTTAATATTTGCTTTAGATTTTTAGGTGAGTATTTGGATTTCTTCCTTGGCTATGAAGCACCAAGAGAGATGACTAAAGAAAACTTAAGTTAGATACATTGTCACAGGCTTAATAGCATCACAAATTACCAAGAAACCTGGTGCTTCAAAGTCTTACATTATCTTCTGCTTGTGGTTGAAACTTTTTAAAGTACCTTGGTCTGTACTCCAATTTGATTTTCTTCAGCTTGTCACAACAAACAGCTACATTCATAATGACATGGGAAACAAGGGGCTTAAGTTCCATGTTTGCTGAACCTGTATGTAGGAAATTAAAAGACAAAAACAAAAGGATGACTTATACTGACATTCCTTACTGACAAAAATCCATCCTTTCACCTCCATAAGACCTAACCTCCTGACTGGCTCATATAGGCATAGGCAGAGGAACTACAGAGTTATTCACTCTTTGACTTCTATCTTATATTTATAAGTTACATCTTACTTCATAGGGTGCCAGAAGCTTCTAAAATGTATTTTTCTTACGGCTAGAAAAATATTTGAGAATACATTTATACAGTTCACTTTTATGTTTGCAATTTATAAATTGATTGATGGGTAAAGGTATCCTGTTAATTTTGGGGTTGGTTTCACTAAAAGGTAACATGTTATGAGGTGCATATCCTATTAATGATATTGAGAATATTTAGCATGTCAGTTTATTTGCCCACATGTAAGTGTTTAAAACCATTTGAAATGCTCAAGAATGTTCAAGGATGTTTAGAATGTTCAGTCTTATGTGTCTGAAGCATATTATATAGGGGTATCATGAGAAAAAAGGGTGGGGTTGTCACAAGAACTGAATTATTCCACTCAATGGCATGTAATTTAAAAATTAATTACTAATCAGTAGGTAGCAGGTGGATAGCAATTCCTGTTCTCAAATTTCTATTCAACAACACAGAAAATACAGAAATCATGGCGTCAGTCCCTGCGCTGCAGTTTAGACCAGCACCATTAAGACAGAAGAACAGAACATTTACTCTGACCATGTAAGCTCTCAACCTTGCTTGGGTGTTTAGCATCTCTACCTAGAGATCATATTTCTACATATCCCTGTATGTGCACCCAGCCCCAATCTCCAGGGGCTATCGATTCAAATATCTTACAGTAGTACAACATCAGCAACAGCTACATGGCTGAACAGAACAGAATTAGCTTATTGTTTCTTTGGATTTTGAACTTCTGCTGCATAAATTTAGCTAGTTATAGAAGTAGGCAAAGACTCATTTCTCTGTGCTTTTGGGTAGACTTTACTCCATTACACTGCACCTACAAGTGACTCAGGCCTTTCTGTAACAGCACCTGAAATTCAACCAGCACATCAAAGGACAACTCAAAGGAGACTAGACCAATACACACATGCAGCTTATTTAAGACCTAGCAATGGGATTCAGCCAGGGACTCAAACACCTAAAACTCTTTTATAAACACGTATTGTCATTTTAGACTCTTTTTGACACCTGAAATATTGCAAAAACCTGGCAAATTTTGACATAATACTACAGAACATCATTTGGATCATTGCATACATCATCAGCTTCTAGCCAGGTGAGATATCCCAGGACACCAAAGAAGAGAGTAAATGTCAAATGTTTAGGTAAATTAAGGTAACTTCTAGTTGATACACTCACTTTCCAGAGAAATTCAACTCACCAAATGCAGAAGTCTGTTCAAGGATGTGATTAGTAAGTCTATAACTCATTAACTGCACTGAATGGATCTTTTTTGAGTAGGATGAGTTTAGACACCTAACTGTTATGTAGATACTTACATAGTGAATATATTTAGCTGTGTGAAGCTCTGAATTACAGACTTATCTGAAATATTTTTCTTAGATTCTTAAAAATATGTTATCTAATCTGTGAAATTTATCTAATTAAGTTTATCAAGTAATAAAAAACATTAATAAAAGAGGGTATAGAAGGTGTTTTAAAGTAGATACTACATCAGCTTGGGAAATAAATGCATAAAAAAATCTGTATATATGTACAAAATAATAATTTCCACAATGTTTTGGCAGTAGACCTCTATCTCCATTGTTGATGCATCTTCATCTCCATTTCAAAATAGAAAGTCCATTTCTATCTCATAAGTTACAGCTCCCTCAAATACTAAACCATTCTTGCAGGCTGTTGTCAAGTAGCATAACTTTCGAACCTTGAACAGAACTCATACGTATTTCTTTACAGTCCTCAGGGAAATCCTGCCCAGTCCAGAGGCTCAGTTGTCCAGTGATGGTTGCATAAGCTTCATTTAGACTCTGAATAGCGGTTATCTATCTACTGTTCTTTCAGTTATGTTTCTGTCTTTTGTAAGTTTAAAATAAACTACTTTGCCCACTGTATGCCATTTACAGAACTTTATCACCATCATCACTTTACAATTTCTCCCTGCAAAGAACAACTGGACCTAGAAGACTCTCTTTGTAATCAGTAGGAATAGTTCAGTAAAGAAATATGGAATATAGTGCATGCTGAATCACATGCAAACCGGGGAGACAGGTGCTTATGCCCTTGCCCAGCAGAAACACTGGAAGCATCATTTCTCCTTGCATGCTTGGGGCTTTCAAGGAAATCCTTGCCCTGATTTGGTTAGGGTAGTCTGCATGTCATTAATTTCACTCATCTTCTGTCCTTCAAGAAAGTGAAAAAAATAATGAAAGATTTTGCTCTGAAGCTTCCAGAAATGGATTCAGAGAAAATAACTATATTAATTCCCCAGTGACTTTAAAAGAAACCTCTGGGCCCTAGTAACTAAAATGTAACAAATAGTAATCCTCTGATGAAAACCCTTCCAGTAATTTGGGGGTGTGGTTTTTTTCTTGTATTTTTTGGGTTTTTTATAATGTTCATCACAGGTTTTAATTTAATCTTTTCTGTTCTTCTGGAGTTCCGTATGTTAAACATCAGTTGTGTAATTATTACAGATTCAAGTTAAATTACACTAGAAACAGATCGCATCCCCCTAACATACTGTTAAATGTTTCTGTATTTCCATTAGATTTAACTGCTTTCATCATACAAGCTGTCTGCTGTGGAAATGTTTTCTTTTCAATATTACTCCCTTGAATGTTTTTACTCTTCTATACTACATAAATATGTCTATTATCTCTCATCGAATCATACAGTGATTTTTAAGTTTTATTGGCAGGTAGGGGAACTTCTGCGTTATGTTTCAGATTTAGTAGCTTTATGGTGGTGTAGCTTAAAAATCTTATAATCAGAAAAGAACACAAACTGTTTAAATGCATTTTGTTTTAAATTACTACATTTATAACATAAGTCCACTTCAGAGAACTTCAGTATAATTGTACCGGAAAAAAATTAGGCCCTTGGCTGTGGAACACAGACAGCAATAAAGCATTTCAGTATGCAGAGTCCCTGACTTATTCTTCCTCCTCCCCAGTACCCATTGAAGTTATTCATATATTGAATGTAATACTATTTGATAGATCTTAGAGAAAAAACAAACAAGATATGGGATTAGATGTTGTACTTCATGGCTGATATTTCAGAATACACAGAGACCATTCCTTAGAAAATTTTGCCCATATCCATTGAAATTAGTAGGAAAACTCATGGTATTAAACACAAACACAAGCACAGATGTTTTCAGGAAATTAAAACCATTCCCTGTGCTACTTATGCTTACTCAGTGCTTTTATCCTTTTGTGAATACTGGGTATTAGATGAAGAGAAATTGGAAACTTCATTGCAAGGGTAGAAGACACATTAGCATAGAGATGGCAGCAGCCTGGCAAGAGCAGATATATTAAAGTTCCAAGGTTTCCTCCCAGCCCTCTTCACAAAACAAGAAAAAAAGTTTCTAAAGATACAAAGATACTCAAAGCAGTGAGGATAAAAGTGACTGCAGAATTGAAGATCTATTAATACTGGATTATGATATTGAACACTGCAGAAAATATCATGACATCATTTTACAAATTCCTACTGTGTCTGTATATTAAATAATTGTGCAATTTTGGTACTCCTATCTCAAGAAACATTTAGTAGGACTATACAAACTTCTCAGGTAAGTAACGAAAATACCTAAAATCATAGTTAAATCCCATATAATATAGACAGAAACTGATAGAAAAGTTGAACTTCACAGATGCATTACGATTCTGACTTTTTTATTTTTTATTCAGAACTGGTTTTGTATTTTCTAATGAGTAAAATAATGAACTACATATATTGACATGAAAAAAAATAGAGAGATTAGAGCAAAGATACTGAGCCATTGTTCAGCAACTGAACACTATTTCCTTTCTGCTGCATGCAAATAAATCTAACAATGTAGGTTGCACGAATAAAGACAAAGTATAACTTATTTGCACAAGAGGGTTAAATGAAAACTACATATGCAACTTCCATAGTGAAATTTTACAAATATCAGTGCTTAGATTTGCTATATTCTGTTCTGCAAGCATTTTTTTCTTCACTGCAGTATATGTATGTGTGTGTATGCATGTGCAAATAATATATGTATAAAAAATGAATACTTCTTAAAATTTGCCATTCTGACAGATGCATGGAAGGGCAAGACTTAAACCTTTTTTTTGCTTGATGTAGTGTCACAGATTTTACCATGTGTAAAAAGCAATTTTTATTTTCCAAAACAGCCGTTCACAAAGTGGAAATGCATTTCAGATTACATAGTGAGGGGAGTAAAGGCTAAAGACAGCAAACAGCAATTTTGATTTGGCTCTTTAACCACAGGAAGATGATTCACTGCATGAAAGCTTAAGTTGAATAAGAATTTAACCTCGGTCTCATTAAAGAAATCTGAAGAAGGAACAAATCTTCTATTTTTTTCTGAAACATATTTTATTTACTGTCTCTGATTCTTTTTGAGCAGTACTTCATTTAAAGTAGTTTCTTTTGTCTCTAGGTGAACAAAAAATATTTAGGAGCAAGGTTCTCTCACTTTTTCTGTTTTTATTGCTGTCTGTCTATATGCTCCAAGATCAATTCAAGCAACAAATAGCAAAGTAATTTTAAATTTTCTTTTTACACATCTTTGTCATTATTGGAATACCTTGAACATTGTCTTATTATAAGGTAAGAAAGTGATATATCAGCATTACCTTGATTTTTTACTTTTGCTTGGGTGACACTAGTGTTTGTGAGATGTCTTATCCTGTACTCAGCTTGATATGGTGTGAAAATCCAGGCACTTTGAAGAAGAAAGGTCCTTAATAAGTGCATTTTTAACAGACATTTTTTCCTATTTGGATTTTATTATTACTTGACACATAGTTCACTTTTGAATTTCAACTGGCAATTCCTTATTAGAAAGAATTATACAGAAAATAATGGAATGTCACTTATTTTTCCAAGAAGATATTTCATGCATATATCCTGAAGGAGTTTTACAGTTATTTGGCTTTTAAAAGTTATTTGATAGTAATGGAAAGGAAATTGTTAGAAAGCTTTTTGATTTAATTTCAATTCCTTTGCAGATTCATTCAAATAAATCCACAATATTTCATTTTGGTGTGTAGTTTAAGCCATTGATTGTCTTTTCTGTTTATGTTCATTTAAAGCACACCTAGATTACCTTACCTGTCCTAGTGTGAACAGTGAGAGGAAAAGCAGCTCCATACACCCAGCTGCTGATTCCCAGTCCAGATAGGAGCTGTAGTTACAGGAGTAGGAACCAGGACACACCACACTAATAAAAGGTCAGGCTAAACATATTCAGAAAAAATTGCATTGTCTGCTTAGTGGGAACTTTTTATTTTTGTCCTGAGTGCTTAAAAGATGGCCTATATGGCATTTAGCAACAAAGGGTCTTATGCAAGGTACATGGAAGGAAAATCACACTGCAGTGGTGTAAGATTGCTGAATGCATTTTGTTTGTGCCTATATCAGAGGAAAACATACTGAGTGTCATAGAATTATAGAACGGTTTCAGTTCAAAGGGGCTAGTTCCAACCCTTCTGCTACAGGCAGGGACACCTTCCATTGGATCACATTGATCAAAGCCTCATTGAACCTGGCCTTGAATACCTCCAGGGATAGGGAATCCACAACTTCTCTGCACAACCTGTTCCATAGCCTCACCACCCACACAGTAACACATTTCTCCCCAATATATAATTTAAATCTCCACTCTTTCAGCTGAAAATCATTACTCCTCATCCTATCAATATAGTCTCTGAAAAAGAGACCCTTCCCACCTTCCCTATAGGCCTCCTTTAACGACTAGAAGGCTACTGGGTCTCCCTAGCACTTTCTCTTCTCTAGGCTGAAAAACTCCAGTTCTCTGAGTCTGTCCTCATGTGGCAGGCACTTTAGACCTCTGATCATCTTCATGGCCCTCCTTCGGACTCTGGTCTAGCAGAACCATGTATTTCCTTTGCTGAGGACTCCAGGACTGACCACAGTACTCCAGGTCAGGTCTCACAGGAACAGAGTAGAGGGGGAGAATTGCCTCCTTCACCCTGCTGGTCACACTCCTGCTGAAGCCCAGGATACGATTGACTTTCTGGGCTGCAAGCACACATTGCCAGTTCATGTTGTGCTTCTCATCCACCAGCATCCCCTAAGAGTTATCCTAGGAGTTGCTGTTCCACAGGTTTGGCATTTGGGAAAGAAGATTGTCTAATTCTGCATATGACATAGACTTATCCAGTCTTAACATTCAGAGCAGTAAAGTGCTGGTATTGAAAGATCACGAGTACTATTAAGTTTTGTATGGCATTAGAGGGTCAGGGAGAATCTTGATTTGAATTTAGGTTATTAAAGGAACTGGTAACAATTGAATTTGCTGAAATAGCATAAGAGAGAACGAAGAACACTCATAGAGACACAGAATGAGATTTCATACTTGTCCTTGATAAACATTTATGAACATTTGTGCAAGGAATAAAAATAATTGGAAGAGAAACATGCACCTCTCATGCTGACAAAAAATATGTTTGTGTTTAAGACATTGGAGAAATTGTTCTAGAATTGTTTATTCTTATGGAAAGATTGCCCTGTTCAGTGCTGCCAAGGACAGTTTCAGCTTGAATAACTGTCTTCATAATGACATTCATTTAAGTTACAGTGACTTAACTTCTAAAGTTAGACATTGCTGTGTATTTTCTCCTTCCTACTGAATGAAGCAATGAAATGTGGCATTAAAAGTTGAGTAGGAAGGACATTGTTCTGTGAAAGTGCGATTTCTTCCAGCTATAGGGCTAAACCTTCTCATAACTGAAAAAAAGTATTATATATTTATCTATTTATGTTTCTACTTAGTTTTGAAAAGAAACAGGTAAAAGATAAACTTCAAACATCCAATTCTGTTTCTGTCCACAGATACAAGATTATGTAATTAATGAGTTTCTTAACCTGTGCAACAGAATACAGTGGCTAGCACTGTGCCTCTGTACATGAGTTGCCCTAGACAGTAATATATACTTTTAAAGTCTGTAAGCACTTGTTTGTACCAGAGAACCTATAGTTTTCTTGTGAATGTACTAGTTATCCATGTTCTTATGCTTTACTGAATTACTGTACACTGATGTGGTAAGGCTGAATTATGTATTCCTCAGTGTGGCTTTCAGTTCTACAACCTAACTGAAATGTTTCCCAGTTTCTCACAGCATTCTGCTACAGAAACTGTCAGCCTCCGGCCTGGACAGACACACACTCTCCTGGGTGGACTGGTTCCTGGCTGGCCGGGCCCAGAGAGTGGTGGTAAATGGAGTTAAATCCAGCTGGAGGCCAGTCACAAGTGGGGTCCCCCAGGGCTCAGTGCTGGGTCCAGCCCT
>WAAB01011546.1:65657-100737 GCA_013389865.1 Piaya cayana | reverse complement strand
AGCTGCTCCAAATACAGAGTGACAGGAAAGTGGTTTTGTAGTAACTTTCCTCTCCTGAAAGGGGCTCCAGGAAAGCTGGAGAGGGTTGGACTCCATGATCCAGTGGGTCTCTTCCAACCTGGTGATTCTCTGATCTATGATGCTTTGTATGTTCCACAATGCCTTGTACGTTCCTTGCCTTTCAGCTCCTCCAGCAGGGAGTGCCCTCCTGCCTTCCCTCCCCGTGCACCACCAGAGGACGCTCTGTGTGTCCATGCACCGTCACACGTGTGTGCGCTTGCTGTGGGCACCTGGAGTGTGGATGCACGGACACACCTGGTTTGCTGTGGGACAACCACGACGCTGTTTCTCCCGACAGGTCTCCACCCAAACCTCGCTCAGATTTCACCCCTGAGCCTTCTGCGGGGTTTTAGCTTCGGAAAAATCATCAGCTGGGTAGAGCTCTGATCCTGATCCAGCTTCCGTGGCCGTTCTCAGAGGTTGGGCAGGTGTAGCAGTCTGACTCTTTGATTTTATCCCATTGAGTCCCCATCCCTGGAGGGGTTTAAAAGATGGGTAGACGAGGTGCTCAGGGACACGGTTTAGTGGCAGAGAGGAATGGTTGGACTCCATGATCCGGTGGGTCTCTTCCAACCTGGTGATTCTATGATCCAAAAGGTCTTTTCCAACCTGGTGATTCTATGATTCTATGATCCTGAGCTTGGAGCGATTCTCCTGTGACGTGTGGGGACCCCAGCTGGGGGTGGAGGCAGCAGACGTTACCCTGTGCACCCACGGAGCTCGCGGTCTTCTTCCAGCGCTGTCAGTGGAGGGGATGGGATGGGATAACAGGGTAGTTGTCTCCTTTGTGGTCTCTCCTTGCTTGCTCCGCTCGAAAGTTGAGGGTTTGGTGACCTGAGTCACCTCTTGTGGCCGAGGTGGAAGTGAGTCACGGGCTGCTCTCATTCCAGCTGCTCCCCTTGGTGCTGGGGACAATTTCAGGGCCTTCGTCCGTTAGCTTCCTCGCTGCCTTGTCCGTCAGAGGGAGAATTATTTCCTTTTGCCAACTCATTCTTGCAGGAAGCTGCAATTTCGGGCTGTGGTGTAAAGTCTCAGGTTTAGTGTCTTCTCTGCTTGGTGTAGAAAGCTGATTTCTGCTGTCCTGAAAAGCAGCTCTGGCCACGAAGCAGTGACCGTAGGAGCATCGAGGGCAGGTGGAGAGGGAACAGCGAAGAAGTGCTCAGGGGAGGCTGTGAGAAGGGACAAAGGGAGCATCACCTGGAGCAGAGGGTGGAAGAGGGCAGAGAGGGCGTGTTGGGAAACACAACCTGCTGGAAACCTCACCAAAGCCAGGCTGGCAGCTCAGTGGGTCTGGCTGAGAAAGGTGCCTCTGAGGACAAATACGACGTCGTGTGGGGCTGAGAGTCAGGGACCGGAGTGGGGGCTTTGGGGAAAAGACCTCATTGCTCCCTCCCAGTCCCTGAGAGGAGGCTGTGGGAAGGAGGGAGCTGGGCTCTTCTGCCAAGGGACGGAGCTTCCAGCTTTAATATCCCTGCCTACAATTTGCCAGCAATTTTGGCACCGTGACATCATTTAAACAAATGCTCAATCTCTCCGAGTTTCAAGAAAACCAGGAGAGAGTTGGTTAACGCTGGTTAACAAATCGGTTCTCCCTCCTTTTGGCTGTTGAACTCGAGACAGAGGGTGGAAACCAGGCTCTACCAGTTCTGCCTGTGGCTTGTCTTGTTTAAGCACCACATTTCTGTTTACACTGGAAGAAGGGAGCGCAGGGGAACGTGTGCTGGGTTCTCCCAGCCGTTCTCAGGAGCTTCTTGCCCTGGTGGACGCTTGTGCTGAAGTTTAGAGACGTGCCCTGCTCAAAATGGAGCCAGTTGGGCTAAAACCACCTGGTTGTGAACTCTGCAAGAGCCTGAAAAGCTGAGGGGGAAACTGGGATGAAGAAACTGGGAATTCAGGGCTGATGTGGCAATGGTTGGATATGTTATTTTTGTTAAATGCTTCGTATAGTTAAGCTCATGTGTCTTTTGAAGAGTTACTTGGATGTACTATGGGGTGCGGGTTTCTGAGGGTGGGAGATGCTCATTTTATCTGGGCTTCTCAGTCTCCTCCCCGTGCCTGGAATACTCGATGGGGCTGATGATTCAGGCCAGGGGAATGCGGACTCGAGGCTGGCGCTGCTCCGGCTTCCTAAAATGACTCACCTGGTTCCATGAAATAAGCAGGAACAACCCCTGGGGATGCTGCTTGTGGTCCTTCATCTCAGTTCCAGCTGAGGGGTCCATCCGTGAGCTCTCAGCCTTGCTGGTCGTGCCTGAGAAATGAGGTCTTTGACCTTTTTTTTTGGCCAGGTTGGCAGGTGTTTTCTCCTTTGCTTCCTCTCTTACAGGAAAGGGGTAAATGACTAGATGATATGTTAGGAACCCCACAATCACACCTGCTGCCTCTCTTCCAGCTGTACCAATTACACCCCACCCTGATGATGAGGAGGTGTCACAGGGCAGGAATAATGACGGGTGAGCGAGGAGAGGGGGTCACGGTAAAGGGAGCATGAGAACTGGGAAAGGAATGAAGAGCTGGGGGAACGCTGCGAAGAGGCTGTTCTTGAGTTTTGAGATACAAGCACAGCACATCCCCTGATAACAGGGACCAGCGAGAGGTTCTAACTGGATCTGCTCCTCTTCCTGCTTTGCTGCTTCACCTCCAGCTCTGGGGCTGGAATCAGGGCACTGTGACACGGCCACAAAGACCATTCCTGCCCCAGGGTGCTTGACTGAAGCATCATAGAATGATTTGGGTTGGAAGGGATCTTGAAAATCATCCAGTTCTACTCCCCTGACATGAGCAGGGACACCTCCCACGGGATCAGGGGCTCCAAGCCCCATCCAACCTGGCCTTGAACCCCTCCAGGGATGGAGCAGCCCCAGCTTCTCTTGGTAACCTGGGTCAAGGCCTCCCCAACCTCACAGCAAAACTTTTCTCCCCAAGATCTCATCTCACTCTCCCCTCTTGCAGCTCAAAACCTTCCCCCCTTGTCATATCCTTGCAATTCCTGATCCAGAGCCCCTCCCCAGCTTTCCTGGAGCCCCTTTCAGCACTGGAAGCTGCTCTAAGAGTTCTCTGTGGAACCTTCGCCTCTCCTAGGCTGGTTCTCATCGTTTTTCCCAGCTGCCCTGAGCTGGATTGGGCTTTTCTTGAAGTGACAACAAACTGCTGCATCAGCAAACAGCAGCCACTGGGACCTCTGGATGGTCCCATTGAGTCTGATAGGGCTGCTGGGCGAGAAATATCAGACGATCCATCAATCAGACAATAATTAGCTGCAGGGATAATTGCTGTATCCTCCTCCCCTTGGTCTTCCTATAACCTTTTTATCCATCTATTCCATCAGGTTGCTGCTAATAGCTAGAGATACAACTCTGGTTCCAGGGAAAGATGTTCTATGATGAAAACTTAATTATAAAGGGTTTTGCCCCATGGTCAGCTGGGTGTTGTGCAACAAAACTCCCTTTTCTCAGCATTATTCCTCCCCTGATGTTTTCTGCAACTTCTTTCTATTCAGTGATTGCTCTTTCTTCACCCTAAACACTGTCTGTTGTTTTCTCTCCTTAAAAGACCTTTCTCCCGCTATGCTAAAACGATGCTTTGAGCTACTTTTCTCAATATTCTCATAACGATTTCAGTCGAAAAGACCGTCCCAAAAAGAGAATAGAAAACCCAAAGGCAAAATCATAACTGAATTTAAGGCAGATTATGAAAGTGGTTATTTATATGTAGAAAGGAAAAAGGCTGAAGATGATGAAACGCGTCTCTGAATGCAATTAATACCCTCATTTCTCTTTTGCCATTATTATTGCATTTACTATTAGGCAATAAGAAAAAGTGCCATAATTAACAGATGATTGAGAAGTATTTTTTTTTATTTAAGACGAAGCAATTTTCTCTCTTGCTGATACCCACGCGAAACCAAGAGACTCACCAGAGGAGGTCTCGCGTGGGCAGGGAGACCTCTTCTTCTTCTCTGCCTTGCCCGTGGATTCTGCTCTTAGATCTTGCCTCGCAACCAGCTCTGGCACCTGGAGAGGCACCGCTCCACGATGGCAGCGGAGCGGGTGTGCAGGCGGAACGGGGCTGGCGGGGTCGGTGAGGCGCTGGCACCCTTGGCGGTGTCCTCGGAGGAGCTGGTGTCTCCGGATCCCGCGGCGCCCTGGGGCGAGAGCGTCTCCGTGGGTTGCGTGGTGCTCTGGGACACACAAGGCTCCACACAAACCGCACTCGGGGATGTGCAGGGATCCACACGAGTAACCGAGGGCTGGTCGAGGCAGGGGTCACCGATGGTTACATCCTGAGCACAGCAGGGCTCCTCGAGCACCTCGATGGTGCAGGGCCCCACGGCTGAGACCGAGTACTCCAAGGGGATGTTTTCCATGCAGCTTCCAACTGGGGTGCAAGGCTCCGCCGGTGAGATTGCCTGATGGTCGGGGAAGTTCTCCACACGCGTCCCAGCTACCTCAAGGGGACAGAGCTCCACCGTGGGGATGATGTGCTGGAAGGGGAAGGTCTCCACGCAGGTATTGACGGTCTCAGGGGCACAGGGCTCCACTGACAAGGCTGTAGGCTGGAGTGGGAAGTTGGCCCCTCCCTTGCTTTGAGGGGAGTCGCAGGAGATCGCTGCCGGGCAGGTGGATGCGCAGGAGTCCAGCGCAGCTTCGTGCTCGGGGCAGGAGGCGTCCCCACACCTGGGGGCGGCCGGAGGTGGGCAGGTGGATCCAACCTGAGGACGAGCATCCGTGCAAGAGGCTGCACTCTGACACGGGCAAGGATCCACCTGGGAAGTTTGCTCAGGAGCATCCAGGGCCACCACGGAGCAAGGCGATGAGCAAGGGTCAGCGTGCTCAGCCTCCCCCTTGCAGGCAGGGGTGGGCAGGCAGGGCAGCTCGCGCTGGCAGGACATCTTGCACCTGGAAAGCTGAAAGAGAAAGAAGAGTTTGGTGTCTACCAGCCCCAAATATCAGCTCTCCTGCTGTCTTGCCTGGTGAGCTCTTCAGCAGGATGCTTGGTGTTTGTCCCATGATTAGGCCATGAAATAAAGAACAGAGAGATCGATTATCCAATTCTGACTGTGCTCCATATGAAAAGAATGTTTGGTAGTTTCTGTTCTTCTGTGTAAACTTCCAAACTCAGTTTTTCTTATTAAAATCTGTTTTAGACCAAACGCTTTCACCTAATTGTAGAATGGGTTGGGTTGGAAGGGACCTCAAAGCCCATCCAGTCCCACCCCTGCCATGGGCAGGGACATTTCCCACTGGATCAGGGGCTCCAAGCCCCAGCCAACCTGGCCTCGAACCCCTCCAGGGATGGGGCAGCCTGGGCCAGGGCCTCCCCACCCTCACAGAACATTTCTCTCTAATATATCCTTTTAATCTCCCCTCTTGCAGCTGAAAACCGTTCCCCCTCATCCTATCCCTGCACTCCCTGTCAAAGAACCCCACCACGGTGACGTTTCCTGGTGTAGCTAACACTGAATTTACATTTTCAGCAGGTTTATAAAGCTCCCTTTAATTCTCTCTCTTTTACAGACTTTTTTCTCCTTGTCCTGAACCTCCCTTATTGAAGAGCCCCCATCTCACAGCAGCTTCACAAGATGCAGCTGTCACCATCTCACCTCGAATGTCGTTAAAAGCAGCGACAGGTCAGACAGGGAAGAGAAAGACGTACTTGCTCGGGCAACCGTGAGGTGAGCTGCTCTTATCTGGGACCTTGGCCGCTGCCGTAGACGATGCTGCAGTCGCTTCCTCGCTCCGGTGATAACTACCTGCTTGGCAATTCCGAGTCCTGCCTGTCGCGCAGCCCTGAGACAACAGGAAGCGTTTTGCAGAGCGATCAAGGGAACGACAGCAAAGTCAGCGCGAGGGAAGATGATGACGACTCTTCCAAACTCTTATCACCACGGAGAGTCGATAAGCGATTTCCCTTACTCAGACTGGATGATCTTAGAGGTCTCTTCCAACCTTAATGATTCTGTTCCAGCTCATAGTAGAGGATTGACACTAAGACCCGTGCAATCCCAAGGATACTCACCCAGCTCAGTATCAACAAATGAAGACGATGAGCAGACACGTCAGCTCCAACCGGGGATCTACCTTGTATAATCAAGAGCCTCGGCCTCTGGAGATGAGGTGCCCGAGGCACCCAGACAAGATATCCTCTGTGAACCCAGCCCTGCTCTGCCTCTGCTCTGGGATGGATTATTTGACTAATTATTTTTAATGGAAACCGGCTATTTCCGCGGCTCGAGCGAGGAAAAAATGGCTTGACAACTCATATGTCCTTTCTGCGGGGCTGACGTCAGAGAAGAATTTGGGAAATGAATGGGCTCTCATCTTGCTCTCAAAGTGTCGGCCAGTCATGGGTCAGTTCTTCCGTGACTGGAAAACATCCTCGAGCCCAGCACATCACGCAGGCCATTAGCGACAGGATGGGTCGTGGGGATTCCTTTATTTTTAGCCACCTCTGACCTCTTTCTGTTGCTGCCACGGACGTATTCTGCTGGTGGAAGTGTCCTGACGTGCTTCTGGAAACTCTTATATCATCATCTCCCTTGAGATTCAACTCGGTTTGGATGGAAGTTAATTTGGTTCATTTTCTTGCACTCTGAGAAGTTGCGACAAATCCTGACCAAATCATCGGGAGTAAAATTCTCAGGAAGAGGGATGCTGCGTTCTGGTCAGAACAAGCAAACTTGGAGAACAGAGCAGACCAAAGCCGCTTAGAGTCCTATCCTGTCTCTAATCCTGGTTGCTATGACTGCCAGAATCTGCAATAAATGCACCAAATTAACTTCTGCACAAACAAAGTTGAATCCTGAGGGAGATTGTTTCCAGGCTGGATCATCAGTTCTTTGTTCCTCACCTCCAATAGGAAACACAGGGATCAGGAATTCAAGCTTGCAGGCAGCAGTCATCGCGCCGCATGTACCACCTCAGCGGGTAGGTTGCACTAAAAATTATAATGTAAGCAAGTAATTGAAGAGTTGGAGGTGGAGCAGGTCTGGACTATTAAAAACTGTATTTCCATACCCCTGAGGTGTCTCACATCCGGACACACGGACACTGAAATCGTATAAAAGGATTCATAGTGTAGAGTTTCTCAAACCGTTTTGGTTTCGGTGGCTAGTGGTGAATTGGGTTTGCTGGTGGTGAACTGGGTAAGTCTTTCTTGGCATCCCGGGAACCTGTGTAGTGGCTGTGGTTGTTCAATTTGAAATATAATCAGCAGAAGCGAGGTGGAGGACTTAGGAGAGCTTCTGCTTAGCCAGGTGTTTGCATGGCACTTATCAAGCAGCTCAGCTAAGGATAAATATTCATTCCGTCTTCTACCAGCCTTTATTTGCCGTGTGGTTTGCATTTGCTGGGCTTTCTCCAATCAAGATGCATCTCAGGGTGGTTGAGAGTGGACTAGCCTCTCTCTTTCCCCCGGTGCCTTTGCTACCCTTGTTTTAACCAGGAAATTATTGGGGTTGAGAGAGATCAAAAGGCAAAGCCAGGACTTCAAAGGGGAAAAGTGGGAGGGAAGATAAGAAGTGGAGACTCGCAGGCTGCAAGGGTAAGCGATGCCTTGAAGGGAGTCTGGAAAGAAGAGCTGGGAGGACTTCTGTGGGAGAGCTGGGAAAGCAGCCGCACTCTGAGAGTCGGATCATTGCTTGTGGGCATTTTCCAGCACGAAGCCTCCACTCACGTCCTCCAGCTGAGGACGTGCGTGTGGACAGGGCACTATCAGAATCCCGGGAGTCTCCTTCTTGTGTGGAAACAGGGAAGCAATGTCAGTATTAACCCCAAACCCAAGGGACCTGTGGACAGGTTGGGGCTGTCGTCACTCCAGACGCTGTAATTGGGGCTCCAGCTGAGTCAAATTACACCGCTTTTCTTTCCTGTTTGGAGAAGAAGTTGTTTGAAATGTATAACCTTGACTAAAATGCTTTCATGTGGAGTTAGTGCCCTTCCAGTAGAAAAAGAACCACTTAACTCGGTGCCTAAAACAGCCTTGTGAAACCCGAATGTCTCTGTTTTCCACAGTTTATTCCTTTCAGACGTCACCCCTCCCTCCAAGATGCAGCGCCAAAACGATTGCCAACTGAGACAACTCTGCATTCCACCTCCCAAAGTCCTGATGAGGAGCTTTCCCGTGAATAAATACGTGGATTCCCGTGGTGTCATCCGTAACATCCAGCGCCTGCCTCCACGCCTGGATTGCTGCTACACTGGGGTCCCTCAGGGCTCCTTCACATACCTGAACCTGGGAACTCAGACAGCCAGCTGCATGAATCCCTGCTGCCTCGGACTCCCCACCTGTGCCCCCCCGTGCTGCGAGGACGCGAGCAAGTGCACCACCACCTGCGTGGAACCGTGTAGTAAGGAAGTGACCACGTGCAGCACCACCTGTGTAGATCCGTGTTGTAGAGAGGTATCCAAGAGCACCACCACCTGTGTGGAACCGTGTCGTAAGGAAGTGACCACGTGCAGCACCACCTGTGTAGATCCGTGTTGTAGAGAGGTATCCAAGAGCACCACCACCTGTGTGGAACCGTGTCGTAAGGAAGTGACCACGTGCAGCACCACCTGTGTAGATCCGTGTTGTAGAGAGGTATCCAAGAGCACCACCACCTGTGTGGAACCGTGTCGTAAGGAAGTGACCACGTGCAGCACCACCTGTGTAGATCCGTGTTGTAGAGAGGTATCCAAGAGCACCACCACCTGTGTGGAACCGTGTCGTAAGGAAGTGACCACGTGCAGCACCACCTGTGTAGATCCGTGTTGTAGAGAGGTATCCAAGTGCACCACCACCTGTGTGGAACCGTGTAGTAAGCAAGTGATCACATGTGCCACCACATGTGCAGATCAGTGTTGTAAGGAAGCGACCACGTGCACCACAACATGTGTAGATCCATGTTGTAAGGAAGTCAGTAAGTGCACAACCACTTGTGTGGATCCATGTTGCAAGGAAGTGACCAAGTGCACCACCACGTGTGTAGATCCGTGTTGTAAGGAAGTGACCAAGTGCACAACCACCTGTGTGGAACCATGCTGTAAAGAGGTAACCAAGTGCACCACAACGTGTGTGGATCCATGTTGCAAGGAAGTGACCACGTGCACCACCACGTGTGTGGATCCCTGCTGCTGTGAGAAAGTGACCAAGTGCTCCACCAGATGCGTAAATCCCTGCTGCGGACCTGTGACCAGATGTGCCACCACGTGCGTCGACCCATGTTGTGGGGCAGTGACCAAATGCACCACCAGGTGCACGGATCCGTGCTGCGGCAAGGTCAGCAGATGCACCACTAAATGCGTGGATCCCTGCTGTGGAGGCGTCATCAGATGCTCCAAGTGTGTGGATCCCTGCTGTGGAGGCGTCACCAGATGTTCCAAGCGCGTGGATCTGTGCTGTGGCAGAATGACCGGGTGCACCACCAGGTACGTTGATCCCTGCTGTGGGGGAGTGACCAGATGCACCACTAAATGCGTGGATCCCTGCTGTGGAGGCGTCAGCAGATGCTCCAAGCGCGTGGATCTGTGCTGTGGCAGAATGACCGGGTGCACCACCAGGTACGTTGATCCCTGCTGTGGGGGAGTGACCAGATGCACCACTAAGTGTTATCAGCCCTGCTGCGGGGGAGCGACCAAGTGCTTCACCAGATGCGTGGATCCCTGCTGTGCTGAGGTGACCAAGTGCACCACCACGTGTGTGGATCCCTGCTGCCAGGACGTCACCAAGTGCATCACCACCTGTGTGGATCCGTGTTGCAAGGAAGTGACCACGTGCGCCACCACCACCTGCGTGGATCCCTGCTGCCAGGAGGCGTCCAAATGCACCACCAGGTGTGTAGATCCCTGCTGCCAGGACGCGACCAAGTGCATCACCACCTGTGTGGATCCCTGCTGCAAGGAGGTAACCAAGTGCGCCACCACGTGTGTCGATCCGTGTTGTAGAGAGGTGACCAAGTGCACCACCACCTGTGTGGACCCCTGCTGCCAGGACGTGTCCAAGTGCACCACCACATGCGTGGATCCGTGTTGTAAGGAAGTCACCAAATGCACCACCATGTGTGTAGATCCCTGCTGCCAGGACGTGTCCAAGTGCACCACCAAGTGCACAACCACGTGTGTGGATCCATGTTGTAAGGAAGTCACCAAATGCACCACCACGTGTGTAGATCCCTGCTGTAAAGAGGTAACCAAGTGCACCACCACGTGCACCACCACGTGTGTAGATCCCTGCTGCCAGGACGTGTCCAAGTGCACCACCAAGTGCACAACCACGTGTGTGGATCCGTGTTGTAAGGAAGTCACCAAGTGCACCACCACGTGTGTAGATCCCTGCTGTAAAGAGGTAACCAAGTGCACCACAACGTGCACCACCACGTGTGTAGATCCCTGCTGCCAGGACGCGTCCAAGTGCACCACCACCTGTGTAGATCCCTGCTGCAAGGAGGTAACCAAGTGCACAACCACCTGTGTGGATCCCTGCTGTAAGGAAGTGACCACGTGCACCACCACGCGCGTGGATCCCTGCTGCGGGGGTGCCCAGGCTGTTACCAAACGCGTCGAATCCTGCCCCACCACCTGCATCACGCAAGCTGCCCCCCAGTGCACGTGTGTCTACACCTGCCCCTGCGGCCGGCACTACTCCATCACGTGTGCGGACGTCTGCTGCCGTAAATCCAAGGCTTGTTGAGGGGCTTCTGGGGTGGGACCCATGAGGGGCCTCCACTCGGCACGCCGTTGCCCTGTGGGGTCTCCAAAGGCTAAGAAATCAAAACGGTTTGAAAATCCCCAAACTTACCAACATCTTCCTCGTATCTTCGCTTTCCTAGTGCCCTCCCTGTCTTAGAAAGAGTAAATCCTCAGACAGTTCTCCTTAAATTCTAGGTCATTTCTGCTGTATTTACCTCAAGCACTTTCCTTGTAACGTGTAACCAGTTGATTTTGGGCCCCCAGGAATCTCTCCTGGGAGAGAGATTCTGTGATTCCTTGTACTGATTTGGATGGAGGAATCTTCCCATTTATTCCTTCTTATCATTTTCTCCTTTTCTCTTATGAAGCAATAATAAAAAAAAAATGTATCTTGGTATCGTCTCTCTGCAACCGTTGCCTTCACTTTTGCTTTTCTCCAGACTCACTCATTGTCCTTCTAGTTTCCTCCTAAAAGTCTGATCTCTGTAGAGTGGAAACTCCTGCTAGAATACATGGGACAATGGCTGGGATGTTTTTGGTAACCCTCCATGAACACCTTCTAACCTCCTTGGCACCAAATTTGGTTGCAAATTGCTTGCCTGGGAGTGAGCAACATCTTGAGGGACTCGAATTTGTCCTGTTACATGCGCCAAGGGGAACGTTCTGCACTTTTGCAGAGCAGAGATGATGTAGAGTGGGATCAAGCTTAGCAGCGACTGCCGAAGGGAGGAGGGATGGGGAAGGAGAGGGCAGGGGAAGCCAGCCCAGCTGCTGAAGCAGCAGATGTGGGTGCAGCTCTGTCTGCCAACACCCACTGGCTCCTTCTTTAAAGACGCCCCAGGGCACGTGGCAGGTGACTACCCTGCAATTATCACTGTCTCACCTTTTCTGCTAGAGGAGTCCAACCAAGAGTGGCGCACACTAACTCAATGGACGTGGCGTTACACACGGGCTGGTGAGATCCAGCCTCACGCAAATTGTTCCATCCTCAAAGCTCTTCCAGTTCCACCTTCCTCTCTCATCAGGTTGTGGCAGACCCTGGCTCTGGCCACTGGCTGCACGGCACCGGCCGCGGCGGGTGTCTGGACGTTGGTAAGTGCTCGAGACGTCACCTAAGCACAAACACTACACAGCAGAAATACCAAAGCAGTTGAGGTTTCCCAACCACCTCCCTGTGGAAGCCCCTTTTGACTCCAAAATGCCTTGAAAACTTATTAAAATGTTTGCTCCAGCTCCCAAATCAAATGGAACAATCTTAGGAAAGACATTGAGCTGCTGGACCGTGTCCAGAGGAGGGCAGCAAAACTGCTGAAGGGGCTGGAGAACAAGCCCTGTGAGGAGAAGCTGAGGGAGCTGGGGGGTGTTTAGCCTGGAGAAGAGGAGGCTGAGGGGAGACCTCATTGCTCTACGACTACCTGAAAGGAGGTTGTGGAGAGGTGGCTGGGGATCTCTTCTCCCAGGTAACAAATACAGGATGAGAGGTAATGGCCCCAGGCTGTGCCAGGGGAGGTTTAGATTGGATATTTGGAATAATTTCTTTACTGAATGAGTGGTGAAACATTGGCAGAGGCTGTCCAGGGCAGTGGTGGAGTCACAGGAGTGGTTCTAAAAGCATCCAGACGTGGTCCTTTGGGACACAGTGTAGTAGGCACAGTGGGGTTGGGCTGATGGTTGGACTGGATGAGCTTAGAGGTCATTTCTGACCTTAACAATTTTATGATTCTATGATCTTCTGGGAAGTAAGAAGCTGCAAGTGGAAAAAACAACATTCAGATAAGATTTTCCCTTAACCTTCCTCAGTAGCATCCTTCTGATGGCATGAATCTTGCATCATATTTTATCACAGAATCATAGAATAGTTTGAGTTGCAAAGGACCTTAAAGATCATCTAGTTCCAACCCCTGTGCCATGGGCAGGGACACCCTACACTGCATCAGGGGCTCTCAGCCCCATCCAAGCTGGCCTTGAGAATCTCCAGGGATGGAGCAGCCACAGCTTCCCTGGGAAACCTGTTCCAGGGTCTCCTCACTCTCATGATGAAGAAATTCTACCTTATATGAAGCCTAAATCTGCCCCTCTCCAGTTTATCCCTCTTCCCCTTCATCCTATCACCACAAGCCTTTGTGAACAGCCCCTCCCCAGCTTTCTTGTAGCCCCTCTCAGGAAATCAAAGCAAATATGTGCAATAGGTCATGAGGCAAAAGGTAAAACAGAGAAGGGTTTTTTTTTCCCATAACCACAGGTAGTTCCTCTTTTTCAGATTTAATTGCATTCGGATGCTCACTTACCATTCTTGGCAGAGCACTCACCTTCCTGAGTAAACAGGAAAAGAGGCGGATAGAGCCGTCTTTGGGTCCCTCTCAGTCCCAGAAGACACGATCTAATTACTTGATCTAATAGTCTCTAGGACACAGGAGTAGACGAACCACTTGTTTTCATGCGAGGTTAATTGTCTTCTCTACTCAGCCTCTTGGCATTTCAGCTATTTGATGGTTTCCAAGGCCGAAGCGATAGCCCAGACCCACCTGCAAGTTGCCTTTGGTGCCAGATCACATCCCTGCGTCTTTCCTGGGTAGGAAATGATAAGAGGGGAAAGTCAGATGTAATCAGGCCCTAGTCTTTAAGGTTTAATTGTGAACAAGGGCAGGAGAGTGGGCTGGGAAGGCCTCACCATGCTGGGAGTACGGAGAGAACCCTTCAATTCTATGGAAAGGCTTTGGGGAGTGGACTAGATGGGGTGATGCATGTAAATAAAATGAAATCATAGAATGGTTTGAGTTGGAAAGGACCTTAAAGCTCATACAGTTCCACTCTCCTGTGATAAGACATCTCACACTAGGCCTTGTTGCTCAAGGCATCCAACCTGGCCTTGGACCCTTCCAGGGATGGGACCTCCCCACACTCATCATGAAGAATTTCTTCCTGACGACCAATCTGAATCTTCCCCCTTCCTATTTAAAGCTGTTCCATCCCATCCGATCACTCCAGGCCCTTGTAAAAAGTCCCTCCCCAGCTTTCCTGGAGCCCCTTCAGCTACTGGAAGGCCACCAGAAGGTTTCCCTGCAGCCTCCTCCATGCTGAACAACCCCAACTCTCTCAGCCTGTTCTCCTAGCCTGGATTCCACAGAGGAATAAATCTTACTTAGGTGGCTTTTAGATAAACCAGGGCATACAAAGAAACCCAGGGGTGTCATGTTTCTAAAGCAAAATGCGCAGCAGTTTATGAAATTCAGGTCTTTTTGTTTTTCTTTAGCGGAAAACCAGTTGAACAGCCCAAAATGGCACATGTCCAAATGCCTGCGCAGGGGAAACCTTCAGTTTCAGATGTTTCCATCAAAAATCATGATACCTGCACATCCGGAGGTTTTGTATTTATGTCAACAACCGTGCCCCTGTGACTCTGAGCTGTTTCACGTCCGCAAGCAAATTTTTATAGCTGGAGGAAAACGACTGCAACCTCGATGCGCTTTGATAGCTCTTGGTGATGAGACACTAGGTTTCTCACATCATTAGGAATCAAAAGTGTTGATCACGTTGTTATTTTACTGCATTTTGCAGAAATACTCTCCTGAGGACCAGAATAGTGAGTGGGGGGGCTGCTGTTCTGCAATACCCCACAAACCTCTGGGGAGGGGAACCTCCCCCAGCCCCCAGGGACCTCTTCATGTCCAAGTTTGTGCTCTGTCATGCTCTTTTAATCAAAATGTTACATTTCATATCAGCCTCTGTTTCTGCAAGAGACCTTAATGTGTGCTGCTTAATTAAATAGATCCCAGAAATGTCAGATTTGGGAAAACCCCTTCTTTTCAGCTCTTTTGCCAGAGAAAGGTTGATCACGAAAGGATGTTGCTGTGGGTTCTTGACTCACTGAAGTTAACGTGACAAGTCAAATGACCAAATTGCTCATAAATATAACAGAGATCCACAAAGAAGTGTCAATTAAGAATAGTAATAATCCATCCTGCTGATGTTTCCACTTATAACAAATGCAGATCAATTTCTGCCTCCTAAAAAGTCTATTTTCTTAGGAGTTGTAGCAATTTCTTGCTAATGAAATGTAACGATAGGGTACATAATTACCCACTATACAAAAGGAGGTGGAGGACTGGTCCTCAGTCTTAGTTTCAGAGGTGAGTCCAGAGCCCTAGGAAAGCAGGAAGAACTGCACAAAATCAGCTCTGAGAAGCTCCTCAGCAAGGTAATTGTTGGAGAATGGTGCTGTGAGAGGACCTGGAAGTCCTGGAGGACAATTTCTTGCTTGGCATCAGCCAGCAGGGTTGGTCTAGGTTGAGAAGACGTCATTTAAATCTGAGCAAGTTGCTCTGTGTATGTTTTACAGTCTGCAGGGTCTCTATAATGCAGCCATGGGCATTTCTCAACCTGAATCACAGAATCAATCGTAGAATCATTAAGGTTGGCAAAGACCTCTAAGCTCCTCCAGTCCAACCATCAACCCAACACCACCATGCGGACCAAACCGTGTCCTAAAGTGCTACGGTCACAAGGTTTTTAAACCCCTTCAGGGATGGTGACTCCACCGCTCCCCAGGGCAGCCTCTGCCAGTGCTTCACCACTCTTCCAGTAAAGATACGAAAATATCTAACAAGCAAATAACGCTTTCCAAGTCCTCATTTCATCCTATCACCTGCAAAAGCTGCCGGTGCAGTAGTATGAGTCTCGGAGGGAGAAACCACACGTGATGCATCGAGTCCACTCAACAAATGAGGAGGAATGGAAAGACTGAGTGAACCCTGAGGTGTTGCTGGAGGAATGTCAGGAGCAGCTCACATGGGTCTAGGTCAGGAATTCTAGCTTCCTGATGCAAACACAAGAATGGAACAAGCGCTGGTGCCTGCAATTCTCCAGCAAGATTCCTGGTTTCCAGGGTAAACAGGACGCTCTGCTCGTGCTGAACAGATTAGTTTGGGTTTGGTTTTCTTTTTTCCCCCCATTTACATCTGTGTAAGTGGTCTCGCTGGAGAATACGGTCACCTAAACACACCCTGATGATCACGTTCTACCTCTGTGGCTGAAATACATCAGAAAAATATCAGTTTTCTGGTTTGCAGAGCTGAGTGAGATATCACGATCAGTAAAAGGCTTCAAGATGCTAATATGGAGCCCTGGTGCTAAATCCCACTTAAACTGAAGCTCTTTATACTATTCTGGAAGTTAAAACTATTTTTAAACCAAGTTTCCCTTTACTTTGCCCTGAATGGCTTGAAGGGGTCCTCAAGGGAACTGGAGTTGTGTCCCCATTGGCCTTGCAAGCATGAATGTTGTTAATAGAGAGCAGAGAGGAACAGGTTGGTTGTATTTAAGGGTTAAAAAGGTATTAGAGAAGCAGATACCTCAGCAGTTTGTGGAAGCGCTGTAGGATTCGCTCTTTCTTACCATGAGAACTAGGATGTGGTATTTCTCATAATAAATCCAATCAATTTTCCGTCTTCCCTAATAACAGCTAATCATTCCATTGAAAAAAAAACCTAAGGTATCATTCTGACATTTATGGAAATAAGGCATTAAAAACACCCAAGTACATTAAACCTTTTTTGAAAAGCAATTAATCCGATACCTGATTTTATTTTTTTTAATTACTGTGTCGTTCGCGTTGGGAACCACATGACTCCGGTCTGAGGTGGAAGCCGAATTTGCTCAGTATCACATGCTTTTCCTGGAAGAGAGTTTCCATCAAAAAATTAGGATGTAAACAAATACCTGAAGCATGCAGAGGTGGAGTCAGGTAGTTAGTGGTCAGGAGTCCATACCCCTGGGCTCCTTTGTTTCCGGAGGTGACGCCACACAAGCCATATAAAAGGTTTGCATTTTGATGCTCGCACCAGCTTACTTGACTTCTGCCTCGCTTACCTGCCTTGGTGAACTGGTAAGTCTCGGATTTATCAGGGAATAATGCGATGGCTGCGTTACTTGGTTGCTCTGGCCAAGAGGATAGATTAATGATCAAAAGGGAGCTTTGCTTCTGGTGCTTCTGTTCCAGGATCCGTCCTGGAATAGGGGAGAGGATGTTCCACTCTTATTAGAGTTTGCTTTTCCTTACAAATATCCCATCAGCTGTTCTGAAACTCTGGCTGTCTCTCATCCTTCTTCGTACTCTATTGTTATGAATTTTTTTCATACCTCATTAAGCCTGGAAATTAAATAAATTAGTGGATGCTGCAGAGTTAAGTCTTGGGACTTCAAAAGAGGTGGGTGGGAAGAAGCATTATCTGGAAGAAGGAAACTGCGGAACACCCGGAGGCAAAGCTGCAGGGAAGATCTGGGAGACGTCAAGCTGAGGAAACGAATTGGAAATCGGAGCTGCAACCTCTGGGCCAACCCTTCGCTTATGAAAGGTTGAGCCCGTTCATTTTGATCCAGCTCTAAGGACGTGCCAGAGGATTTGGGAGAGTGTCTGAATTAGTGGTTCTCTGGGCTTTGTCCTCGGGCATCAGGAGTTCAATTCCTCTGTCATGAGCATGAGGAACTGAAGAAGCGATAAGCAACACGAGGGCCTTGGAACATTTGCTGGCTAATTAAGAAAATATGGAAATGAACTATTTTCATGTTATGGCTTCTAGAATGTTGTACCGTGGGCAGTTGTGTAAAAATCAGGGTTTACGGCTTGAGTATTCCTAACAGCAATGCTCACAGGTTCCCAGGAGAGGAAGAAATAATTTAGCAGCATTGTTTGCCTGTGTCTGAATCCGGGGATCATTCACACGTGCTGTATTTTCAGATTGTCCTCTCCTCAGTCCAACAGCAAACTACCACGGATGTCTCAGGAGCTCAGGTTGTGCCTCTTGGCTTGGGAATAAAGGATGAACGGTCTAATCTTGTGTCTCTCTTACCTTTAGCAGAGCCTTAGAAGGATGTCTTACTACGAGCAGTGCAAGCAGCCCTGCCTGCCCCCTCCCATCTGCGTGCAGAAGGCCACCAAGTGCGTGGAGCCCTGCAACACGGTGTGCGTGGAGCCCTGCGGCGTCTGCGTGAAGCCGTGCGTGGAGGTCTGCCCGGCGCCCTGTGCCACCCAGTGCGTGGAGCCCTGTGCCACCCAGTGCGCCACCACCTGCAGCACCCAGTGCGTGGAGCCCTGTGCCGCCCAGTGCACCACGACTTGCAGCACCCAGTGCGTGCAGCCCTGCGCCACCCAGTGCGTGGAGGTCTGCCCCCCGACGTGCATCGACGCCTGCATCAAGCCCTGTGCCACCCAGTGCACCACCCAGTGCGCCGAGCCCTGCATCAGCCAGTGCACCACCAAGTGCGTGGAGCCTTGCCCGCCCCAGTGCGTGGAGGTTTGTGCCTCCAAGTGCGCCGATACCTGCGAGACCGTGTGCCTGGAGCCGTGCGGCACGTGCTGCACTCGCCCGTGCTGATCGCTTCGATGCACGAGCCTCGCGCACGGCCCTGATGCATCCGTGCACTGCGGCATCCACAGGCTCGTGAGCATCCATGGAATGAAAACCGAGCTACAGACCTACCTGCAACGTACCAAGACCTCTCCTGATGGTTGTCCCATGCTCTCTTTGTCTTGGAAAATACTTCTGTGTCTGTTTCTAGCCTGTATCTTCACTTCCTGTGACGATTCTGCTGCTGCTGTCTTAGCATCTTTTCCTTGGTAACTGCAGTTGGCCAATATTCCACTACTGGGCATCTTAGGAAGTTGTTTAAGTGATGACTGTGCTATGAGCAGTTAATATTGCAAGATGTCTCCCCTTCTATTCTTTAAATGTCAAGTTGTCTTCCTATATGTGTCTTCTTGTCTTTTAATGTCTGTATGTAGCAATAAAAATTGACCATCGATGGCCTCAGGTCTTCTGTCTTTCTTTCACGTCCCCATTTCCATGTCTCTGGGGCCAAGAACATCTTTGTTCAGCTCTTATTATGGTTGTAGAGGATTCGTACTTGCCGTACTGTGCTGTAAACAGAGAGAACGTAGATAATAACGTGGAGTAACGTCTTCTAACAGCCTAAACAAAACAGCATCCAGTCAATACTTTCCTGACAGTTATAAAAGAAATTAGCTCGGTCCTACTTAAAAACAATGATAGAAATGTAATTTTCGTCTTTATTAATTATAGATTCTGATCTTTACCTCTCTGGATTTTGGAGTCAAACCACAGGAACTGCTAAAAGGTAAATTTAAAGCAGGAGAAAGCCCCAAATCTAAGAAAGAAGGAATCAAAATTCTTGCTGGGATTTTAATTGCTCCTTAAAAACATTGTGTTGAAGATTAAAATCTTTTTGACGAATGGTCTTTTTAATTAATTCTTCCTGTGATCCCTGCTGACTAAATATAGAAAGTAGGGGACTTGGCTGCAGGAGATGAATGTTTTTGTGGTTCGGGAGCAGGTCGGAGCCCTGCAAGGCTGCAGTTTTGCTCCCAGCTTGGCTGCAGCCACTTCAAGTGGCTTTGGGCAGGTCTCACTCTCGTTATCTACCTGCTCCTTATCTGCAGGGAGGAGAAGACCCCTCCCTGACTGATGGAAGGGCTGGCATTTCGGGTTCGTTAGTGTCTGGCAGGTACAATAATATCGCGATTCACTTATAACTGCGTCTTATTTGAAGCTGTAACTTTGAAATTGAAGGAGACCGATTTTTCTGGTGGGATGTTCTACCCACTTAAGCGCTGGGTTCCAGACACAACGACCCCATTGTTTTCCACCCTGTGCACGTGACTCGCTTGCCTGTCTCCCCAACGAGCCAGACAATTTCCATGTCTGGGATAAAGAGAATTGCTGTCTACCTACCGTATCATTATGTCAGGGGTGGAGAACATCTAATCTAGAAGAGAAAAAGAGTTATATTTAGGCATGTGTAAACACAGTTACCAAATCGGCTTTTAATGAAACCTTGTGTGCAGGTGTAGAGCGCTTGATGGTAGATTCCTTTTTGCATTATTCCTGTCAACACCAAGAGGTGACACCATCAAACAGGAACAGGCAAAACGAATCTCAGGCAGGTAAATACATCCTACAACTGAACACGCCTTCTAGCTCAGGTAGACAAAGCATGAGTAGGTGGAAAAGAGCGAAGAGCATGAAAAAAGAGGGGAAGACCAGAAACGTGCACCTCCAGCTCCTACTTTGAACACAAACCTTTGGGGCTTCAGGAGGGAACTGTGCCTCAGTCTTAACCACCTGCTGCTGCCACGTGTGTGGGGTCAGTACCCACCTTCAGGCATGGCAAAAGTCTTAGTCAGAAGGTCACATGCAGCCTCTAATGGGATCTACCCCCCGGGTTAGTCACCTATGAGTGATTTCCAAGCATCTCCATCCAGGTCTATCAGCCGTGTGAGTCATTTCCTATTTCTTCTCCTCTTCCTCTGTGCTGCGAGCATCGCACTGGATGCAATAATCATAGACGGGAGCACAAAGCTCTGGAAATCCCAAAGGAAGCAGGAGCAAAGACCTCTTGGTTTGTGCTCATCATGATTCCTGTGCCTGTAGGAAAACACAGAGCAAACCCCCTGACACACTCCTACACACCTGCAGGGAGTTCTGAGCATCACTAAGATCCTCCCATGTATTTACAGCAAATTAGGGACATTGGGTCAAGCTGGACATCATTAAGGCAGCTGAGAAATCAGACATGACCAGGAGATACTAAGATACGGGATGATGTTCCCATTAAGACCTTCTACTCTCCTCCTCTCATCTCTCCAGGTATCACACATCTAGAACAGAGACTGGGCTGTAATTCACAGGGCTGAATATCACCCCACAGGGCACTGAGGAATGCTCAGCAGAGGCTTGAGCTACCTTTTCCATTAGAGCTAATGATAATATATCAATTAAAACATTTTATCCATTTCTTCCTTAGAAAAATTTCAAGGGAATTGATAGTTTTTCTGAAACACAGATTAATCCCCAGAATAAAGAAACTCTGCCACAGCTTCGATAAGCCCAGCCCAGTAAAAAATAAGTTTTAGTATCTTCAGAGAAAAGCTGGAAGTGCAAGAAAATGTAAGGAGAGAGCTCTTGAATTTCTTGGCACAATAAAGAGTTTCCCACCCCTCTTGGGGAAGGAGAAGAAAAAAGGATAGAAGCAAAACATACACATGTTGGAGCGAGATGAGAAGTCATGGAGATGATCCAAGGGCTGGAGCACTTCCTGTATGAGGACAAGCTGAGAGAGTTGTTCTTCCTGGAGAAGAAAAGGCTCCAGGGAGACCTTAGAGCAGCTTCCAGGATTTAAAGGGGCTTCAGGAAAGCTGGGGAGGGGCTTTTGATCAGGGAGTGCAGGGATAGGGTGAGGGGGAATGGTTTTCAGCTGCAAGAGGGGAGATTGAGATGAGATCTTAAGGAGAAATGTTCTCCTGTGCGGGTGAGGATGTTCTGGTCCAGGTTTCCCAGAGTGGTGGTGGCTGCTCCATCCCTGGAGGGGTTCAAGGCCAGGTTGGATGGGGCTTGGAGCCCCTGATGCAGTGGGAGGTGTCCCTGCCAACCCAAACTGTTCCATCATCCAGTGAAAACCCCAAAACTCAGGCTGCCAAAGGCAGACCCACTGCCCTCCCCAGGAGCTGGGGTTCAGCACAGTCACCCCAGCTGGAATCCTGCCCTGGCGGCCACAGACATAACAGTTGGGAAACATCTAAACTTTATGCAAACACCTTCTGCTCCCTCCGGAGTGGATCTGAGCCACCTCTCACGTCTGAGTTCACTCGTGGGATCCTTGCCCAGGGTTGGGACTATATGAATTATTAATAAATTAGCCAGTTATTACCAGACTGGGTGTGCCTTGCATTAAAAACAAATCCCCCGCACCTGAAAGAGGAGGTATCGCTCACAGACCTTGACTGAGGTCCAGGTGTACGGAGGTGTCAGTGGAGCAGGTTCTGGTTGTGAAAGATTCTGGTCATCGAGTTAATCTGTTGTCATCAGCTCCCAGGGTGACTTCGGAAAGCGTATAAAAGCCTCCTTGTCGGGAGGCTCCTTATCCTGAGCAACTGCTTCTTCTCTTCCGCCAACAACAGGAGACGCCAGGTGAGTCCCCCTGGATACATTTAGATGCATGTGTGGTGTTTTCTGGTGTTACAGGGCGATTTCACTTTATTTTGCTTCTCTAATATCAGTTTTAGCTTCTCTCCCCGGCAATTTTACCTCCGTAGAAGTGAAAACCATCTTACATTACTTAGAATTTCTGAGGCTCCAGGCAGCGGCATGTTGAATCTTTAGACCAACAAATCCTTTTCAAACCTCATTTCTCTTTTCCAGCTGATAAGAATCGTTGTGGATAAGCCTTGGGTATTGAGTATCGGCTGCCAAAGGGTAGCACCCACTGCCAACTTGCTTTGCTATTGAACAGCTCGGAACTGATCACTGCAGTCGCCTGGATCTCCGGGGCTCTGAATTTTGCTACTTCATATAAAATCAAATTATCACTGATAGTAGGAGTGTTCACCTCCATTTAAGAGACATGGCTTCTACTCTGAGGCTCTCAATGAACTAAGCAGAGGATCATAGAACAGTTTAGGTTGGAAGCGACCTTAAAGATCATCCAGTTCCAACCCCCCACCCCAGGGTGGATGAGGCTTTGAGTTCCTTGATCCTGTGGGACGTGTCGCTGGCTGTGACAGGGGGGTTGGAACTGGATGGTCTTCAGGGTCCCTTCCAAACCAAACCACTCCATGATTTTGTAAGAGCATCTTGGGGCAAGCTGGAGTCCCCAACACCAATTTGGACTGAACAGAAACATCCTCAGGTATTTCCAAGGAGGAGTGGGGTTTTTTTATTGGTATATTTACTGGTAGAATTGACTTTTACCAGCTCTTCACTGTTGGTTTGATATCAAAACTGAAGAACTGAGCGAAACGATAATATCCAGAAAGGAGAGGTCTTTAAAGGACTGAAATAGCACCTTGGTTCTCTTTCAGGCTTAGCAAGGATGTCATCCCACCAGCAGAAGCAGCAGCAGCAAATACCTCCACAGTGCCAGGAGAAGTGTGCTCCGAAGTGTGTGGAGCAGTGCCAGCCCCCCAAAGGGCAAGCCAAGTGCCCCGTGAAGAGCGTCCCCCAGCAGCAGCAGCAGCAGCAGCAGTGCCCGAAGCAGAAGTAGCACCACCAGCAACACGCAAGAGGCTAACGCTTAATCCTCCTCACTGCTGGCTCTGCCAGCTAGAAATTTGCAAGCAGAAATTACCTTACAAAGAGATGCAATTCATTAACTTGGGTTGATTCATCATCTCTAATTGCAGGAACATTGGCTTCTGATCTTTGATTCGAGATATGCTACAATAAAATTATGTGTAACCTCATTACTTGCTTCTTGATGTATTTTCACTTTACTGATGTCATTCATTCTCTTTGTTTATTAGCTTAAGAATTACCTTTAAATATATACTCGTGTATAAGGCACGTGCACTTGAGGATCAAGGAGATCAGAATTTTGAGCTGCTTAAGAGGAAACAGCACACGAAATGATCACAGTTTCTAGAAAGACTATTTGAATTCAGGGTTCTTTGAGCCAGAGCTGCAGCCTAGGGGTCAGACCTGGCTCAGGATCGATGTTCTTCCCATCTCAGGGCTCTTTTTCGCCCTGAAAACAGGGGCCTCCTGGGGTCTCTTAATCCAAGAAATACGTTGATGGGCTGGAGTGTCAACAGAGTTAGTGAAGGATCTGAAGCACAAACCTTATGAGAAGCATCTGAGGGACCTGAGGCTGTTTAGCCTTGAGGAGGCTGAGGGTAGACCTCATCGCCCTCCACAGCTCCCAAAAAGGAGGCTGAACTGAAGTGCTGGTCTCTCCTCCCAAGTGATGAGTGATGGGGTGAGAGAAAATGGCCTGAAGTTGCTCCAGGAGAAGTTTAGATACGATATGAGGGAAAATCCCTTCCCCAAAAGGGTTGTCAAGCACTGGCAGAGGTTTCCCAGGGAAGTGGTGGAGTCACCATCCCTGTAGGTATCTAAAAGACATGGAGATGTGACCCACGGGGGCTTGGGAGGGTGAAGTTTGTGTCTGGACTCCATGAGCTTAAAGCTCTTTTTCCAAACTAAACCGTTCTGTGATTCTGTGAACCGGAGCAAACCAGTGAAACTCAGTTTGCTGTAAGATCTAATATCCTGAAGTCTATCAAAACAATTAATTGTGGTTTCAGAGTCTCGACTATACTGTAACTGCTCAGAGGAAAATACTCTTTGGGAGTTTTGAATGCTGAAAGGAACCTTTTGCCTGCTCAGGATGGTCTGTAACCATTTTAAAGGAATCAGAAAGAGGATTCTGTGTGTTTTCATTTCTCAGCAGGGTGTACCGTCTCGGCTAATTGATTTCCAGCCAGGTGTACAGCAGAGCAGGGGAGGAACATTATAAATCCAGACACCGTTGAGTGATCTGATATCGGTGTCTGGCAGACAGACACAAGTTAGCTCTGCAAACCAGCAGTTCTGCCTATCAGTGTGATCCTGGGATCAGACGGTGAGGCTGGATGTCTCTCACACCCATCCAACAGGTACGCGGCCAAATCAGTAAGATTACATCACTCCTGGCTCAGCTGAAGTGTGGGAAAAAGCTTCTTTGCTGGTGCTTGCAACCTGCCTTTGTAGCCAAGCCCAAGCCTTCTGTCTGCTGAAGGTCACAGAGCAGCTGTGAAGATGTTAGAGCCACAAAAATGATGTGAGGGCTGGAGCATCTCCCGTATCAGGACAGGGTGGGAGGGTTGGGGTTGTTCAGCCTGGAGAAGGCTCCAAGGAGACCTTAGAGCAGCTTCCAGTGCTGGAAGGGGCTCCAGGAAAGCCGGCGAGGGGCTCTTGGGCAGGGAGTGCAGGGACAGGATGAGGAGAATGGTTTTCAGCTGCAAGAGGGGAGATTTGGATGAGATCTTAGGGATCTTTTGAGGGTGGGGACCAGAGCAGTGGTGGCTACCCCATCCCTGGAGATGCTCAAGGCCAGGCTGGATGGGGCTTGAAGCCCCTGATCCAGTGGGAAATGTCCCTGCCCATGGCAAGGGTGGGACTGGATGGGCTTTAAGGTCTCTTCCAAACCCAAACCATTCAGTCATTCTATGATTTCATGTTTAAATCGGGCAGGTGGACCATGGTGATGACCTCGTGTGATCGAACACCCTCTGCCACCCTCTGGGACACGGTGTCTTGCTCAGGGGTGTTTCAGTGAGATTCATGTTTTGGTGCTGTTGGCCAGCCCAGGGAATGGCCCAGGGCAGGGATTATTCCAGGTTCTCTCAGCTGAGTGCCTGGAGAGGAGCAGCAGACCCAGGGTCCCCTCCCACCATCCCTGATTTGAGCTCTGACTCCCCCAGCTTTGAGCCTAAAAATGACCTGAACTTTGCAAGCTGAGGCTCCTTTTGATCTTTTTTAAGCAGAAGTGATTAAAAAAAATCTCAACCACTTGGTATTCAAAGTCATTTTTATTGCTGATTTTCATGGTGAAATAAATCCTGGATACAATATCAGCCTGAAATAATTAGAGGTAAGTGCCAAATACATACATGACACGACTGTGTGGTGGAACATGTTCCAGGGTGTAATTGAGACAGCACTGGGTACGTCTCCTCCTTTATCCTCTACTAACAGATTGAAGCCACGCCTGAGGTTAACCTATTTCAAAACATGTCTGGATTAGATTTAATTATCGCTCTATTTTCCATACCTAACCTCAGCTCAAGCTGTTCTTTTACACATCCTAGAAAATCCAACTTGAGCTCTGGGGAAAGAGCTTGATTGCTACTAATTCAGAGGCAAATCCTCTTTTGTGAAATTACCTATTTCCTCTAGCCCAATGGATTTGGTTTTGATGACATAAAATATTCGGCACTATGGATTCACGACTCGGAAAGTCTCGTTGCCATTGACCCCTTAGCAGCAGGTTTGGCACAAACCTCAAATCCTACAATTGATGGGCAGAAACTCCTAAATGCAAGGTGGGAGACGGCGTTTGCGTGCAGGGAGCTGGGGAGGGCGGGATGGAAACCAGGAGGCAGCGTGCGGGTTTGGACCACGAGCTCAAAGTCCCTAATTGCATTTGGGTTTAGCTGGAATATTGCGCTTAACGAGCCCTGACTCGCACGCATCGTCATGCCCTTGGGTGTCTCTCTGGGCCGTTAAAAGGGATGAATGGGAGAGGGCAGAAAATGAGGCTGCTGGAAAGCTGAACGCACGTGCCTGCGGCACCTCTTGAAGCCTTATCACCTATCGACAGTCTCGACGTGGGGGTTAGCAGAGGGTTGTTAGTACGGGGTGGTGCGAGCGTTAGCCGGGGGGGCTTGGAAGCTGTTGGAAAATGACTTCTGGTTGCGAGACATGTGGAGAGGAGGTCTGGGTTTGCACATATTTTCTCTTCTCAGGGCTTCCAGTGTCAGCTGCAAGTTACTTCTGCGCCTGAGGCCACTGGACAGGCTGCTTCACCTGCTGCTGCTCGATGGGGGGACACTTCTCTGGGAGGGAGCACTGCCCTGGCTCAGGGATCTCCTTGCATTCCTGCTTCTCCTGAGGACAAGCCGTGGGTTCAGGGCATGGAACAGGGGTCTCCTTGCACTCCTGCTTCTCCTGAGGGCAAGGTGTGGGTTCAGGGATTGACACAGGGGCCTCCTTGCATTCCTGCTTCTCCTGAGGACACGGTGCAGGTTCAGGGCACGGAACAGGGGTTGGCGCTGGGGGCTCCTTGCACTGCTGTGTTTGTTGGGCACAGGGTGTGGGCTCAGGGCACGGAGCAGGGGTTGGCACGGGAATCTCCTTGCACTGCTGCTTTTCTTGGGCGCACGGTGCAGGCTCAGGGCACGGAACAGGGATCGGCACAGGGGGTTCCTTGCACTCTTGCTTCTGTTGGGGGCACGAGGTGGGCACAGGGATCTCCTTGCACTCCTGTGTCTCCTGGCAACACGGTGCGGGCTCAGGGCACGGACAAGAAACTTGCTCAGGGATCTCCTTGCATTGCTGCTTCTCCTGGGGACACGCGGCAGCCTCCGAGCAGGCAGCTTGCACGGGGATCTCCTTGCACTCCTGCTTCTCCAGCGCACACGGAGTTGGCTCAGAGCAGGACACAGGCAGCTCTTTGCACGCTGATTTCTCTTCAGGGCATGGAACAGGCTCAGGGCATGACGTCGGTGGGAAAGTTGGCGGCAGCTTGCATTGCTGCTGCTGCTCCTGCTCCTGAGGAGGACACTCGGGTACCACGACCACCGGTGCTTCCCCCTTGCCTGGTTCCACCACCACCACTGTTTTTTCAGGGCATGGGGCTGCTTCTGGGCAAGGAGTTGGGACTTGGACTTCAGTTTGCTGCTGCGGGCACGGGGCTGGCTCGGGGCACGGCACAGGCTCTTGGCTCTCGTTTGGAACCGTCTTGCTCAGGCCGGGTGGGAGGGTGATCTCCTGCTTGATTTGTGTTTGATTCAAAGACATCTTTGCAGGGAGCAAGAGTATCTGAAAGAGACACCAGTGTTATTGTCCGTGCTAAAGGAACCGCATCGGGATAAGGGTGAAATGACTACGAGAAGCACAAATCAGCTGAGAGACCGAAGTTCTCTCTGTTTGCCCTTGGTTTCCCAAGGCGGGTTGGCTCAGAAAGAATGATGATTCGCTCTCTCTTTTTCATCCTGCCTTCCAGCTCCTGCTCTGACTCTTATCTTGTTCTTCCTTTCTGTTCTGCAGGGTGGAGCAGCCCTATCAGGTCTAACTGCGGTAGAGCCTCTCCTTTGAACCTGCAGCTGATTTGCACTTCAGAGCTCTTCTTCCTCTTACCTCAACGCTTGCCAATGGGTAACTCGCTTTCATTTCTGTCCTGGGGAATTGATGAGAAGAGCTGGCGAATAACAGGTTTGATAGCGGTTTCGGGAACTCAAAATCATGGGGCTGTTAAGGTTGGAAAAGATCTCCAAGATCATCAAGTCCAATAATAGCATAAATTTCATAATAAAAAATAATTAATGCTAAAGACGAATATTGAAGGACATTTGGTTTCTTAAACAAGGAGAAAAATACAAACCTGGGCTCAACGAGATGTTTTAAATTGGCAAAACTGAAATATTCTATTTGGTTTGGCCCCTTTTAAAATGGTTTCCAGGTTTTGCTTGGAATTAGAACCCTGAGGTGCTATAAGGCCTCAAGATGGACATCGCCAGTGAGCTGATATTGGATTTGAATGACCTTTAACGTCCAACCCAACCCATTCTATGATTCCACGTTATTAAGTCTTTACAAGAGGCCAGCTCCTCCTCTTGCTCTGGTTTCACTCTGACTCCATTAATGATGCAAGGGACTGAGGTTACCTGTGGCACAATCCTTCCAATGTCATGGAAAGAATTAGCAGGGCTAATGTCTCCTTGTGTTTCTGGATTATCACGGTCACTAATAACAGAGGGAGTTTGCATGAATCAGAATATTCAGGAGGGATTTCTTCTCCCAAGGCCAGTAACATGCAACAGGCTAAATGGGTGTTTCTAACAATTCATGAGCTGCCTCGGATTTGTGGGACGCTAAAGGCTCAGCTGGACTGGGGCTGTGTCTTCGGTAAAACCTGTCTCAACATTTTTCTAAGGATAATCTAAGGGTACAAAGAAAAGATTAGAATCACGGAAGAGTTGGTTGGAAGGGGAGTTTTTAAGTCCCCTCGATGCAGGAGTAACACCAACACGGACCATGTGAGAACACACAGGTTCATTCTCCCTTCCCTGCTCCTCTCAGCACATCTTCAAAGCAAATTCCTTCCTCTCCTCTCCATCCGTCTTGATCCTCCAGATCAATATCACTCAATCTTTTGCTCTTTTCTTTATAAGGATTTGATTACATCTCAAGCCAAATTATTATATTGCCCTTATTGTGGTCAACGTGAATGATACCGTGGGAACACTTTCACCTTTCCCATCTGTACAGCCCCTCCTACTCCTGAATCTCTCCTCCATAAAATAATTCCTCAATTATTCTTATTATAAAGAGCAGAATCCTAGAAAACAGATTCAGAAGGACCTTTAGGAGGCCGTTCAGACCTTCTTCTTCCCTGGAGGCAGGATCAGTTATACTTAAACCAATGTATTTTTATCTAATCTGTTATTCAGAAAGGATTTAATTCAGCACTTAAACATCCTCAGATTTACACGTAATAGGCGTTTGCTTTGCAGAGTCATCCCAAGGCTGCTTTTCCTACCCCAGTGCCCACGATTTCTCCTCTTTGCAGTCTTTGACATATTCAAAACTATCAAATAAAACATTTCTTTAAAGAGCCAACCCACACTAAGTCAAGCAATAAAATTAGAGACATCGCAAAAAGCATCAGTATTCTCCAGCTTACCCAACCAGCCAACAGGGAGAAGCGCAAAGTCGAGTGGATGATGGAGCACGGGGATTTGAGAACTTTTATAGGGTTCTGAAGCCCTGCCTTCTGGGAATGAGTCCTCCGAGGTAATGAGCTCACTCTTTCACAACTGCCGCTGTGCGTTTCCTCCACAGACTTGTTCTACACGTAGGCATTGTGAGGAGAGCCTTTAGGTGCAGAAGGTGTTTGAATGCCCTTGCTGACTAATCTGAGTTGACAAAAAAAAAAATTTCACTGGGTGAACAAAGGTCGTACCCTCAGGTTAATGCAATCAGTGCAGCCTCGCCAAGATCAGGGGTCTTTGGGGGTGTCAGCCCTAGAATCATAGAACAGTTTGGGTTGGAAGGGACTTCAAACCCATCCGGTCCCACCCCTGCCATGAGCATGGACACCTCCCACTGGATCAGGGGCTCCAAGCCCCATCCAACCTGGCCTTGAACCCCTCCAGGGATGGAGCAGCCACCTCTGCTCTGGACAACCTGTTCCAGGGCCTCTTGATCCTCACGGTGGAGAAATTTTTCTTTGGGTATAGTCTAAATCTGCCCCTCTCCACTTGCTTTTCATCAATGAATTCTTTAAAGTGAGTTTCCCGTCATCCTATCATCTCATAATGGGTGGGTTCATTTTCTTGCCCATGAAAATCTTCATAGATTTCATTCCTCTTTCATTTCAGAACTGATAATTCTAAACGCACGTTTTTTTCCATCGTATAGAAGATGCAACTCCCACCTCTCTAAAAAGAGGGAACTGGGATTATCTCTATGTAGCATGTGAAAAGTAAAGGGTTATTTTAATAGTATAAAAGATTTATCACATCAAATGTACCTGGGACACTGGCCTTATTTTGATGCCAGAATAGCATTTGAAAAGGTGTTTCAGTCTACGTGTGAAATAAAGGGAGCTCTTAGCATATAACATACAAAATTCACATAACCATTGCTCCATGTGAAAGTTTCTTGAGTGAAAATAGCTCCCTGATTATCATCCCCCAAATCGCAGGGAGCTATCGGGATCCAGGTCAAGCAGTCCTCCTTTCTGCTGGTAGGATTATTTTCAGCAGCGGAGACAACACAGCCCAGACAGAGGTTAATTTCATCATATCTGGTGGTCTTGGAGCCACCTTTGTTCCGTCTCCACCATTTCACCAGGGCTCTTATCAGAGCACACGCCACAGATGCAATCGCCGCAACAGGCGGAGCTGGCGCACACCATCCGCTGGGGTTCCTGGGCTGCAGGATCATAGAATCATGGAACAACCAGGTTGGAAGAGACCCACCGGATCATCGAGTCCAACCATAAGAGGTCAGGAGCTGCTTCTAGCGATGGGGTAACTTCCTTTGTTAGCAATCGTTTGGCAATCAGAAGACAAGAACATCTAGATTTTAGACCAATCTTCTTCTCTTATCCCATGACTCCATCTGTGCAATTTCCTTTCTTGCCTCATGGCAGGTGGGGTCCTGCCTGGCTCTGGAAGCTGCTTGGTTCTAGTTGTCAGCTTTTACTATCCAGGAGAATATTCCAGCCCAAGATCTAACCCTGAATCAGGCCTCACCTGCTGCTTCGCTGAGACAAACCATGGTTGTAGCTCTGCTGAAGGCAGGAATTAGGACTCTTTCCAGCAGTGGAAAACCTGCCCGTCTGCTTTCTAGGGAGCATCTTGCTTTGCGGTTATCAAAATAGCCCTTCTGATGAGACGTGCTCCTGGAATACAGCTCTTCAGAGCAGGGAGACGAGGGAATAACGTCAGTCCTGGAGTCTGAGTCCTGGAGCATCTGCCTTCCGAGGATGGGCTGAGAGAGTTGGGGATGTTCAACGTGGAGAAGAGAAGGGTCAAGGGAAGACTTAAAGCAGCTTCCAGTACGGAAAGGGCTCCGGGAAAGCCGGGAAGGTGCTCTTGGTCAGTGAGCACAGGGATAAGACAAGGGGGGATAGTTTTAAGCTGGGAGAGGGGAGATTGAGATGAGATCTTGGGGAGAAATGTTCTCCTGTTAGGGTGGGGAGGCCCTGGAACAGGTTGCCCAGAGAAGAGGTGGCTGCCCCATCCCTGGAGGGGTTCAAGGCCAGGTTGTATGGGGCTGGGAGCCCCTGATCTAGTGGGAGGTGTCCCTGGGTGGGACTGGATGAGCTTTGAGGTCCCTTCCAACCCAAACCGTTCTATGATCAGAAAATTAGTTTATGATCTTTATGCTGAGGAGTACAGAGTGACTGGATTGAGAAGGAGACAACACATTTTGTTAAATCGAACATCACATTTCAATATTTGTGTAACCTTCACCAGCGAACACGCACCTTCGGGTCAGAGCTTCAATAACCTTGGTGGAGTCCACCTGGGGACACAAGGTACGTAGTGCTGGTGGAGCAGTGTTGAGACATTGCTTTTATTTAAGCAAGCACTGAGGTTTCTGAACTATTTNAAGCAGCTTCCAGTACGGAAAGGGCTCCGGGAAAGCCGGGAAGGTGCTCTTGGTCAGTGAGCACAGGGATAAGACAAGGGGGGATAGTTTTAAGCTGGGAGAGGGGAGATTGAGATGAGATCTTGGGGAGAAATGTTCTCCTGTGAGGGTGGGGAGGCCCTGGAACAGGTTGCCCAGAGAAGAGGTGGCTGCCCCATCCCTGGAGGGGTTCAAGGCCAGGTTGGATGGGGCTGGGAGCCCCTGATCTAGTGGAGGTGTCCCTGGGTGGGACTGGATGAGCTTTGAGGTCCCTTCCAACCCAAACCGTTCTATGATCAGAAAATTAGTTTATGATCTTTATGCTGAGGAGTACAGAGTGACTGGATTGAGAAGGAGACAACACTTTTTGTTAAATCGAACATCACATTTCAATATTTGTGTAACCTTCACCAGCGAACACGCACCTTCGGGTCAGAGCTTCAATAACCTTGGTGGAGTCCACCTGGGGACACAAGGTACGTAGTGCTGGTGGAGCAGTGTTGAGACATTGCTTTTATTTAAGCAAGCACTGAGGTTTCTGAACTATTTCGGTGCCAAATTTACAGCCTCAACTTGCAACATCTAGTGATTAAAAAAATAAAAATAAAAAAAAATCACTTCCCATACCTGGAAGGGAGATGACCTGAACCTTGTCTGGAGATCAGAAGGTGGGGCCGTCCCGACCTTAAACACTGGTTTGGATCCAGGTCTGGAGAGGTTCGGGGAGGTCACTTCATCTCCATGTCAGCAACCTCAGCAGAAAAAATGACAGTAATTATCATCGAAGAAGCTCTGAAGTCAGCCCATGGAAAGGGAGTGAATGTTTTTCCCATAGTAGAGGTGTAATTGCTTTCCCTTTCCATGTGAATTGCACAAAGACTATTTTTAGAGACAAATGCCGTACGCAGTGAAACCTGCCCCGCTGAAACACCTCAGAAAGTGCAGGAGAAACGTGCATGGAGTGAGGTGGCTTCACAGCGAACGTGGGGCCAAGCAGCTCGCGGCTCTCACCTGGTGGAGCCCAGCTCATGTCCCAGTCGATATTGAAGTTTTGCCACTAATTCTAGGCAACAGAACACCACAAGTGAGAAAAACGCTGGCTTGAGCCCAAGCTTCTTCCTGGATGGAAAATGCTACTCCAGCTCCCACGCATCTCAGGTAGGTGCTGAGTTGAGTGGCCTTGCAGGTGCTGATCAGGTAATGAAGTCACCAGAAGTCTGAGATGCTGTGGGAGGTGCGCAGCAGCTCAGAATGAAGATCTGTAGCTGCCAGCTTCATCGGGTTTATGATTAAGATGAACATCTCAATATCTCTAAGGGTCCTGAAGCGGCATCCCTTCAGTTTGGAAAAAGGGATCATCTGTTTTCATAGAATCATAGAATAACCAGGTTGGAAGAGACCCACTGGATCATTGAGTCCAACCACTAGGAAAGGTTTTAGAAGGGAAGACCACTGCAGAGAACCTCAGCTCGGGATGTGAAAAGCTCACTGCGATGTCGCCCCATGTCCTCGGGGATGCTTCTTGATTTGTTTCCATCCAAAGTTTCCAACCTTTGTGCACAGAGAAAACTGAGGAAACTCTTGCGCTCCTGGATTTCACGCCTTGGTGTGATTCAGAAGCTGCTGAACTGGATCTCCCAAAACACGGCTCACCCTGGTGGCTTAATTAAACACTGTTTCGTTAACACCCCATCTTGTTCTTTATTATTGTGTCTGTCATCATTTTTTTTGGGTGGACATCTTGATTAACTCATCTCACGAGACAAAAGACATAATTACCTGTTACTGAATTCCTTAGTATCGGTCTGTCTGCCCAGTCACCAAAGAATCCGCAGGCTCCGGCTTCTCTCTCAGCGCTGGAGACTGAGGGGCAGGTCACGTTGCAGAAGACAAGAAGTCGATCACCCATAGAGGTGTCTAAATGCTGCATTGTCCAAGTGCTGGGTATGAAGGATCCACGCTTCAGCATTTTTTCCTCCTATCTGCTATTTCAGGAGTGATTCCTCTTCATTTTTGCCTCAGTTATAGAATCACGGGATGGTTTAGGTTAGAAGGGACCTTGAAGATCATCCAGTCCCACCCCAACCATAGGCAGGGACACCTCCCACTGGATCAGGGGCTCCAAGACCAATCCAACCTGGCCTTGAACCCCTCCAGGGATGGAGCAGCCACCCCTGCTCTGGGCAGCCTGGGCTCCCCACCCTCACAGGAGGGCCTTTCTCCCTAAGGTCTTATATAAATCTCCCCTTTTTCAGCTGAAAACCATCCCCCTCATCCTCTCCCTGCCCTCCCTGATCAAGAGCCCCTCCCCAGCTTTCCTGCAGCCCCTTTCAGCACTGAAACGCAACACCTGAGCCTCACAAGGGTTAGAGGGTTTCCTATTAGACCTTCATCACTGGATCAGCTCAACAGTTCTCAAGAGACGCCCATGGCTGAATCACTGAGTTAAGTCTGTGACTCTGCACTGAGTTACAAAACCTCTTCCATAAATTCATTTGTTACATATTTTGACTCCAATTTTTTTATTTGGCCGCCCGCTCCAGAGTCTCCCTGCATGGCTTCTTGAAGACCTTTTAATTCCCTGCCTAAATTTATTCCTAGTTGCTTGTGCAGAATTACCTTGTTGCTTGATTGCCTCATTGAAAACCCACTGGGCACAACAGGAGCACTTTCTGGTCAACCGTCACATCAAAGAGTCTAATTCCCAATTGCTTCACTCACACGCTCCAGCTCAGGAATGAACTTGTTGGAGTTTAGCCTCTCATCAGCCTTTTCTATCCCATCTACCAACAGCTGCAACTGTCAGTAGAGCAGCCTGGAGGTCACCTCGGTTTATTGCTCATGTTTGTAGCACGGCTGCTCAAGGACAGCAGTAAACTGAGGTTCAGAGACACGTTTCCATGTGCTCTTTGAAGGCAACACCAGCTTGCTGGAATATCCACTGCACAGTGGTCAGTCAGGCACCTGGTGCAACAAAGACGGACTCTGGGGAGAGAGAAAGTGGTGGTGAAACTCGCATTAAGCGTTTTAAAAGTCATCAGGGCTATTACGATCACGCAGGCGGATTTTCTACCAAGTCTAACCTCTGGAAGCAACCAGAACAAAGAGGTGTGTGGGGCTGCTAATTGCAGAACAGCAAGAGTTCATTAAGTAATAAAACATCGTTTAAATGAAGCAAGAAGGAGTCAGAGCGAGGACCATTTCATTCTGATGCATGATGGGGTTAGTGTTTTGCCTTCAGTGCTGTTAAATCATTGAACAAGCAAGACTGCAATTTTACTACTTGCTGGGCTAATAATACGTTAAGTTTTATTATCTACAGCCTGTGCTAATTACACGTCTGATACAACAGAAGTGCGATCTCTGCTTTTTTTTTTAATGTTTCTTTTAGTCTCTGCCTTCTCCTCCCTGCAAGCACCTTACTGCCCTGCAGCCACCAACTAAACACACTCACTCTCCTATGAAAATACTATGTGAAGCCCAGAAGAGCGTGTGTTCTTGATGCCCAGAAGGACAGAATCACAGAATCACAGAATCACCGGGTTGGAAGAGACCCACTGGATCATCGAGTCCAACCATTCCTATCAAACACTAAACCATGTCCCTCAGGACCCCGTCCACCCGTAACTTAAACACCTCCAGGGAAGGCGAATCAACCACCTC
>WAAB01011546.1:41148-65504 GCA_013389865.1 Piaya cayana | reverse complement strand
TCAATCCCCTCCCTGGGCAGTTCCAGTGCCCAATCACCCTTTCCATGAAATATTTTTTCCTGCTGTCCATCCTGCCCCTCCCCTGGTGGAGCCTGAGGCCATTCCCTCTCGTCCTGTCCCCTGGCCCTTGGCAGAAGAGCCCAGCTCCCTCCTCTCCACAACCTCCTCTCAGGCACTTGCAGAGAGCAATGAGCTCTCCCCTCAGCCTCCTCTTCTCCAGGCTGTACAGACATTTATGTCCCATGACAGAAAGATGTTGGGCTGGGTCTAGCTCACAAGCTGCCAGTTCAGACTGGAGAGAAAGGGCAGCCAAAGGTAGCTCCCCAGTTTCCAGAATCTGGTTCTGCAAGGCTGGTGCAGGAGGTGGTTGTGTGCGCGAATGCTGCTCTCTAGTGGTTTGTTCACACCTTGAGAGTTGGGAGAACGTTGCTATGACTTGGAGAGGCTGGAGGAGATGTTGATGACTTGATGAGGCTGGAGGACAGGGCTATGTCTTGGTGAGATGTGAAGGAATGGCCATAGCTTGGTGAGGCTGGAGGCAATGACCATCTCAGCCTCTTGTGGGCAACTCCTCCGAGGTGGATCTACTTCTTCATGGGAGGAGGCTTTGCTGTCCCAGCCTAACACGTGTAGCATCCTTCACGATGGGCTTGTTCTAATCACAGAACCATAGGATCGTTTGGGTTGGAAGGATCCTTAGAGCTCATCCAGTTCCAGCCCCCTGCAGGGACACCATCCCCTGGATCAGAGGGGCCAAACCCCCATCCAAACCTCCAGGGATGGGGCTTCCATGACTTCTCTTGGCAACCTTAATGCTTCACAGCTCCCCACTGTAGCTCCCCCCCTGCTCTACAGCTCTTTACCTGGCTTATCAGAACTTTTTTGTCACCATTGATGAAGCAAGAGGTTTCATCAACCCAATAGCCCAGATCACACTTAGCCAATTTGCCTTCTTTCTCCTATCTCCTTTTTTTTTTTTCACTGGCTCATTCTCCTGCCAGATTTCTGCATGTGGAGCGGGCGGGAGGCTTTGCATTCCTCGTGCGTTGGCTCACGCTCCGTAACGCGGCACCGCGGTGGTGCCCCTTTGCATTCCTGGATTATTAAAGGGCAGCTCATGCTTCGCCTGGCAGCTCCTCCAGGATGTTTTTCAGCTTCCCTCTGCATATTTCACAGCGCCACTGCCCTGTTTTAACTTCTTTTCCCACCTTCATCTCTTGCTGCTTTCCAGGTTGAGTCAGGCACGTTAAAAAAAAACAAACAAACCACAGGAGGTTTTCTTAAGCTGCTTGAGGGGAGAAGTGGGTTCTACCAGGATGTGCATGGATGATGGCAACAAGAACACACATTTTTGATCGGTGTTGTCACGTGAAACACTCACTGAACAGCTACATAGTGAAAGTCTCCAAAATTGGCATGTTGTCAGAATGAAAATGAAGCCTAATTGGGTTCCTGAGGCTTCTCTTTCTGCCTTTGACTCTGTAGATTTGGCGTGTGGTGATTAAGAGGGTTTAGATAGAGTTAACAGACACCACTGGGCGTTAACATGAAAGACAAGTCATTGTTGCGATCAAAAAACCCAAAGTTCACCTGGGCTGTCAGTAATTTAGGCAGGAACAATGCGGTCTCAGTCATGTAGAAAATGAAATAAGGATTCGCTTGAAGGTTGGGCAGTGCCTGCATGCAGACGAGACTAAAAATAATACAAAGTGAACCGCTCACTTTGGTTAACAAAGAGGATCACGCCTACAACCTTTGGAGCCGAAAAGCGATGGCTTTGGATCAAAGAAAGACTTTCTGCAGGAGAGATGCCACAACACAACCACGTTAATTGTGGTTCAGGCGAAGATGAACACGTTCTGTGCTGATCAGCACGGGTCAGGGTTCATTCTTGCTGGAGAAGTCCAGGGTAAAGGGAATATTTCACACTCTGTAATTCTTGCTCAACGTGGGGCAGAGCTGTCCGAGAGTTCCTGAACTTTATTATTCGCTTTCATTACAAAAATTATTTATGGACCCTTTTCTTTGCCTCAAAGCCCACCTGGGTAGAGCTGTTTCTCTAGTTCATAAGAACTAGAGAAATAACAAACACCCTCGAGAACCAATCCCCTTGGGGTGGTTTTCATCTCTACCAGGTGTTCATGGGGCTGATCACTCCTCTCAGCTCTCATTGTGTCCAGTAGGAAGAAATTGTCCCTTTGAGGGATGTTTCATGTGACAACGAGCACGTGGAAGTGTTGATTAGACCTTCAGTGACTTCAAAAAAAAAAAAAGAACCTCCTGATTTTCTAACTAGTTTCTTTAATCTCAGTGCAATGTGCGATAAGGGGTTGAGTCACTGAGAAAGTCACCTGCTCCTGGTGGCCTGTTGTGCTGCCAGTCACAGCTTGGCAAGGGCTGTGATCATACGTGACTGTAGCTCATCTTTTGTGCTTGTCTGAGTCACTGGATGGTGTATTCCCATGTCTCTGATAACAGGCAATTGCGTCAGGATCACGGGAGCACCAAGACACCAGCAGCCGGGTGCTTTTCAGAGCTGCATAGGCTAAAATTGAGGTTCTCTATGGAAGACGAGCTTCACCCATGGGGTGTTTGAGCTTTCTAGGAGCTCCTATTTTACCTTAGAGAAACCAATGCCCTGTATCCACCCTGCACACACAACCGAGCCCAGTGGGTGGGGATGAAAAGTGCTCCCAGCTCTATCCAGTAACCAAAATCAGAGAAGAATATGAGGTGGGTCGGTGTAGATCTCGCAGCATGAAGCCAATAATGTGTACGAGAGTGAAAAGAGACCAAGCAATGGAAAGACCCCATTTCTGGTGACCACCAGGAGATTTCTAGGGGCTGTCAGACCTCTGAAAGCCACAATTATGCAATATTGGGAGCACTTCAGCCTTGCCAAACCCCTGCGGTCGGGGATGCCGCTGCCACCTACCTCCCCAAATACCATTCAGTCTTCCCATGCCAGAGAAGATTAAACAAAAGGTAATTACTCTTACTATGGGCAGCCGACATCCAACTAGTCATCCTCAGGGATGAGTGCGCTGGTGCTCGTCACTCCGAGGGTTGCACACAAGACAGTTTTTGCATAGGAGCTAATAGGCTGTGTCCTGGTACCTCATACCTTCAAGGCGCGTTTAGTAGCTATATAAAAGCTCTCCCTCTATTAGAGCTCGCTGGTCACATCACGAAGCTGTTCTCACCAGGGAGCTGGGTGAGTTTGGTTTGTGCTGAGCCTCTGTAGCTGCACTGAAATGCAGATTTATTTCTGCTTTTTTTAATATATATAAAAGTACGTTCTATGGGAGAGGTTTTTGAAACTAATTGGGTTGAATTGTTGTGTTGAAGTGGGAGGACGTTCGCTTACAGGTTCTTCGGCTGGGCAACCAAGTCCAAGAGAAAAATTGGGGTTCTTCTCTTGCTGTCATGAGCCAGCAGCGTGCTCAGGTGGCCAAGAAAGCCAAGAACATCCTGGCTTGTATGGAAGAAGGCGCAGCCAGCAGGAGCAGGGAAGGGATTGTGACCCTAGACTTTGTGCTGATGAGGCTGCACCTCGAATCCTGGGTTCAGTTTTGTGCCTCTCACTACAAGAAAGATATTGAGCTGCTGGAGTGCACCTAGAGGGGAACGGAGCTGGGGAAGGGGCTGGAGAACGAGTCTTATGAGAAGCAGATGAGGGATCTGGGATTGTTTAGCCTGGAGGAAAGGAGGCTGCAGGGAGACCCTATTGCTCCCTACCAGGCGGGGTGATGAGATGAAAGGAAATAGCTTCAGGTTGTGCTAGGGGGGGTCTAGATGGGATATTTGGAAAAATCCTTTACTGAGAGAGTAGAGAAGCACTGGTAGAGGCTGCCCAGGGCAGTGGTGGAGTCCCAAACCCTAAAGGGAGTAAAAAAACATGTGCCCATGATACTCTGGGACAAGGTTTAATAGGCACAGTGAGATTGGAATGATGGTTGAACTTAGAGGCCTTTTTCCATCCTTAATGACTCTATTGTTGTTTGCTTTTGAGGCTGTCTGACAACAGTCAGAGCCACTTTGGAGCTCCCATAATTCTAGAAGAGGTTCTAAACAGGTTTGTGTTCAGTTGTGGTGTCGCTACCCTTTAATTGGCTTTGTTTCCCTAATGAGTCTGAACTTTGTGATGCTGAGATTGAGCCGTGAACCTCTGCCGGCTGCAGAGTGATGGGATCACCCAGCAGCAGCGCCTTGGGTGCTTTTTTCTTTTTCCTGCTATGGAAGACGTGGCCAGAGGTTCAGAGCTTGTGTCTGGGTTGGACTTCTTTCTTCATGCATCAGCAAGACATCAGAGGTAGCCACTAACCACAAGTAAGAGGGGAAAACCAGATTTAATGACTGAAAGGCAGCTCTGAGGTCCCTCTGCTGATCTCCAAGATGACCTCTCTCTGGAGGTCCAGGTGAAGGGGAGGGAACTTGCAGCCTGGGGAGATATTTAGTGATTCACGTCTCTGGGTTTCCTCTCTGCTTAAGTTAGTGCTAGTTTCAGAGTTAAAATGATGGGTTGTGTCCTCGGCTGCTGCTGGTGTGGTTCTGAGACCACGGTACAGGCAAGACGTGTCACTGTCACCCTGTGAAGTGAGCCAGGACATAAGAACTCCTCTGGGTGCCAGTCTAAAGGTTCAGAGCCAGGGAGGTTCTTCTCCCTCTGGACTCGGCACTGGGGAGACCGAACCTGGAATCGTGGGGTCAGTTGTGGGCCCCTCCCCACCAGAAGGATGTTGAGGGGCTGGAGCGAGTGCAGAGAAGAGCAAGGAAGCTGGTGAGGGGGCTGGAGAAGAAGAGGAGCGGCTGAGAGAGCTGGGGGAGTTTCTGGTGGAGAAGAGGAGGCTGAGGGGAGAGCTCATTGCTCTCTGCAAGTGCCTGAGAGGAGGTTGTGGAGAGGAGGGAGCTGGGCTCTTGTACCAAGGGCCAGGGCACAGGCCGAGAGGGAATGGACTCAAGCTCCACCAGGGAAGGGTCAGGATGGACATCAGGATGTAATATTTAATGGAAAAGGTCATTGGGCAGTGTCAGAGGCTGCCCAGGGAGGGGGTTGATTCCCCTTCCCTGGAGGGGTTTAAGGGCCGAGTGGTCGAGGTGCTGAGGGCCATGGGTTAGTGATTGATGGGAATGGTTGGACTCCATGATCCTGTGGGTCTCTTCTAACCTGGCGATTCTATGATTCTCTGATTCTATGATTCCAGTCCTGCCGAAACCTCTCTGAGATGTCATGCTACCTGCAGCAGTGCCACCTTCCAGTCTACCAGGAACCCCTCCCCATCAAGTACCCGCCCATGTACGGTGTCCAACACCGACAGGTGCCTACCTGGCACTCCACATTGTGCATCCCCCAGCACGTGAACCCCTGCGTCCCCCGGCAGCGGATCATGTCCTCCAGCTTCTCTGACCAGCAGTGTGTGACCAAGTGCGTGCCACGGCAGCAGCACGTGACCCAGTGTGTGACCCAACGCATCCTACAGGAGCCGTGTGCTCCTCGGTGTGTGACAACGTGTGTGCCACAGCAGCCTCAGTGTGCGACCAAGGGGGCATCGCAGCAGCCGTGTGTGACCAAGTGCATCCCCCAACAGTGTGCGACCACCTCCCAGCAGCCATGTGCCACCAAGTGCATCCCACCTCAGCAGTGTGTGACAAGGAGCGTGACCACGTGCATCCCGCAGCAGCCGTACCTCACCAAGGGTGTCCCCCAACAGCAGGGTGCCACCAAGTGTGTCCCGCAGCAGTGTGTGACCTCGTACTCCCCGCAGCAGCACCATGCGCCCCGCTGCGTCACCACCTGCGTCCCGCAGCAGCACGCCACCAAGGGCGTCTCGTACCACTTTGTGACCTCCGGTGCCCCGCAGCAGTGTGCCAGCTCGTACATCCCGCAGCAGTGTCCCACCAGGTGCGTCACCAAGTGTGTCCCCCAGCAGTGCGCCACCGACTCGGCCACAATCTGTGTCCCCCAGCAGCAGTGCCAGACAACCTGTGTCCCATATCAGTGTGCCACCAAGGGTGTCCAACAGCAGCAGTGTGTGACCAAGTGTGTCCCGCAGCAGCAGTGTGTCACTAAGGGTGTCCCGCAGCAGCAGTGTGTCACTAAGGGTGTCCCGCAGCAGCAGTGTGTCACTAAGGGTGTCCCGCAGCAGCAGTGTGTCACTAAGGGTGTCCCGCAGCAGCAGTGTGTCACTAAGGGTGTCCCGCAGCAGCAGTGTGTCACTAAGGGTGTCCCGCAGCAGCAGTGTGTCACTAAGGGTGTCCCGCAGCAGCAGTGTGTCACTAAGGGTGTCCCGCAGCAGCAGTGTGTGACCAAGGGTGTCCCTCAGCAGGCATGTGCCACCCCGTATGTCCCCCAGCAGCCGTATCAGTCAGGTGGAGTGAAAATCTCAAGCCACGCTAAGAAGTACTGCTCAGCATCCAAATGGCCCTGGTAGAAAGGTCCCCAGAAAGGAGCGAGGGGCAGCTTTGGGGCAGGGGTTATTTATCTCCTTGTACTCCCTGCCTACTGCTTCATTCTGCTTTATCCCTGTTTTCCAGCGCCTGCCCTGCAGCTCAGGTCCTTTTTGGACTAGGGGGTGATGCTATTTCCGTGGTGGCTTGTCCTTAATCTGCTAGAAGGTGTAGTTTAGTGGGATACTATTAAATTCTCACCTCATTAACGAATAGTCATGTAAGAAGAATTAAGAGAAAAAGAAATAGGAATGTCCAGATCACAAGAGGGCTGGCCCCTGCCTGGCACTGAGTTCAGTCCTGGGCTTAGGAGATGATATTCAGGTTAACTTGGATGCCTCAAGGCTTTGGGTTCTCCAAAACATGTTTCCTAGATTTGGAAGCCAAACACAAATTTGCTAAGCAAAGAGAATCTTCCTCCACTAGCCTTCATTTCAGAAGGTGCCCTGAAATCCCTGTGGCTTTAAAACTCTGCGTTGACTTCAACCTGGACCAGACAGGATTTCTGGCTCGGTGAAGCTGGCTCTTGCTGAAATGTTATAGATGAATGTTTTTATTCACTTGGTTGCTTTACTGAAGACCGAAAACACAACTTGAAACAGAAGAAAGTCTTTGTAATAAACACTGAAAGCTGTAGCACAACTATTTTATAAATGTTTAAGCTATAAAAGTCATTATCCATGTTCTTTATGCTGCCTGAAGATGTGTACTCTACACTGTGCTGAAAACAAACCATATACACGTGTATAAACTTAAATAAATACAGTTCTCTGACTTCCGATTAAATATCTTGGGGTTTTGCCCTGTGGTGGTTCCTCTTTATTAAACACAGCGAGGTCCTGTCTGAAAAATACCAAAATCCTGTAATATGCCCTCTCATTAGGAAAATGAGTAGTAGCTCACGCTAAGTGGATCATGCGTATTTGGAGAGCAAAAAACAAGTGTCGCAAGATGAAGAGGAGGGTGTGACCGGGCTGCGATGCTGCCCTGCATCCTTCCTGCCCTGCTCCACCCTTGCTTTGTGACCTTGGGCTGCCCTATGAGGGCGAGGAGGTGTCTAAGACCTGAGCGTGGAGCAACGTCAAAGCTGCTTCCCTGGGGTGAACGGTGTGTGGTGGGTGAGAAAACCCTTTTCACACCTTCTCTTGAGGGTCCACTGGGGCTGCTTTGGGCTGGAGAGGCAGCGTGCAAGAGCAGCAGTGATCGTGGCTCTAATTCTACCTTGCAAAGCCAGCAACATTCTCACAATCCAATGCTTTCTGTCCCCTTTAAAACCAAGAAATGAGCTGTCACATCATTGTGGCTTTCATAGAATCACAGAACGGTTTGGGTTGGATGAGACCTTAAAGCCCATCCAGTTCCAACCCCCAGTCATGAGTGAAGGGGACACTTCCCACTGCATCAAGTCGCTCACAGCCTCATCCAACCTGGTCTTGAACACCTCCAGGAGACACAGGAGCTGGAGCCAAGGGGGGATCGTTAGGAAAATCCTCCTTAGTGGTGGGTAGCTGGGTGGTTCAGGGCCTCATCGCACATGGATGGAGCGGCCAGCATGGCATGAGGTTCGTTTCAGAGATGCTCACAACAAAGTCTGGTTCTGACCTCAATTCTGACTCAGGCTGCAGTGCCAAGTGGCTGCAGTGCAATGTGCCTCAGTTTCCCCTGCGCTTAATTGGGAATAATAATAGCCCCCACAACCATGGGGCACTGTGCGTCCCTGGGAGATGAAGCTACTTTACAGGTGCTAATTAAGAACATTTGAATGACGGGGCGCTATGTTATCATCGGGTTAATATTTTGCTACCTGCTCTAGAAACACTAAAGTGGATATTAGCATTACTTGAAAGCTACTTGATCTGGAGCTTCTCCAGGAACTGGATTTACAGAGCTTATAAAAACTGTGCTTAATCTGCTCACCTGCTTGATTCCTAAAATCTCGGGTCGTTTAACATTAAAAAGGGCGTTGTGATTCAGGACAGTGAAATGCAATGAAAGCTACAGAAATCCAGCTTCGAGTCAGTGGTTTTATCTTCAGTAAACAAGATAAGCCTAGAGAAATCATCCTTCCCTTTGATTTTACTGCACTTGAGATGTTGCCATCAACTGGGAATACACACACTCAGTGTTTTTACCTGTCATAGAATAATTAAGGGTAGAAAAGCTCACCCAGACCAAACAGCACCCCAATCCAATAGAACGTACTAAACTGTGTTGCCAAGTGCCACATCCACGTGGGTTTTGAACCCTTCCAGGGATGGAGACTCCACCACTGCCTTTGGCAGCGTCTGCCAGGGCTTCACCATTCATTCAATTAAGGAATATTTTCTAATATCCAATCTAAATCTCCCCTGGCACAACTTGAGGCCCCTTCCTCTAGTCGAATCCCTTGTTATGTGGCAGAAGAGCCCAGCACTCACCTCGCTACAACCTTTCTGGGATCTCCTCTCAGCCTCCTCTTCTCCAGGCTCCTGAGGAAGATGTTTTTGCTGGAAAAGCAGAAACAAAAATTACAATCAAACCTTCAGGCTTCTGGATTTTCTGTTGAACACGTAAATAGAAAAATTTACTTGGTGGTTCAGAAGCCAGAGATCAATATTTTGCTTCAAATATTGGAATCATAGAGTCATCAAAGTTAGAAAACACCCTTAAGATCATCAAGTCCATAAACCCAACACTGACAAGTCCACCAATAAACTGTGTCCCCATGTGCCACATCCACACATCTTTTAAATCTCTCCAGGAACAGCAACCTAGCAGCATCTCTGCTGCTTTGTATCAGAGACAAATTTTCCTCCTACTCCATCAGAAATTAACTTATTTCACCTCTTTTTATTTCAAAGCGTGGGACCTCACCCCAGTTCTCAGTGTGCTTATAGGTGTCAGGTTTATATTAAAGGAAAACACATGCCGAGGCCTTTGCTTATGCCGAAATGACTACGTAAAAATGCATTCCCTGCTGGCAACTTACATTTGAGCCATAGTTAATTTCCCCCTGGTTTGGTTCACGGCATAAACAGGGAACAAAGGGAGGGATGACGGGTGCAGAGAATGTGCAGCAGAGCAGGAAACGCAATCTGTGTTTTGGGGACACGAGCCGGGTTTGATTCAGCCACCAGCACTCCTGCTCATCCCTTCTCCCTTTTGTTGTGCCGGAAAAGCGTCACCTCTTTCGGCAGGTTATTCTCTCTGTGCTAAATCCTTTTCAGGAGCCGTCTTGCCCTTAGCCCAAGGCTTTTTCAGTCCAAATCATCCCTCTCTTCCCTGGGTTGCCTGTGTAAGTGGAGGAAGTCTGCATGCCACAGTAATTATGGTCTGCGAAAAGGCATCGAGAATCCTTCCAGGATGGTGTTTTCGAAGAGACTTACAGATACAGCTCCCATGGAAATGAGGACTCCCCTTGGTGGTCTCAACCATAATCTTTCTGGGTGGAAAGATGTTTTCTAGCTGGCCTGGGGGGTTTGCAATGGGCGGGCAGGGATGCTCGGGCACCACACGTGGAGATTTGTAGCACGAGAACCAGCACAAGGTGACCTTGGTCTACCAGGGGTTTCCCCAGTTTGGGACATCAACCCGGGAGGTTCCACCTCAAGGAACCTTGCCAGCAGTGCCAGGGGGTGGTGGCAGCTCTAGAGAGCAGGAGCAGCCATTCCCAGCAGCACGAAGCCGCACGTGGCTCAGCCAGGACTGGGAGGCAATTAGAGCATCGCCCTGCTGAACCGCCTCACTCCCTTAGGGCACTTATTCACTGTATAAAAGCTCTGCCAGCGCGGGGCTCTCCTAGGCGCTTCTCTCCAGTTGTTCTCCCCGATGAAGTGGGTAAGTCCGGCTTTTACTGCAGCTCCTGAAATGCTGGTTTGTTCCTGGGTGGCCAGAGCAGGCAGAGAAGCATCATCTGGGGATGCTGCCTTCACCATCGGCTGGAGCACCTTCTCTCTGCTAACCTGGAGAATATTGGGAAAACCCTTCCAGACAGACTGTGAAGGCAGGAGTGGGATTTGAGGGCTTTTCTATGCTTTCTGTTAGTTCTAGTCCACAGGAAGCTCTTGACTGCATAGAATCACTAGGTTGGAAAGGTCCTTTTAGATCATTGAGTCCAACCATAAAGGGCTCAGTGCTGGCAGGAGTCAGATGAGCTTGCATGAAAAAAGCGAAGAATTTTGCTGCAATTTAATGGAATTTAAACAAATCTGATTTTCAGGTAATAGTAAGAAGCTGTCCAACTCCAGCACCAACGTGGAAGTTAGCAGAGACTCTCTAACCAATTCTGAAGGTGTTCAAATTTCAGTCTAGGCTAAAAGTGTAAATTTGAGATGCAAAACCAACTTACGGAAGTGAATAACCCCCCCTAATTTAGAAGCTTCTTGTCTTGATGAGCATCACCAGCTACTTCAGTATCGTACGTGAATTAGCAGCGATTGCTATCATTGTTTTTTAACGACTTGGTTTTATTAGTTGACGGTTATTATAATTGGAGTGATAATAAGTTTTCCTAATGATAGCAGCACACAGCATCGTTCTTGCTCATAGTCACCCAGCGAGAGGCTTTTGGAAGATAAAATGCCTTCCTGTAATTAGAGTCAGAACTAGGTGTGTTCAGAAAATGCACCTTCTTTACAATTGTTTAATTATATAATTCCCAAACAATGTCTACATGAAAAAATATTTTTGATTGGAGATCTTTCCTATGTCAGTGGTACCTGTTTAGTGCAAAATAATCCTGTTAAAAATTCAGGAGACTTCTCGAAACTGGTGTTTTCTAGATGAGGGCAGCTGTGCCAGGTATTCCGACAGAGGGTCTTCAGGTCACTGTGACTAAACCAGGACATTGTAGCTTGGAATGACCGTCCTGCTTTAAACGGGTTTAATTCTCTCAGCTCAGTGAAACTCGACCAGTTAACAGCAGCTGAGGTTTTGCCATGATGGCTTCGCCTTCCCTGCTATGGTTTCACCATGTACTTAGAAATAATCTTGTATTCCAAGGACACAGATGAATTGGATTGAGTCCAGGGGAGGCCACAGATTATCTGAGGGCTGGAGAACCTCCTGTATGAGGACAGGCTGGGAGAGATGGGGTTGTTCAGCCTGGAAAAAAGAAGGCTGGGGGAAGAACTTAGAGCAGCTTCTAGGACTGAAAGGGGCCCTAGGAAAACTGGGGAGGGGCTCTTGATGAAGGAGTGCAGGGAGAGGATGAGAGGGAACAGTTTTCAGCTGAAAGAGGGAGATTGAGGTGAGATTTTAGGAAGAAATGTTTTGCTGTGAGGATGAGGAGGCCCTGACCCAGGTTGCCCAGGGCAGGGGTGGCTGCCCCATCCCTGGAGGGGTTCAAGGCCAGGTTGGATGGGGCTTGGAGCCCCTGATGCGGTGGGAGGTGTCCCTGCCCATGACAGGGGTGGGACTGGATGGCTTTGAGGTCCCTTCCAACCCAAACAATTCCATGAATCCATGAAGACACCTACACAATGGTATGAAGATGGGACAGCGAGTCTTACAGAAGCAGCAAAGGCAACGCTACACGAGCAGCTCGGGGCCCGTAATTGCACACAGACCCCTGTGGGACTATGAATTGGCAGGCAGGTCATGCTTGCTGAGCTCTGCCTCAAACCAATCCTTACACTCAAGCACCTCTTTCAACCTCAGCTTGGGTTTGCCCACGTGAACTGCAGCTACACCTGAGTATTACAGCATGGACACACCTTTAATTTTGGTTTGCCTTTCATCTCCGGTGCTTGGGAATTGCAGGATAAAAACTTGAAAGGAAATACCAGTGGGGATGCAGGAGGATTCTAGGAGGTAGGACAAAGGGTCATAGTGTCACTTCTTGGTGAAACGCTCTGACAGACACTTAGCTGGTCTTTGAAGAACTCCCCAGTTTGCCTGGTCCCAATGTCTGGTTGTTTCTAGGCTCTTAAAAGAAGGGTGTGGACACAGCTGACTCTCCTCTCCTCACCCGGGTAATCACAGCCTGGTTTTGAGTCACTGAGACACTTCTGACCTTCAGGAGAGCTGGGGTGTGGGCTGTGTGGAGATGCCCACAGGGACACTGAGTCCTGCATCATACTAAATAGCCTATAAACATATGAACTGTCTTTTTTTCCTGCTCCTTTCAGGCTTAAGCACCTTGTGTGACCATGCACTACTATGGGGAGCGATATAAGCACCTGTACCTGCCGGGATCGGGCTGCATCTCCGAGAGCATCCAGCACTGCGCGCCCCAGGCCGACGCGTGCAGCACCACGTGCCACCCGGTGAGCATCATCAAGAGCCCCATAGCGAGATGGCAGAGCTACACTCAACCTTTCACCACCTACGTGTGCCCGCAGCCGAGTGTGACGCACACCTCTCTGCTGCCCTGTCAGCCCTACGTGCAGAAGTGTGTCATGCTGTACCCTGAGCCGTGCGAGGCCACTCACCTCCTGCCCTGCAGGAAGCCCAGCGTGAGGCTAAACACGACACCGAGATTCCAGTCCTGCGAGACCAGCCGTCCCGAGAAGAAGCGTGTGGCCAAGAGCCTCCCACCGTGTGCCCCCAGGTGTCCGGAGCCGAGCAAACTCAAGTTCCCACCGTGTGGGATCAAGTATTCCTCCTCTTGCAAGGATGAATGCAAGACGCAGAAGATATCCAAGTGCTCCTCGCCGCGGTACAGAGAGGTCCGGTGCCTGTCGGGGATGACCAGCGGCTATTCCCCACCCCTGCGGGGAGCCACCGAGTGCCCCCCGCAGCAGTGCGTCACGGAGTCCTACCTGCAGGAGTACGTGAACGGGTTCCCCCACCAGAAGTGCACAAAGGGCTACCCGACGCAGGAGTGCGTCACCTCCTACTCCTCGCAGCAGTGCGTAACCAAGTGCCCGCCGCCGCCACACGTGTCCAAGTGCCCCCCTGGAAAGGTAATAAAGGAATATTCCTCCCAGCAACAAGCAACCAAGTCCTCCCTGGTGAAGGAGGGGATCAAGTACAAGAGCTCATCGACGCCGCATCTAAGCAAGTCCAAGTGTCTCTACCCCCGAACCACCCAGCACTTGACCCACCATCACTCGGGGGGAGTGAAACATTCCAGCCGCTCCAAGAAGAGTCGCTGTGCTTCAAAATGCCTGTGGTAGAGGAGATAAAGAAGTAGTTGTGAAAATGTCAAGCTACGTAGCTGAGGTCTGAGGTTATTTCCCACCCCCCTGTTCCTGTTCCTAACCCCTAGGGAAGCTTTGGCTTTATCTTACCCCATATCGTATCTGTGCTGAGCTTGTAGAGTGCCTTGTTTTCCTTTCTTTGATCACACTCCAATTATTCCTGTAACAGAAAAGCTGTTAACGAGAAATTCATAGAATCGAAGGTGGTTGGGGTTGGAAGGACCCTCTAGAGCTCGTCCAGTCCAACCCTGTTAAAGCAGAGTCACCTCCAGCAGGTTGCATCCAGTTAAGCAACATCAAGGTGGTGTTTTCAACTCCAAACCAACACAACTGTCACGGTGCTCACACCCTGAAGGGTTTTTACTGTTACTGGATCAATTCTATTCACCGTTTTTTCCAATCATATTAAACTCAGGCTGCAGCTGGATTCCTGCTCTCTGTCTGATTTCTTTTCCATTTTTATAACTGTTTCTAATATCTACTACTGGACAAAACACTTTCCTGTTGTTGTGCCACTTCTTTGTGTGAAATAATGGCAGTAACAATGCTTTTAGGTCCAGATTTACCATCTGTGCAAGTAAATCTTGGTGTTGAAACGTTACCCAGGAACATAATGAAAGTAGCAGGGCAGGGTGGCATCTAAAAGAAGGCTTGATTTAAGTAACGAGCCTCATTAGCAGCCCCCTCAAGAAGGGCTCTAGAGAAGTTTACATCCATTCAGGCTTAGCTTTCTCTCTCCATGTGGATCACATAGGGGTATCGGAATCATTAAAGGTTGGAAAGACCTCTAAGCTCATCCAGACCAACCATCAGCTCAACCCCACCTTGCCTATTGATGACGGGTGATCATCATCGACAGTCTGTGCTTAATAAATTACAACCAGGAGGAAAACCAACATTCAATTCCAGCTGTTCCTCAATTATAATATTTTTGTGAACAGCAGAAAACGGCTACTGTGCTCGGTCACTCTGTTGGTTTCCTAACATCCGTATGTAAGGGGCAAAGTCCCAAAGCAGGTTTCTCTGCACACCAGCCTCCTAGGAGGCCCCTGAGAAGCAGCAGCTCTCTGTCACCACCTAAAGGTGCAGGGGGAGACCCAGCAGCTACTCCCATTGCTGCTTTGCTCTGCTCAACCAGTTCCCTGGGCAAATCCCAGCAAGAAAACCACCCCCTGTCTCCTCAGCTTCCTCTGTGGCACCCAGAACAGACCAAGCAGGGTTTCCATAAACCCCTTTTTCTAATAGATTTGCTTGTAAATATAGAAAATGATGCTACCAGCAGCCTGCAAGTTTAGGAGGAGACTTGCTCCCAGTGTGGGGAGAGAATTCATTTTAACATCTGGTAAAATACATTCATAGAATCATAGAATCACCATGTTGGAAGAGACCCACTAGATCATCGAGTCCAACCATTCCCATCAATCACTAACCCATGTCCCTCAGCACCGCGGCCACCCGGCCCTTAAACCCTTCCAGGGAAGGGGAATCAACCTCCTCCCTGGGCAGCCTCTGCCACTGCCCAATGACCCTTTCCATGATTTTTTTTTTTTCCTAAAGTCCAGCCTAAACCTCCTCTGGAGTAAGAGCCCAGCTCCCTCGGCTCCACAACCTCTTTCAGGTAGTTGGAGAGAGCTCTTCTTCTCCAGCCCCTTCCCCAGCTTCGTTGCTCTTCTCTGGACTCGCTCTAGAGCCTCAACATTCTAACCCTGGGGAGTTAAATGAAAAAGAGGAGTAAGACCTGAGAATGTAGCTCCCTCCTGACTACCTCACATGGGATCGATCCCTTTCTTACACCAGGCTGATGCAAGACCTGGCTCCTCTCCATCCTTGCTCACACCAGCATCCTCAGTTCAGGCATCCAGGTCTGCAGCCGTTAGAGGGAGATGGAGATTCACAATTAAGACACGAGGGTGAAACAACCCAGGCCTCCAGGAAGCTCTGCCACCTGCGTTTATCCCACTTGCATGATTTAAAAGGCTCTACTGATCTCAGTCTCTCTGAAAGAGACTCTTCTGGAGCCCCGCATCCAGCTCTGGAGTCCTCAGCACAGGGAGGACATGGAGCTGTTGGAGAGAGTCCAGAGGGAGACTCAGAGATGATCCAAGGGCTGGAGAACCTCCCTTAAGAGAACAGGCTGAGAGAGTTGGAGTTTTTCAGCCTGGAGATGAGAAGCCTTCAAGCAGGCTCTTCGTACTGAAAGGGACTGCAGGATGGACGGGGTCAGACTTTTTAGCAAGGCCTATTGTGGCCGGACAAGGAGGGGATGGTTTTAAACTAAGGGATGTAGGCTGGGTATAAGGAAGAAATTTCTTACAGCGAGGGTGTTGAAAAATTGACTGTGGTTGCCCAGGAAAGCAGTGGAAGCCCCATCCCTGGAAACATTCAAGGACACCTTGGATGGGGCTCTGAGCAACCTGATCTGGTTAAAGATGCCCCTGCTCCTGCAGGAGTCTGGACTGGGTGACCTGCAAAGGCCCCTTCCCACTCAAAACATGATTTTCTGATTCGAGAGGATCCAGATTCTCCTTCAGCTAGCATGGGTTGACCAGCATAAAAGGGTTTCCTTTTAAAATTCTGACCTTGTGTGGCTTTGCTCCTGTTAAAGGGGTTGCACTGACATGAGAATATAAGAAATCAACGTCTCAAAGCAACCACTAAATGTTGTCTGAACTTCTACTACACGAGGATGGGGTTTATGCTCTCTTGTTCACTTTCTCCTCCCACTACAGGCATCAGACCCTGCTCTCTGCTCATAAAATGGATTATTAGGTGGGATCTGGTCTTGGAGAGTGATGACCACTGCAAATCAAGGACCTGATGGCCCCAAATGGGATGTGAGGCAGTGCTGCAGCCTTGTGGAAGTAAAAAACAACTGCAGGCTGGGCTGCTGGAGCCAGAGCAGAGCCAGCAGCAGGAGAAAATCATCTCCCCTGGTGCAGCCTGGGGCCATCTCCTCTCATCCCATCACTCGTTACTTGGTAGAAGAGACCAGCACCCACCTCACTACAACCTCCTTTCAGGGCGCTGTAGAGAGCAATAAGGTCTCCCCTCAGCCTCCTCGTCTCCCGACAATTAGGGACCGGTGAGGTGAGGTTCCCACACAACAGGGGATGTCAAAACATCTCAAAAATATTCATTACTGATTTATGCACGCAACGTGTTTTATCATCATAACGTTAATGGTAGGTTATCTGAAACAAACCCCTCAGGGCTGATAGTGACTTTAGAACATGCGTTTTTTGATGGAAGCGTCGTGGTTGTTCTCACAAACAGGATGCTCTTTGCAAGCCTTGACAACTCGAGGCGTTTCGCGTTATCATTAAACAATTCGTTTCTGATTGCGTTCAAAACCAGTCCTTTCAAAATGGGTTAAAGGTGGCTGCGGCTGAGCCTGTGAGGGTTGGACACGTGTCTCGGCTCCAAGAACCCACCTGAATCCTTGGGAAATCAGGGAGGCTCCACAAAATTCAGCAACTCCTGTACATCAGTAGCCATGTGATATATATTTCCCCAAACTTAAGTCTCCCCTGGTGGGCTTTTAGCCCATGGCTACCTCTCTTGTCCACAGATGGTGTAAATGGAAGCTAAACTCTTTCACCTTGGCACTTACCTTTTATCTGCAGGAATTATTATCTTATCTAGTTGGAACTGGATGATCTTCAAGGTCGCTTCCAATCCAAACCATTCTGTTCTGTCTCCTAGTCTTCTCTTCTGCCCGTGGAGATCCTTCAGAGGTTCTCTTTCTTTGCCTTCTGATCACACATGGTGATTGGAGCCAGGTCTCAGCAGCTTCTTGGTCCCTAGAGTAGGAATGGAGGTTTCTGAACAGAATTTCAACCTCCAGGTGAAGCTGACACACACTGAAACAGAGGGAGGGAAGGAAACAACCAAATCCATTTCATTCTGAACAAAAAGCAGGTACGTGCAAAAATTCTGGTCTCCACTCCTCCCTCCTCCAAGCCTCTTACAGGCATGAACCCCACGATGCTCCAGGGATGCAGCAGCCACCCCTGCTCTGGGCAACCTGTTCCAGGGCCTCCCCACCCTCGCAGTAAAACATTTCTCCCTAAAATCTCACCTCAATCTCCCCTCTTGCAGCTGAAAACCATTCCTCCTCATCCTATCCTTGCAATCCCTGATCCAGAGCCCCTCCCCGGCTTTCCTGGAGCCCCTTTCAGCACTGGAAGCTGCTCTAAGCTCTCCTCGGAGTCTTCTCTTCTCCAGGCTGAACAACCCCAACTATCCCAGCCTGGCCTCACACAGGAGGTTCTCCAACCCTACATTAACACAGAAAGAAGTGGTAGAATCATATCAGCAACTAATTTAGATGTCAAAAATATAACATGAAGGGAAGTCCACGGCATGTAACAGTATGTACCATGGGAAACTGAATAACACCAGTAAACAACGTTAAAATAATTACAGTAATTACAAGCATTACACATGCGGGAAGAATTGTTTGGGAAGTAATTACCACTTCGTACACAAAGGTGTCTCATCCTCCTGGAAGATCAATAAAGGATATAAAACTCAACGGATTCAGTGCTCCTCTGGCCACTGCTCTTGACTTCTTCCTGAACAGCCGGTAAGTCCCATTCACCTCAGTTTAATTGTACTGACTAACACATTTTAATACAGGCTGGGGTTTACTCTGTGGCTTCTTAAGATTTAATGGGGCTATTTATTGATAAGTCTGTTGGAAACTATTTATAGTTGTGTATTTGGACCATGTTCAGCCTTAAAATACCTCTGTGGGGATGGTATCAACATAAAAGGCATTTTAAGCCCTGTTGAGGTAGGGTTTAGGTTACATCAGCATAGAATTATAGAATGGGTTTGGTTGGAAAAGACCTTTAAAGGTCCATTAGGAAGAAGAAACTCTGCAAGGACAATTGTTTCATACTGAATGACTTCAGGGGTTTTCTGATAAGAGGATCTGATGCCAGACAGAGGTGAAAAAGTAAACGCGCAATGAGATTTCCATCATAATTAGTGGACAGAAACAGGCATTTCACACGACTTATTTAAACACCTGCCTCTCAATGAGCTTGACTGCACTCCGAACGTGCCTGTTTTTCTCCAGAGACTGAAATAAAGCGGCTGCTTTACAGGTGATCATCTACACCACACAGTTTCTCACTGACAGCTAAATCTCATAATCTATTTTGATAACCAATTCCAGCTGAACAACCTAAAAGATGGGATCAGGGTCTAAGCAAAAATGTAGGCACCGAAATTCTCTATGAAGTTCCTAGTTCTGCCACAAATGGTCTCCACAAACCATCTGGAGGTACCTGGAGGCAAGATTGTCCCGGGATCTCAGGGACTAACATCCAGAATCACTCCAAAATTGGGTCCTTCTACTTCCCACAAAAGCATTTCTCAGCCTGTGGAGCTGGGATGATGTTTTCACCTGCGTGATGTGGACTCGTTGATCCACACAGTCTTTCACAACACGGATAAAGCACCCAGCACAGCCTCAGCAAGAGGCATAGGAATCCCATTATGCAAAATTACTCTAACGAGGGCTGGGCATGTTCTATCACTGGGACATAGCATGCCAGATAAGGACTGGGATTCTCCAGAAGAGGGATACAAAATGCTCATTCCTGTATGAGCAGTGGTACCAGCAGTAGCTCAGCACCTGTCTAGTTGTCCTTGGGGGCTTCTCAGATGGAATTTGCAGCTGGAGGAGGCACCACACAGGGGCAGTGGTGGAAATGCCTGGTGGGCAGCGGGTGGCAGTGAAAAACTAGGTTGGCGTTTAGTCCAACCTGGAGGCCCAAAGGTCCTTGATGGGAAAAAGGAGGCAGGATGAGAAGGACTCAGGATGATGGGGACAGAGTGAGTGGAGCACGGGAACGGGCTTGTTCTGACCCGTGAGCTTTGTCTGCTGCAATCACAGCCTCACGTTGTATCTGCTGCAGCATCTATGTTACCTGCACAGCCCCTTTAGCCAAAATACCTGCTTTTCACTCTTACCTACTTGCACCTTCTCTGCCGCAGTTATGGATGCGCCTCATCCTCCCTGCTAGGAGAACAGGAGAGAGAAGCAGGAGTGAAAAGCAAGAGTCCCCTGTGAGGTGCAAGGGTGAAGGGCAGAGCTTGGGTTGTAAATGCTTTGAGGAACATGCTTGTGGTCTCTATGTGCTGCAGGTTCGCTGCCGTTCCTTCCAGATGTCCTTCGGCGGGCAGTTGGATGCAGGACGGTGTTTCTATTCCTGCGACGTGCAGTGCTCGCAGCCTCATGCCTCCAGCAGCAACGAGCCCTGTGTTGTCTCCTGTAGTGGCTCCAGAGTCATTATTTACCCCCCTCCTGTCGTTGTGACATTCCCGGGGCCAATCCTCAGCACGTGCCCCCAGGAGGCAATAGTGGGATGCTCGGAAGCTCAAGAGGAATGTGCATCAGCCCCGCTGACCTCTTTGAGAGCAGAAGTCCAGTGCTCAGAGCCACCCGCAGAGAGATTCATCCCAAGACACGTGCCTCGGGATGCATCCCGCTGCTCCTACGTGTTTTCTTCCCACTGGATTCATCCTTGCAGTAGACCCAGCTACAAACGCTACCAACCATCTGAGAGCGAAGAGGACGAGCACGCTCCAGACAATGAGAAGCTCGAAACTGAAAATACAGATACAGCAAGTGAAGACAAAGAGACCACAGAAGAATAACAGTGATACCAACCCTAATGACCAAGTGCAAAGGCCTCCTGGACTCCTCTTACCTCCAAAACAGACTTACCTCTGACTTCTTTAAATCATGCTTGACCTTAAATTCAATTCTTTTTGCCTCAGGCAGGTGATTTGAGTAATAAACCCCCCCCCCCATCCTGACTGGTATCAACTTGACCTTTGAAATAGGCAGCAACAGTCTGAAGAACATCAGAGTGGTCAGTTGAGACACTGACCGATGACCCTTTCACTACTTTTCATACACATCATCTGTTTCTGACTTTCAGCTTCACTGCAGGGGAAAAGAAACTCAGTCTCTCCTTATATCTAACTTCATTTGGGAAAATGGAAAGAAATATTTGATGAAATGTATCGCTTGCATATAGAAATTAATGCTTATGAGAGTGATGGGATCTGCACCAGGAACTGTGCCCTTTATGCTGTTATTTATTCCAGTACTCTTGTTCTGTCCTTTCCTTTCGCATTAAAATGATTCTGCATTACCAATGGGTTTTCCTCATTTTGGTTCTCCTCTGATTTTGATTTTCAGGTACCTACTGGTAAAATTTTGATAGCAAACATAAAACCCAGATTTGTCAGTCCTGCTCACCACTGAGGGATGAACACAACGAAAACATTTCTCCCCAAGATCTCATCTCAATCATCCTTCTTTCAGCTGAAAACCATTCCCTCTTCTCCTGTCCCTGCACTGCGTTCCCCTCCCCAGCTTTCCTGGAGCCCCTTTCAGCACTGGAACCTGCTCTAAGTTCCCCCCACAGCCTTCTCTCCTCCAGGCTCAACAACCCCAACCCTCTCAGGCCGCCCTCATCGCTTCAGACGCCCCTGAACATCAAGGCGAGCAGCCCATGCACACGCATCCAGGTGCAGTTGTTTTCCCAGAGACTTGTTGAAGGAGAAAAGCGATTGCAGTAAACTTTACGGTAACATGAAAGCATCCAATGAAAACACGCTCAGCAGCCTGGAGCCCTGCCAGCCTCCCCGCTCACCCTGCCCTGTCTCCCTGGGAAGCTGCCAGCCTTCAAGAAGACACTTTGCTCACCCATCTGCTGCAGCCTTAGGGCTTTCACCTCTCCTGGGAGCTGTGCAGATGGCTCACCTGGATACCTTCCTGAGCAGCCCATACATGCTCCCTTCCCCCTGGGAATCTGCTCCTTCCCCTCAAATAAAATGAACCCCTTAAAATATTTTTATATATATACACACACTTATTTTTTCCCTTTTCCAGAATGGGGACTCCTACAAATCTGCCTGTTTATCTTGCCTGTGCCCTACTTTATTGATCCGATGCAAAGATGTAATTTCTATATCTTGGAAGATTAGCTCGTGAAGTGTGTCTTGGTGTCACGCCCTAGATAAGCTGGGAGGCAGGGCTGAGCGAGAAGCTTTGTTGATTCCCCGGCTCACGCAAAAAGTGTTGTGAAAAAAAAGTTGGTAATGAGGTCATGGGCAAGGTGGAGCTCTCGGGAGCCTCCAGTCCAGAAGAACCTAGTCTTGACTCATTCTCCGCACCCCATCCAGCCCAGGGCTTCAAGGAGTTTAACAATAGTCTAGTTGCACAAGGGGGTTCAGGAAGCGACTTTCACCAGCTGGAGATGACTCGAAAAATATTCATTTTTTAAAAAACAAATATAAAAACCTACTACTGGGAAAATATCAGCTTGGTTCTTCTTGAGAATGAAGCAGCTCATAAAATAGAATCATAATATGAAGGGACCTCAAACATCATCCAGTTCCACCCCTGCCACGTGCAGGGACACCTCCCACTGGATCGGGGGCTCCAAGCCCCATCCAACCTGGCCTTGAGCATCTCCAGGGATGGAGCAGCCACAGCTTTCCTGGGAAACCTTGTTCCAGGGCCTCCCCACTCTCATGGTGAAGAAATTCTTCCTTATGTCTAGCCTAAATCTGCCCCTCTCCAGTTTATACCCATTCCCCTTGTCCTATCACCACAAGTTTTTATGAATAGCCCCTCCCCAGCTTTCTTGTAGACTCCTTTCAGGTACTGAAAGGTCACTATAAGATCTCAGACTCCACCACTGCCCTGGGCAGCCTCTGCCAGGGCTTCACCACCCTCTCAGTAACTCTCAACCTCCCCTGCTGCAACTTGAGGCTGTTTCCTCTCATCCCATTGTTATTTTGACTGACACCCTAGCTAAACCCCCAGTATTTCAGACAATACTGCCTCTTTCCACCAATTTGCCCTTCACTCACAGACTTTCTCCTTTACCTGATGTATAAAAAAATCTCCCACAACCATGTTTCACCTGCTTCTCTCACACTACTGGTTTCAATCAATGCTTTCCACCCCTATTCCCTTGCATGCAAGAACACAGCAGTTCCTCTACCTTTCACTTCTGCTTCAGTCACTATAAAGGATGCTACATTTCTTTCTCATTCCAAGACCCCCACCTCTGCTCCTCACAAACCTTCTTTCTCTTTACTCCTGCACAGCACAGACAATTATCATCTTATTACAGGATAACTGATACCCAGAAGTCACCCAACCCGTCCAAGGACACCCCATATATAAGGGTGGATCTAAGGCTTAGGCACACCTCATTATTATTAGCCTTATTAATTATAACCCGTCATTATAATTCCAATATCACACGCTAACCAAATTTACCATGGGACCAGAGAGACCAAGGCATGGGACAGGTATAAGAGAAAGAGCAGAATGAATGGTGCATGGGAGGCTGATTTTGCTATTTAAATACCTTTTCAAGCTGCTACGTGGGTTACTGGGAGGGAGGTAGGAGCACACTGGCCTTCGTGGCAGATTTCGATTCAAGCTGAAGTTTGAAGAAGCAGCGTTATACAGCTATTTGCAGCAGAAGAGGACTTGGCCCCAGGATTCAGAGGTTCCCCCTGGGTAGCAGAACCCAATTTTCACTTTTTCTTTTGTCCAAAGAGCCTTCTCTGTCTCTAAGCTCAACTATAAATTCATTTAACCAGGTTCTTTGTCTCTTTTAGTCTAATAGGCTTGAAGGAACTGCAGTTCAGCTGCCAGTTTTTCTTGATGAGCTTAACTGGCTTATTTAGGTAATGAACACAAATGAGGATTTAATTAATAGCTTTAGAATTAATAGATTATTAAATTGGATATTAGCACCACACCTCTGTGAGCCATAAGGCAATACAGGAACGCGAATCCACTGTGGCAGCGTCAGCACATACCACGAGCACCGAGGTATTAAAAATGGATTATTTGCAAGGGTGGAGCTCCCAAGGCACTTCACTCCAAATAACCCCGACTCCAAATAACTTGGTCTCGTGAGCACCCACCTCACAAAGAAATGGGTCCAAATACATCGGTAACAAGCACGCATTTTAAGAAGGGTGATGCTTTGCTGCAATGGGTGGTGAGAACAGGCTCTTTCCTTCCAGACCACTTCAGAAAATCACAGCCTGGCCCAGGTGAGAGCAACAGCAATTGCATATTAAGATTAAATCTCAAAGCTTCCTCTTTCAGCTGCAATCCTGGCATGCAAAGCAGCTCCGCAAGGATCAGAGCACAAGCACTGGGGATTTCTAAAGCCGGGAAATCAATAACGCTGCCGACAACAACAACAGCGTCAACAACAACAACGAGCTAGAAAAAAAACAAGAGGAGGAACCTTTCAGATAATTCTTTGGAATTGCTCTATGCAAGGCGAGTTGAAATCCCAGGTCTGGGATTGCACAGGCTGCTGGTTGGTGTGTTTGTTGCTCCGAGTTTGCAATAAGAAAACTATTTAGAGTTAAATACAATATCCCTGATGTTTCATTGTGATGTTTTTAGAAGTATTTAGCTTTTACCTGATGAGGGGACTCAACGTAGAGCTTAGAGCATCTTATGTAAGAAAACTTATATGGTGAAAGGAGCAATAAGCATCAGCGGTGGCACTAGAGGATCCAGAAGAAACATTCCCTGAAGTGCAGGTGAGAATCTCAGCTAGAATAAATCCACAAGGCCTGACAAATGCCAATCCTGTGATTCACATAATGACATTTCCATTAAAATCAAGTCCAAGATATGTTCTTGTGGTAAATGATTAAATCTAAAGCTAAAAATAAAATAAAAATACAGGTTGTTTTATTTACACTTGACCATGATAT
>WAAB01011546.1:0-40965 GCA_013389865.1 Piaya cayana | reverse complement strand
GGGACACCTCCCACTGCATCAGGGGCTCCAAGCCCCATCCAACCTGGCCTTGAACCTCTCCAGAGATGGGGCAGCCTCTCTCTATACAGAAGGTTTTCCTAATATCTAGTATAAAGCTCCCCTAGCATGACTTGAGAGCCTTTCCTCTCATCNCTCCAGGGATGGGGCAGCCTCTTTCTATACAGAAAGTTTTCCTAATATCTAGTCTAAAGCTCCTCTAGCATGACTTGAGGCCCTTTCCTCTCACTTGTTACTTGACAGAAGAAACCATCACCTACCTCACCACAACCTCCTTTCAGGTGATTGTAGAGGCTTCCCCTCAACCTCCTCTTCTCCAGGCTAAATAACCCCAGTTCCCTCAGCTGCTCCTCGTTTCCTCCTTTAAAGAGGAAAATTCCAGAAGGCCCCTGGTTATTATTCCCTGAAATGACAAATGACAAACTGGACCCCTGTGTTTACTAGCAGCATGCACTTCATCCACCTCTGAGCTACCTTCTCAAGTATTAGCAAGCACTTGAGAGAAATCCGATCTCAATTTATGGAGATTTTTGGTGAAAAACCAAGATGTGTGAAGCGCGCGCCTCATGCTGTGTGGGATTGGAGGTTATCTGATAAGCACAAGCTGTTATCAAAACAATTGCAACAAAGGAAGGCATCAGCAAGGGAAAACATTCTGTTTCACAAGCTGTAGAGAATGGTTGCGTAAAGGTATCTCCCAATTTCTATTCTCTAAGACAGCCTATAAAAGTGCTCGTAACTCGGGTTTCTGTAGCTGCTTCTGCTGACTTGCTCTTCTTGGTGACTGGGTAAGTCTGATTTAACTGAATTGATTCATAATTATAGACGTGGATTTACAGGTAGAGTTAATGTGAGGTTATTATATCCTATATTAGGGTAGGACCGTTCTCTCTAAAAACTGGGAAAGTGTCGCTTGCAAATAGGGTGGAAATAGGCATCACCACGTGTGGGGAGAAGAATGAATAGGAGTTTAAAAAATGAAGATGGTAGCAATTCCTAGGAATCGAGCACCTATTGATGGAGACAGGACACTCCAAAAATGTTATTAGGATAGGACTGGCTCCCAGACAAATGAAAAAGCAATGACGTGAGAAAAGGACAGAGGGACGTTCTTCCCAGAACTTGCTTTGGGAATAGGCTACAGGGCAATGGGACACTGGGGAGGAGTGGGAGCAGTCTTCGAAGCCTTTACCGAGCAATCCATCTTTCTTGATTTGTGGGATCTGTAATGCAAAAGACTTTTGATTGGAATGGATTGTGATGGTGATTAGTTGTTAATTTTAGGGGTTTTTTTAAGCACTATCTCTTAACAACTTGCATGAACGTATCCACATCCGTTGAGATGAACACCATTCAACACATCTACGCAAATCCATGTTGCTCTAATATAGTTTGTTCTTTCTCTCCTTGGGCTGTAACTTCACCAGGTTAGTTCACTCTCTGCCATTCAGGTTGACCTGCCTTCTGGGGAGATGTCTTCCTATGGGGCGCTGATTAGCACCCGATGTTCTTCACCATGTGAAATCAGCTGCTCAGAACCTTATGTCGATGCTCGGAATGAACCATGTATCAGATCCTGCCCAGACTCAAGAGCAATCGTGTACGCGCCACCCGTTGTCGTGACTTTCCCAGGACCCATTATCAGCTCGTGCCCTCAGGAAAGCTTTGTGGGAAATGGCTTCCCTGAAATGGAAGGCTCCGGAGGAGGAGGAATGGGCTCCGGAGGAGGAGGAATGGGCTCTGGAGGAGGAATGGGCTCCTGAGGTGGAGGAATGGGCTCCGGAGGTGGAGGAATGGGCTCCAGTGGTGGAGGAATGGGCTCTGGAGGTGGAGGAATGGGCTCCGGAGGAGGAGGAATGGGCTCTGGAGGAGGAATGGGCTCCGGAGGTGGAGGAATGGGCTCCAGTGGTGGAGGAATGGGCTCTGGAGGTGGAGGAATGGGCTCCAGTGGTGGGGGAATGGGTTACGGAGGTGGAGGAATGGGCTCTGGTGGCTCCTATGGTGGAAGCAGCTGCCATGGTTATGGTGGCATGGGAGGGGGCTCGTGTGGTGGGGGGATGACCCGTTTTGGAAGCTTTTACCGTAACGCCTCAGGATTTGGTAGAAGTTATTTCCCCTTTTATTCCAGAGGGTACTTCAGGTACCGCTATGGAAACTATGGGCCATTTTAAATCTCCAAGAGTGAGTCCTGAGCAGAGGAACCATAGGATACAAACTAGTAGCTGACACGTAGACCTGTAAATCAGACATGCCAAGCAGCCCCTGCTCCAGCCGATGTCAGGCAGAGCTGGGGATGCTTGGGATCTCTTTGGCTTTATCTAAGGCTTTGATCCCAACGTCGCCTCACTTTGTCATTTGCTCATGTGTGTGTTTTGTTCTTTCTGAAACTGAAAAGTGTCAAAGAAACAAAGGGACTTCACTGCAAAATTGTCCAGCTGGAGGAAGAACTGAAAGGTTGTCCAGTGAGCCCCGTACTCCTCTGAACCACTGATTGATTGTCGTCCTTGTTGAAATGGCAATTACATTCTTTGTCTCTGCGTTGCCTCATTCTGCGAGAATGTATTCCCCTTTTTGTTCCTATTAAAGCTCTGTTGCATCACAGCCCCGTCTTCTGCCTTTCATTTCACTGCGGTTTCCTAGTTACAAACCACGTTGAAAGGGGTTAAACCTGTGGATCGATTCTAATGTGCCAATCAAGGTCTATCATCAGAGAAATAAATCTTCCATGTGGCAAATATAACTTTTCAGAAATAATTCACTGGAGTATTTTTTCTCTCCTTTCTAATACTAATTAGAAATATAGAGAGTAATTTAGGTTGGAACGACCTTTGGAGATGGTCTGGTACAGCTCCCACTCGAAACCAAGGTAACATTGAAGCCGGGTCAGTTATTCAGGGTCATTACCAGTCATTCCTTGAATATCCCCAAATAAATTGTTTTAATTCTCAGTAGAGATTAAAATAACTGCTCATGTCCTGACCCAATCAGAAGGAAAAGTTGTGGTGTGATTTATCTAGTCTTGATGGTAAAACAGTTTATCTGATCGCAGGCTGCAAAGGGAAATGGATTAGCCTAGATCTGAGTGTTGGAGGCAGGCAGAGACAAAAGGAATGGGAAGAAGTTATCTGCATGCAACTGAGATCAGACTACGCATCTCGCACCCCGCGATGTGCCTTGAAGTAAACTGAGAAATTCAACCCAGCGGCCGTATCAGCATTTCTCCTTTAGGGACCAATTTTGATTGTGTTGCTGTTCACAACAAGAGAGGGCTTGTGCGTAGGCTGAGCGAGTGCTGCTCTGCCAAGCAAAACATTCATTTCCTTTCCTTGATTGTCTTAATCCTTGTGGTTTGTTAATGTAATTGAAGCATTTATGCAGTAAATGATCTGAGCCTGCTAAGCATCTCCACGGGATCCCTCAGGCCACAGTTATGTGGATGCCCTCGTGCTCTCTCAGAATTAAGGATCACAAAGTGCCTCGTGCACAATCACTGCTGAAACTGCCCGAGAAACAGATTCCTCCACTCCAACTTTGCATTTGTTTGTTTATTTTTCTTTTCATTGATACATTTTACTCAGATCTCTAGGATAACTACTCTATGATTCTCTGATTCTATGAAAAGGAGGGTAACCAGGTTGGTGTGGGGTCTGGAGCAAAAGTCTTATGAGAAGCAGCTGAGGGAACTATGATTGTTTAGCCTGGAAAGAGGAGGCTGAAGGGAGATCTTATTGTTGACCTCTAGAACTACTTGAAAGGTTGTGGTAATTACTAATCCAATTACATGTCTCTGTTTCGACATTGCTGACATCCAACACCCAGCGATCTCCTTTTGTCTGAAACAATAGAAAAAAATCCTTTTGAATCAGAGAATCATAGAAACATCAGGTTGGAAGAGACCCACCAGATCATCGAGTCCAACCATTCCCATCAATCACTAACCCATGGCCCTCAGCACCTCGGCCACCCACACCTTAAACCCCTCCAGGGAAGGCAACTCAACCCCCTCCCTGGGCAGCCTCTGACACTGACNGCTCTTCTCTGCACTCGCTCCAGCCCCTCAACATCCTTCTGGTGGGGAGGGGCCCACAACTGACCCCACGATTCCAGGTTCGGTCTCCCCAGGGCCGAGTCCAGAGGGAGAAGAACCTCCCTGGCCCTGCTGGTCACGGTGGGTCTGCTCCAAGCCAAGATGCCCTTGGCCTTCTTGGCCACCTGGGCCCCTGCTGGCTCATCATTCTGGCTCCAGTTGAATCAGGATCTGATCCCTCTGTTTACTTCTTTCAGTGGCTTTAATGAAGGTGACCTACTGGTGCGTCAGTCCCACAATTTATTTGCAAGCCCTCGATTTAGCTATAATACCTCCCAGCCAACCCCACCTCGAAAGGAAGGCCAGCGGTCTTTGCAACCCTGCCTGTGACCACTTGACTAAGAGGATGATAGAGCACCATGACAGAATCAGGCCTCACAAATCACAAGGACAAGGCAAAACATCTTTCAAAACACAGGTAAATGGGACTGAAGTCTCGCACGGCATTTCGCTTAAGCTCTGAGCCCTCTGAGCAATTTTACCCAAGCGTGTGTCGAAATTAACCGTAGGCCGTTATGCTTAGAACCTTGTGATGATGATGCCAATGAGGCCACTGCAAGGACGTACCCAACAATCACCAGGTCTTTTTGCTCCAAGGGGGATCTCAAACTCAGAATTGAGGTTGAAATTCAAAATTATGTCATGTTGTTCAGCGTTGGGATTGGGCCACTCTTGAAAGAAGATGCGTAGGTTTGATCCTTCTGGGGGTTCCTCCTTGGTAAATCATTAGCAGAGGTTAATCGGTTTCCATTGTAAATCCAGAATGATATTGCATGCTTGGCTGTAAAATTTCAACACGGTAGAACCCACAAATTTATTATATGAGAGTCATATTGTGCAGGTCAGTGCAGTAAACCATATTGGACAGTTTACTAATTAGAAACTAGAGAAATAATTACAGGCATTGGAGGAGTTACTCAGAAAAGAAAACCCGTGGTCTCATAGGTACTAAAGATTTTATGAGATGCTTGATATTCCTGGAGTTGCCTGCAAAGGGGTATAAAAGCAGGAACGTCTCAGGAGTCTCCTAACAGCTTCTCCTGACTTGTCTCTCTTGGTGCTCTAGGTGAGTTGGATTTAAACTCCTACTTTTATAACTGTCGTGGCTCTGTAGTTTTAACTGAGAACCTTTTCCTGTGTCTGTATTTTGTATTTTAGCAATGAGATAGACCTCACCAAGGAGACCTTATTGCAGCCCTTTGATCCTTAAAGGGGGCTTATAAGCCAGATGGGGGAAAACTTTTTAGCAGGGTCTGTAGTGACAGGATGAGGGGGAATGGTTTGAAGCTGAAAGAGAGGAGATTAAGATGAGATTTTACGGAGAAATGTTTTGCTGTGAGGATGAGGAGGCTCTGGCCCAGGTTGCCCAGAGCAGAGGTGGCTGCCCCATCCCTGGAGGGGTTCAAGGCCAGGTTGGATGGGGCTTGGAGCCCCTGATCCAGTGGGAGGTGTCCCCATGGTAGGGGTGGGACTGGATGGGCCTTGAGGTCCCTTCCAACCCAAACCATTCCATGATTCCATGATTCTATGATTCTATGATTCCATGATTCTATGGTTCTATTACTCTGAGTTGCAGTGAAATCTTACTTTTCATAGGAGACTCACTGCAGTAACTTGTAGGCAATGGTCAGATTCAATTTTACCTTTTAAGATAGACTTTTAACTTTATTGTCTCCTTTCAAAATGTGAGGTGCAAATATAAAGCTAAACAAAGCTGAACACTACTGAATAAACAGAGTCCTAGGCATCCTCCATTGTGGAAAGAAGGGAAGGAGAAAAGGGATCACAGGACAGGAGGTCTTGGGGGAGGAATAGGAAGCACAAACAGGATCTAATCTGCCTACCTAACCCCGTTGCTCTCATGTGTTTGATGGGCACCCATCGGCCCCTGACTGTGAAGGTTTCCTGACTCTATATTCCTCTTTCCCAGCTTCACCTCAAACCCTGAGAACGATGTCCTGCAACATCAGCTCCCGGTGCCTGCCTCCCTGCGAGGTGTCCTGCTCACAGCCGTGTCTCTACAGCAGGACCTATAAACCCTGCATGATGAGTGGTGGGGACTCAACAATGACGGTGTACGGCCCACCGGTTTTTATCAAATTCCCAAGCCCATTTGTCTACACCTGCCCTCACGACAGCTTGATGGGAGCAGCGGTTCCCCAGATGCATAATTCTATGAGCTCATACAGCTCTGATGGCTCCTATGGTTCTGGGGGCATATCAGGAATCAGGGGGTCCTATGGATCTGGGAGATACTTAGGTTCTGGAGCCTCCTCGGGGACAGGGGTTTCCTATGGGTCTTGGGGTTCCTATGGCTCTGGAGGCTCCTCAAGGATCGTGCCCTGTTACACCAGGAGGTCCTACTGCAGCAGCCGTGGATCCAGCCTTGGGAAGTGTGGCTCGTTTTAAGCCAGCGTGAACACCCGCCGACCACACAACAACTTAGGAGACGAAAATGCAAGATCCGTATCTGCAGCTGGGGTTGGTTTTCAGAGGTGGTGAAACCCGTTGCATCAGCCAGAGGAGCCACCCTTGCTCAGCACCTCTGAAAACTGGGCCCACACCTCTCGCTTGCTCTTTTCACTTTGTCAGTTCTCAATGTCAGCTTCTGTAAATCATCTCCCAGCGCTCAATTCCTGCTTTCAATGTGCCAATGGAAGGGGAAAAAGTGTTTGAAAGGCCTGTCACAGTCAATAGAACTGAGACAGGAGGAGAACGACCCATGGAAAATGGACTCTTTGTAGGTAGTGAATGCTGTGCCCTTCCCTGGAACCAAGGAAGTGTTTGCTTTGTGTTTTGTGACCCTCTTTCTGCAGTGTATCTCCTTTCCCGTTGTATTAAAATCCTCTTGCATCATCAAATTGTGTTCAGTTTTCCTTTCTCCACAAGATGGTTTTGGTCCTGTCCTTCCACCAGTCTCCTAGGGCTGGTTCCATGGCCTGTGAGTGACAATTAAGGAGTTTTATGGCAATAGGATAGTAATTGCTTAAGTAATAAATGTGTTGGGTAAAGGATGGTTGAGCCAAGCTTTCAAAAGTTAAGCACACAAAACAATTGAATGTTGCTTCTCCATAGGGCACAGAGGTTTCTGGTGCTGATGACTCGATACTTTGTGCTGCGGCATGAACCGATAACAAACTAAAGTCTCTTGCCACAAGCAGCCCTCAGATAAATAATTTTTCATCAGTGCCATCATTTTATTTAATAGGAAATGAAGGATGAGATTTAAAGAGCAACAAGTACAAGACCTTTTCAGAAGAGGTCAGGCTGCTCCAGATTTTCTCTCCAGTGTGGAGAAGTGTAGGGAAAAAATATGTGTAAGGGATGGGACGTGATGAACTGAAGACTGGAGATTCATAATGGGTTTTTATTTCACACTCTGTGGTAGAACCCAGTTCTTCTCTTCTAAAGATGCCTGTTCATCCATTCTGTCACCACATTTCATTTAGAATCAGTTTATAGGAGTTACCTCAGTTTCCTGGAGATGCCTGAGGTTTAGGCAACTTAAATATAGTACTGAGAGAACGCAAATCAGTATAAAAATCCATTCCTCTGGGAATCATGAATGGTAACCAAAGCAAATCAACTTGATTTCTGAGACTTCTCACCTTGAACCTGCAGTGTTAAACCCCTGAAGCCATTTAGGACTTTCATTTGACTGTGGCCCCATCAAAGGGCTGGATGTATATGACAGCATAATGTGTTTTCATATCAGAAGTGTTTGCAAAAGAGACTTTCGTAAGTGATGAGTGACACAGGACCAGAAATAATGCCTCACGTCGTTGTTTTCCTTAGCAATGACAAAGCAAGCAGTGGGAAGCCTCCAAGAGAGCTCCACAAAAACTGAAGATGTGTTAAAACCTGGCTCTACTCCCTTTGATGTCGCTTGGAAAACACGTGAGGGAGGTGAGGACGCAAAGAAAAAGGATTGTGCAGGTTGTTTGATAATTCACATTCAATTATAGAATCGTTCCTGTTTGGAAAAGCAAGAAGGATGAACTGAAGCAAGGAGACGACCCAGGACACCAATGTCCCTATCACAGGTTCTTGATCCCACTTTAAAATCTAATTTTTTATCTCGTTGTTAAAACTAAGGTGAAAACAGCAAAACCAAAAATTTCAATTGACAGCTTCTCTAGAGTTTAAAAAGAAAAAAAAAAAGTGTATCCACTTGATTAAGCAATTGCTTAAGTTCCCTGCCTTTAAAGAAGTTAAGGAGTTTTAGTCCCTGATTATTTAATGATTGCAATCAAGAAGCTCATTGGCTCCAAGCAAAACTTTAATAGGATTGAGAAATGGGCTTAATTTAAAACCAATTAGATCATTTGTTTGCAATCATCGTGGAGCTCTGTGGCTGGGAGGCTAGAGAGTCAGACGTTGCCAGGAAGCAGAATTCCAACTTGGAATCCTGAAATGTGCAACATTTTCCACTGCTACGCATTCCTGCTGTCGGCTTAAGGGTCCTGACAGCCTCTTGAAGGCTTAAGACACAAAGTTCTTGGCTCTCAACAGGCTTCAGAGCGATGAGTTTCATGGTCAAGGTGGTTTGTAGGTGAAAAGGCAAGAAGGAAAACAGCAGAACATAATGATGCAAAATAGCTTTAATGAGAGGGAAGCACAGGATACAACTGGGGAAGACAAGTAGGGGGAGCACAAAGGACGTTTCCCAGGGCTTGGGGAAGCAATGCAGCTCCACGTGTGCCACCACAGCCCAGGGCTTGGACATCACCAGCTTGCAGCTTCCCCCGCGAGCTTAGCACAGCCCAGGGCTGCTGGAACAGGAGGTCTTGCCTCTTCAGAAATATCCGTAACCACAGCTTCCTCCACCAAACCTCCGGTAACCAGAGGAGCTGCCTTCTCCAAAGGAGGAGCCCCCAAAGCCCCCACCATAGGAACGGGAGCTAAAGGATCTTCGGCCTCCATAGGAGCCCCCAAATGACCTGCTCCCTCCATAGGAGCCCCCAGAGCCGAAGGAACTGCCCCCTCCATAGGAACCTCCAGAGCTACCTCCTCCATAGGAGCCCCCAGAGCCAAAAGAGCTACCTCCTCCATATGATCCTCCCATCCCTAGGGAACTGACCCCACCATATGAGCTACCCATCCCTGATGAGCCGAAGCCTCCATATGAACCTCCTTCTAGAGATCCCGATCCCCCATTAAACCCGCCAATGGGGGATGGGAACGAGGTGCCCACATAGCTCTCCTGAGGGCAGGAGCTGAGGATGGGGCCTGGGAAGGTGATGACCACGGGCGGTGGGTAGACCACGGCGCGTGAGTCCCCGCAGGAGGTGACGCAGGGCTCGCTCCGGGCGTCAGCGTATGGCTGGGGGCAGGTCACCTCACAGGGTGGCTGGCATCTACTGCTCAGTTGTTCTCCAGAAGACATCTCCTGTGATGTAGATAAACCTGCAGAACGAAATAAAACATAAGTACAAAGCCCACATGCCAGAGGAAAAGAAGCTTGCTCTAATTTCTTTCACAAGCATGAAAGAAGAGTAGAAAGATTCAGGTTTAGCTCTCACTCATTTTTCTGGGCCCGCGTGCACTAACACCTGGTATTTCCCAAACTATTTTTTGATGCTGTAGAAATACTGGCAATCGTGGAAAGCAAAGCCCAGCTCCACAGGTCTTTGGAAGCAGTTAATCTTCAGGATTTTATTGTATTATGCAGACCTCTGGAGCTAATGGACAATATTGAATCGGTCCAAGTGCCTGTGAAAATCCAGTCTTATAATTCATCCCCCATGTCTATAAAGGTGTGCATTTAAATAACTTTAAAAATTAAGGTATGACAAAGTTCAAACAGCGTTTCTTAGCATCATCCTTTCTGCCAAAGACTCAGTCTTCAGTTAAAACTTGAAAATGTTTTCTTAATATTTCATATAGAGAATGAAGGAGATTGGACTCACCAGCTCTGGAGAAGCGTAGATGAAGAGCTGTCGTCGATGAAACTGAAGTGCTCAGAAGACTCTTATATACATCTCCAGACCACCAGTGGGACGCGAGCCACCCTTTGTGCAAGAGCTTCCTACGCGTTGCCAAACCATGTTTTGCTGGATGGAATATTTCCTTAATTGTTCTGATTGTTCTCTTGAGTGATGTGATGACATCTTTATTCTGAATTCCGAGTCACGTTACAAACATTACACACACCTTGTGTTTTACTTCATGTTTCTACCCTGACAAGTCACTTAGCAGCTGATATCGCCCTTGATCCCCACTCAAATTCAAACTGGAATGAATATAGATGCATTTGATAGGAACGGTTGGACTCGATGATCCGGTGGGTCTCTTCCAACCTGGTGATTCTATGATTCTATGTGAGGGTTATATGGAGATCTGATATTGTACCTGACCCTCACAGGGGTTGAAGCTGGAAGGAGTATGGAAGCATATGAGGAACGTATCGAGATCACGAACAGATTTTGTACGCAATATTCCATTTTTCTTCTTCAAAACATGGATTGCAAACAGTTGGGTGGTTAATAGAAACGCTTCTGCTTCCCAAGGTTGCTGAAATGCGAGGGAAGCAAGCGTGCCAGGGTTCTTCATGTAAATTAATATTTCTCAACCCAACTAGGAAACCGAGAAGATTAACATGAACTGAGAAGCGAACAGAGAATTGCTGACTAGCAAAACTGTGAGATCAAGAGCTGCCCACTGATGCCTGACAGGACTCGTTCGCATTCTGATGCAAGATCTTAACCATATAGGCTCCCCGTGCTCTATTTTCTAATCGGGCTTGAAATAACCAGAAATCCGGTGATATAAATGACATAAACATTAAATATAAACATTACAATGGCATAAACATTAGATACAAAATGACAACCCAACCATTTAGATCCAGTTACTTTCCTCCCACAACTACAAGCAAGGGTCAGGGTCTAGAATTACTCGAGTTTACTTTGATTTAGAAACAAAACATTCAAGTTGGGTATTGATATCGCTGGCACTAATCTGCTTGATGCCTGTTGGTTCCAACCACATAGAAGCACTCGTCATATCTAATGTTCTCAATGTGTTTCTGGTTATTGATAAAGAACATTTTACTTCGGGATATCTCTTCCTATTTATGCACATGTACCTCTCTCTCCTAAGACGTAAGGCCAGGAATAATGCTGTGCCTTTCTCGTAAATAGCCCTTGTTATCACAGAAATATAGAATCATAGAATTGTTAAGGTTGGAAAAGACTCCCAAGCTCGTCCAAGTCCAACCATCAGCCCAACCGTGCCTAATAAGCTAAAATTAAAATTATTGCCTACTGGAAAACAGCATCGTGTCTTGCTAGAGCACCACAGCTCTCTGGAAAGGTTGCAAAATGAGAATGATGATAATAAAATTACTCCGTGTCCTCTCACGGTGCTTCCTTGTACTTATTTGGATGACAGCGGGCACTTGATTAAGCACTTTGGTGAGCATTTACTTGGGTGGATGTTAAACAGGCAGAAAAAAATGACCCCTCCCAGCTGAGGAGCAGAAAAGATTAAATACGCCAATTTCCCAGCTTTGTGAAATTCTAAATTCCATATTTCTATGAACATTCATAGAAATCCACTGCAGAACAGAAAATATTTCTCCTGACAGAGCAAAGCTGACGTCTTTATCTCATTTAAGGGGAAGTCTGATGGCTTTACCTGGCTGAGCCAAATGCATCTCAATTCCCTGTAATCCTAACGAGGTCAGGAGGTGGCACTAGTCATAAAATGCGTATAAAAACAATGTAAGGATTAAAGAAAGACAAAGGGTGTGTTGCGCACATCGTATGATGTGGGGCTGATTTACTAATCATTATCAGTTATCAAAACAATTATTACAATTAGAAGTAGCTTATGCAGCAAAATTTTTGCTGGCTAACCATCCCGCCTCGTGTACAGGAGCGTGTTGCAGATCCTCGTAGCAGTCTGGAGGGGGGTATAAAAGCTCCGCGTTCCCTCCAGGTTCACCAACAACTTCTCTTCAGTCTCGTTTTCTCTGTGAGCCCGGTAAGTCCTCTACCTTTAAGTTCCTTTATATTAGATGGGATGTTGCTGTCAGCATTTAGCTCAGGAATTAATTCTATGTCAGTTCTCTGCAATGATCAGCAATATTATTTTTGTTTTATTACTTAAGCGGGTAAGATTTTGCAGCCATTTATCAGAAAACGTCAATAGATGCTGATCTGAAAATATGAGGCTGTGCTCTTCCAAACCACAAAGGGAAAGTGTCAATTAAATACTGTTAATTTGATGAGGAGTTAACAACTCCACAAATGCGCAGCTTGGCATTTATATGGGCATGCAGCAGAGATCAACCGCATCCTAGGCTGCATCCAAAGAAGAGGGACCAGCAGGGAAAGGGAGGGATTCTCCTGATCTGCTCTGCTCTGGTGAGACCTCACTTAGAGCCTTTCATTCAGTTCTGGAGTCCTCAGAGGACAAGAATCTGTTAGAGCGAGGCCAGAGGAGGCCATGGAGATGATCCAAGGGCTGGAGATGATGTGAGGACAGGCTGAAGGGTTGGGGTTGTTCAGCCTGGAGAAGAGAAGGCTCTGAGGAGACCTTAGAACAGCTTCCAGGACTGAAAGAGGCTCCAGGAAAGCTGGGGAGGGGCTCTTGATCAGGGAGTGGAGGGACAGGACAAAGGGAAGAGTTTTAAGATGAAAGAGGGGAGGTTGAGATGAGATCTTATGGAGAAATGTTTTGCTGTGAGGGTGGTGATGCCCTGGCCCAGGTTGCCCAGAGCAGGGGTGGCTGCTCCATCCCTGGAGGGGTTCAAGGGCAGGTTGGATGGGGCTTGGAGCCCCTGATCCAGTGGGAGGCTGGAATTGGACGACCTTCCTGGTCCCTTCCAACTCAAACCACTCCATATTTCTGTGAAAATTCATTTGTACACACACATGTACAGCAAAACCCATTGTTGATTTATCTTCATAGCTACAGTGTCTGTCAAACCTGTTTCCAGAAGAACCCGATACCTGAAGTGAACAAATTAGTAGTTTGTCCTTAACAGAACTAGAGGCAGAAAACACTCTCGGAACAAAGAGAGACTAAATATGCTTTAGGGAGGTAGATTCCTGACCGACAACTACACTGGGCTGCAAGTTGTGATTGCATCTGAATTATTTAGCTATAACCAGGCTGAGGAACATTTCAGACTGATGTAAAGTTAGATCAGTGCAAAATCCATTCTCCTGTTTACAAGATAGTAATTTCTTTTATGAGGAAAAACACCACTTGCATCATCAGGGTGATACCATCAAGGCACAGAGCTGCATATACATTTTAATTTTACTCTTTAACCTCTGCTGCAGGTTTATCTACATCAGAGGAGATGTCTTCTGGAGGACAACTCGTGAGCAGCAGATGCTACTCACCCTGTGAAGTGACCTGCCCCCAGCCTTACGCTGATGCCTGGAACGAGCCCTGCGTCACCTCCTGCGGGGACTCCAGAGCTGTGGTCTACGCGCCACCCGTGGTCATCACCTTCCCAGGCCCCATCCTCAGCTCCTGCCCTCAGGAGAGCTACGTGGGCACCTCGTTCCCATCCCCCATTGGCGGGTTTAATGGGGGATCGGGGTCTCTAGAAGGAGGTTCATATGGAGGCTTCGGCTCATATGGTGGGGTCANGGAGGTAGCTCTTTTGGCTCTGGGGGCTCCTATGGAGGGGGCAGTTCCTTTGGCTCTGGGGGCTCCTATGGAGGAGGTAGCTCTGGAGGTTCCTATGGAGGGGGCAGTTCCTTCGGCTCTGGGGGCTCCTATGGAGGGAGCAGGTCATTTGGGGGCTCCTGCGGAGGCCGAAGATCCTTTAGCTCCCGTTCCTATGGTGGGGGCTTTGGGGGCTCCTCCTTTGGAGGAGGCAGCTCCTCCGGTTACCGGAGGTTTGGTGGAGGAAGCTGTGGTTACGGATATTTCTGAAGAGGCAGGACCTCCCGCTCCAGCAGCCCTGGGCTGTGCTAAGCTCGCGGGGGAAGCTGCAAGCTGGTGATGTCCAAGCCCTGGGCTTTGGTGGCACGCGTGGAACTGCATTGCTTCCCCAAGCCCTGGGAAACATCCTTTGTGCTCTCCAAACTTGTCTTCCCCAATTGTATCGCGTGTTTTCCTTTCATTAAACCTACATTGCATTCAAACTCAAACGTCTATTTATTTTTTCCCCTTGGAACCCATGTTTTCAAGTATTCTTTTGGGTGACTCAGCAATAGCCCCAAGAAATCTGAGTGTTCTAGAGGAGAATCCATTCCCTTTATTACACAAAGCATTGTTTTAACGAGGGAAATATGAATTTCGCACCACATCCCTTCGCATTTACTCAGTGTCACCTGTCATGGAATTAAATGGGTAAATCAGCTGTTGCCTTCCTAGAAATATGACCTAGTGGAAGATATTCTCCTCTTGAAAACACAAGCATGCAAAATAAGTTCTAATTAATTGAAATGTAATAATTCATTCATGTGAAGGGCTCTGATTTCCAGATATTTTATAAAGAAACTGAATATTTAGATTAATGTTTACACGTGCTCTTCAGCTCTTTCCTCACTTAGTGCTCCGGGCTCCCCTTAATTTTTATGGGGATGTTTTCCCCTAACAATATGATTCACCTTTATGGACCGGGGTGGATGAGCCTGCTGATGTGAAAATGGATGCATCTGTAGAATACCTAGAGACAAATAAACGCAGAGAGAAAACCAGAGTTAGAAACATAACAGATACGATTTGCTGCTGTCTCTCCCTGGAGGTTTTCAGAAAACCTGTAGATGTGGCACTTCAGGAGGTAGTTTAGCAGGTATGGTGGGGTTGGATTTGATGATCTTAGAGGTCTTTTCCAATCTTTACAATTCTATGATTCTATTCTCTTAAGTCACAACAGACATTTTGTGTTACCTTGATATTTTTTTGGCCAGGAGGGATCTTCTGAACAATATAAACTGGAAAATATTTCCCAGCACCTTCTCTCTTTCTGTAATTTCTCCTAAAACTCTCATATACCTTTTGACTGAACACTCACTTTTGATTTAAAGTCAATAAGGAGTCTCTCATCCATATTATTCCAATGGTTAATTATAGTTATAATTAAACGCTTGCACATTCTTTCTTCTCTAATAATAGTGTTTCCTTAATAGAGGAAACTGCCCCTCTTCCAGTTACTTGCACTTTTTTCTTTTAGAGTTTCTGGGGAGCAGGAAGGTCATCCAATTCCAACCTACCACTGGATCAGGGGTTCCAAGCCCCATCCAACCTGGCCTTGAACCCCTCCAGGGATGGGGCAGCCACCACTGCTCTGGTACCAGGGTCTCCCCACCCACACATGAAAACATTTCTCCCTAAGATTGCATCTCAATCTCCCCTCTTTCATCTTAAATAAATAAATGTATGTGAGTGACTAAATTTATACATGTATGTGAAGGCAGAGATAACTCAAAAGCTCCCTCTGGAGCCAGGAGACAGAGAACAGCTCTTCCTACTGTGAGGCACCCTGGGAAACGCATCCAACTCAGAAATGTAGTGACAGATGAACATCTGAAGCTGGAAATGCCTCTGAGACAGCCAAGGACGGGGCAAAAGCGATGGGAGGATGCTGGCACATGAGCTGAGAGTTAGCAAGAGCACAGGAGGAGCCATGGCAGGGATGATCCTGGAGCTTGAGACCATTCCCTCTCGTCCTGTCCCTTGGCAGAAGGGTCCAGCTCCCTCCTCTCCACAACCTCCTCTCAGGCAGCTGCAGAGAGCAATGAGGTCTCCCCTCAGCCTCCTCTTCTCCAGGCTAAACAGCTGATGTGGTGGGCTGACCCTACAAGAGCAGCACTTGACGGACTCTACTCATCTCCTCCATCAGCAGCACATATTGTCTCCCTCTCAAGAGGAGCCAGTTGAGTGTAAAGCTCTGTCTGGGCAGCAATTCTTGTTGCCATCATCATCCTGGGACCTCCCAACCCAAGCAAAGTATTCACGCATCAAACAACATCTGGGTTCATTTCCCTTTCCCTCATTTCTGTACGTATACAACATTCTTTCTTATTATCATCGCAATCTCTACGCTAGCAATTAACTTCTGAAATCAGAGCGATTTTGGAGGATCCTCTAGGCAAGAGCACTTATTGGAAATATTCTGAGGAAATGCTTTCAGACAGTTTTGCAAACAGCCACTAATGTTTTATACATGCAAAGTATTGTGGTGTTATAACGTTAATAACAGGTTGTTGCTATTAAACTCTCTAGTAGTGAATCATAGCGTCACTTTAAAATATACGTGTCAGGGCCACCCATGTGACTCTCTGAGTCAGGCAATGATAAACACCTTGGGAATCTGGATCCCTTTGTGTTTTGGGGTTTTCTTTTTTATTAAAAGCCAGCTCTGCAGTCGTTACCCTAATCACACTGTTTAAAACAAGTTGGCTAAATATTCACCTTTCCCATCGGAGCATATTTGTGTCGTATCATCTGAGGGGGCTGGGTCTGTGCTTCATGACTTGCTGGTCACAGAAGGTCAAATCAGGCACAAATTGATTCAATAACTCTTAACCCTTTGCATTGCCAAAGCCCTCCTGAGGTATCTTGCACCAATCGGTTGCTCTTCAATCCCTTGGGCTGACCATACGTTAAATGGGAATGACCAGCCCTCCCACAGCATTGCTCACTTACCTTGGGTTTCCCACAGAACTCTTCTCATAAGCATTTTCCGGATGCAGCTGTGACCATAACCGCTGCAAAAGGAACTGGGGATGGAGTGATTTATTCTAAACCAGACCGAGCAATTCCAAGATCCCTCTCACCATCTCACGTTAACCAAAATGAACTTTCTCCTTTTATGGTTCTTCCTGGGCTTGGTCAGGAATTATATTGCAGAGGAGGACACCTCTCATGCTAAACTAGGGTCAGAAGAGAAGGCTCTGGAGGATTTTATAGCAGCCTTCCAGTACTAAAAGGGGCTACAGGAAAGCTGGGGAGGGGCTTTTGATCAGGGAGGGCAGGGGGAGGATGATGGGGAATGGTTTTCAGCTGTGAGAGGGGAGATTGAGATGAGATCTTGGGAAGGAATGTTCAGCTGTGAGGGTGAGGAGCCCCTGGCCCAGAGCAGTCGTGGCGGCCCCATCCATGGAGGTGTCCAAGGGTAGGTTGGATGGGGCTTGGAGCCTCTGATGCAGTAGGAGGTGTCCCTGCCCATGGGAGGGGTGGGACTGGATGGGCTTTGAGGTCCCTTCCAACCCAAATATTCTATGATTCTATGATTCTAAGTGACTGGAGCATCAAACAAGAAGCCAAGCCACCACAGGCAATGCTGGGCTCTGCTAGAAGTGTCTCTCCAAGGCAGCCCTGACCCTACAGTCACGCAGCGACTGCAGTTTCTGTAAACACGTCCTAACAAGCTTTGAACCAGCGAGCACACTTACTCCTAATGCTAGGTTAGGCTTTTATGCATTCTTGGAGGTCATGATGTCAAGCAAGGATAACAAACCCCTGTTTTCTCAGGAGGCGCGAGGGTGAGTCCTGCAGAGCCTCTGAGCAGCCACAGCACTGGCAGAGCTCCCACGCCAGCCCGAGCTCTGTCCTGCGGGCAACCTCCGTCCCATCAGAGGTGCCAGAATGGGTTTGGTGCCGAAAACTGGGAAATGAAAGGAATCTGACGATGGGACTTTGCATGTCATGTGCTGGCGAGAATGGGATAATTAGCTCAAGGAGCAAGCAAAACAATTACCGTAATTACATGTCAAATTCTGTTTGGGGAGTAATGGAAGCTAATGTACAAATATGACGTTATTGTCTTGCATCAGCCTGGTGGTCCAGGAAGGTATATAAAGCCATTCATGGTTCAGAGAGCTTCCAGCAGATTCTCTTGACTTCTCCTCAGTCAACTGGGTAAGTTGGATTCTGACATAACTTCTTCTATCTAAAAACCAAAAAGAAAAGGACTATCAATTTTGACAGCTTTGTGTTTACTTTATGGATGAATTTTGGGTTGATACCTTGTGATTCAAAATGAAGGGATTTAATTTAATGCAATAGTCCTTCGATAACTATTCATTCAGAGGCACTGATGGGTTGAGGTTTAAAAATACATTTGGAATCTAGATAAAAGAACAGACTTTTACTACTCTTGTTTTATGGAAATTTAATGCACGTATATTTTAGGTAGCATTAAAATATCTTAACCAGCCGTATCCATCTGGCAGTCTTGTTCTGACCTTGTGGCTTACAATTTTGTCTGATTTTGGATAGAAATTTCATATAAATGAGATGTACAAAATGCTGAGATAGCAAAATCACTGCTGTCACCTTTGAAACTGGACACAGCGTCTCTGTAGATGGGGCCTTACAGAGTTCCTGATCTGACTTTGGAGATCCCCCAACCTGGGGCCTTCTTGGGCACTTGCCGATAAGCTGAACGGCGACGGTTTTTGCCTCTCATTGTAGCTCCACAGACCAAATGGGAAGCCACAAAATGTCTGCTTAAGGCATGTATTCCTCAAGAAGCTGCTCTGGGTGGTTTTGTTCTGGTTATGCAAAGCCATGGCCTTATGCAAAACATTCAACCGGCTGGGGAAGAATATATTATCCACTGTAAATGTTGTGTGCTCTGCGTGGTGTGTTTGGGTTTGATCTTCAGCTCTCCATTAGCTCCAGCTTGCTTTTTGCTGGGGGATTTGCAGGCCAAGCCAAGAACATGGAATTAATGGGTGTAGTAGAATGAAGAGATGGGAACCTGAAGATTGTCTGGATTAGGGTTTAAAGTCAGAGGTTTAGGTGAAGAATTGGTATTTAGGCATCTAAAACAACGAGTGAAAAACTGCTTGGTCAATCTGAGCACCACCCAGGCTCTTCTAATATACAGCTTAGTTAGACGAGAAATAAGTCATCTCCCTGGCTGAAACCAAGACATTCTATTTGCTTCATTTGGTGCTTTGATTTGGCATTTGGATCAGTTTGAAATGACATCCTGAGCTGGAGCTTTATGGCATTTTCCAAAGTGCTTCCCCACCCTTCAATTTATTTCAAAAGAACAAAAGAAGGTGTAGGATTTAGTCCAGGTTTGTCAACAGTTGTTCTCCCTCTGAAATGTAAATGCAGGAGACCTGCTTTCAGGTTTTTCTGTGCTTCGGCTCATAGAATCACACAATCCAAGCCCCATCCAACCTGGCCTTGAACCCCTCCAGGGATGGGGCAGCCACCACTGCTCTGGGCAACCTGGGCTAGTGCCCTTATTTGTCTCATTTTCAAAGTGAGCTTGATACTAAAATGTGCTAAAAACATAGTTCTTGATATCTTATGGGATGACCCCCTCATGGACAACATAAGGACTATTAAGCCTTTTAGCAGCTTCGTCCAGAAAACATTTCAATTCAGAAATTCTCCTGTTTATTCCATTTCTGCGATGCCAAGTTCTGTGTTTCTCTGCTTTTATTGAACTCCTACCCTGGAGTCCAACTTACATAGAAGGAAACAGATGCTATTTAAGCCCCAAAGACTTTGTTTAGTGTCTGCAGGAAGGAATCAGGCTCTGAAAAACCAGAGAGGAGAAGAGCAAAGCAAGGTAGAATGGATATCAACCTGTCTACCAACTCGTGCCTCTTCAGGGCTCACGTTAGACTAAGTGTTGATCCTGTTCTACCAGCTTCTTTGGTTTTGTATTTGCTTCTCCCTGTACCTTGCAGGTCTCCAGCACAGCTGAAAGATGTCCTGCCAGAAAGTAGCATGCGCTGAGCCGTGCGCCGTCCCGTGCGATGGAAAATGCCCCGAGCCCCGCGCCACCGCCTGCAACGAGCCCTGCGTCATCGCCTGCCCGGACTCCCGCGTCATCATATTCCCACCCCCCGTGGTCGTGACCATCCCAGGACCCATCCTCACCACCTACCCACAGGAGACTGTCGTGGGCTCCACGGAGTCGGCTGAGGTGGCTGCTGCCCTGCAGTCGGGTGTGCCGATTGCTTCGGGTCAGAAGGGCCTCGAGTGCCTGGAGCCCTGCATCGATCGCTGCGCCACGCAAGTTGTAACCAAGTGCGAGCCCCCGTGCGTCCCCCAGTGTGCTCCTCCCTGTCCTCCTCCATGTCCTCCTCCCTGCCCTCCTCCGTGCCCCCCGCAGTGTCCTCCTCCATGTGCCCCTCCATGCGCTCCGGAATGCTCCTACACCTACTCCACCCGCTGGAAGTATCCTAGCCAGAGGGGCTTCTGTAAGAAGATCTGATCAGCTTAAAACAAAGAATAGCACGGATAAAGAATGAGAAAGAAGTGAAAGGATACGGCATGTGATTTACAGGCGGAGAGGGATGCGATCCCGAAAACCAGGACCCTACATTTAATTCCTACAGAATAGAATCGTAGAATCGCCATAATGCTTTAGCTTAGACGAATGCTTTCTTTATTCTTGTGGCTTTGCATCTCACATCTGCGCTTTTAGCTTTCTCTACCCAGTTTGACGTTGACCGTGGATTTAGAACAAAGCACAAAAAGGGATTTGTAAGTCGGGATCAGAAAGGTTGAGGAAAGTGAGCAACTCGATGAAATGAGTCACACTGGAACGGGTGATTGGTTTTAGCTTTTCTTGTCTCTAGAAATATGCTCTTTCTAGTCTGCATTATTCTTTCTGCAAATGTTTACTCCACTTTGCATTCACATTAAAATCTTTCTGCAACCACTGGCCTGCTGAATCTCCTTTTTCCTCTGCTCCTTGTTTGCAATGCTCTCTTGGTGACCCTCAGCCTTGTATAGAGGAACACAAGGTGGCCAGGAGACCCTTCCTAGACTGCTCAAAACTTGATGCCCAGGCAAGAGTGAAGATTTGGTCCTGCTTTTGTGGGCTTTGGTGAGAAATCAGGATGTCAGTCATATAATCTAGATTTCAGTTTAGAAGCCAGCGAAGCAAAAGCTTATTCATAAAGAAAGGCGGTTCTGCATTTTCTAGGTACACATCTTTAGATGTTAGANCTACCAACTCGTGCCTCTTCAGGGCTCACGTTAGACTAAGTGTTGATCCTGTTCTACCAGCTTCTTTGGTTTTGTATTTGCTTCTCCCTGTACCTTGCAGGTCTCCAGCACAGCTGAAAGATGTCCTGCCAGAAAGTAGCATGCGCTGAGCCGTGCGCCGTCCCGTGCGATGGAAAATGCCCCGAGCCCCGCGCCACTGCCTGCAACGAGCCCTGCGTCATCGCCTGCCCGGACTCCCGCGTCATCATATTCCCACCCCCCGTGGTCGTGACCATCCCAGGACCCATCCTCACCACCTACCCACAGGAGACTGTCGTGGGCTCCACGGAGTCGGCTGAGGTGGCTGCTGCCCTGCAGTCGGGTGTGCCGATTGCTTCGGGTCAGAAGGGCCTCGAGTGCCTGGAGCCCTGCATCGATCGCTGCGCCACGCAAGTTGTAACCAAGTGCGAGCCCCCGTGCGTCCCCCAGTGTGCTCCTCCCTGTCCTCCTCCATGTCCTCCTCCCTGCCCTCCTCCGTGCCCCCCGCAGTGTCCTCCTCCATGTGCCCCTCCGTGCGCTCCGGAATGCTCCTACACCTACTCCACCCGCTGGAAGTACCCTAGCCAGAGGGGCTTCTGTAAGAAGATCTGATCAGCTTAAAACAAAGAATAGCACGGATAAAGAATGAGAAAGAAGTGAAAGGATACGGCATGTGATTTACAGGCGGAGAGGGATGCGATCCCGAAAACCAGGACCCTACATTTAATTCCTACAGAATAGAATCGTAGAATCGCCATAATGCTTTAGCTTAGACGAATGCTTTCTTTATTCTTGTGGCTTTGCATCTCACATCTGCGCTTTTAGCTTTCTCTACCCAGTTTGACGTTGACCGTGGATTTAGAACAAAGCACAAAAAGGGATTTGTAAGTCGGGATCAGAAAGGTTGAGGAAAGTGAGCAACTCGATGAAATGAGTCACACTGGAACGGGTGATTGGTTTTAGCTTTTCTTGTCTCTAGAAATATGCTCTTTCTAGTCTGCATTATTCTTTCTGCAAATGTTTACTCCACTTTGCATTCACATTAAAATCTTTCTGCAACCACTGGCCTGCTGAATCTCCTTTTTCCTCTGCTCCTTGTTTGCAATGCTCTCTTGGTGACCCTCAGCCTTGTATAGAGGAACACAAGGTGGCCAGGAGACCCTTCCTAGACTGCTCAAAACTTGATGCCCAGGCAAGAGTGAAGATTTGGTCCTGCTTTTGTGGGCTTCGGTGAGAAATCAGGATGTCCGTCGTATAACCTAGATTTCAGTCTAGAAGCCAGCGAAGCGAAATCTTATTCATAAAGAAAGGTGGTTCTTCATTTTCTAGGTAGACATCTTGAGATGGTGGCCACATTTTTAGAGTGCCCTTTTCTACCTCATAACCAGTCCTAGTTGGAGACCTTCCTTTTGATAAGCCAACCAAACCGAGCCAGTATCAAGATATTCTTCATATTTCTGCATCCCAACTTTCCCGGCTGCTTTTGCAAAGAACTGTTTTCCCCATCCAAGTCTTAACAGCCACGTGTGGACCTGGAGCACCAGTTTCTTAGAATCATTAAGGTTGAAAATGACCTCTAAGATCGTCGAGTCCAGCAACCACCGTGCCTAATAACCCTTCACTTGCTCGTGGATGTCTTGCTAAGAGCTTTGAGTAGCTTTGTCCGCCTGGCTGGTGCCGGCAGTAGGTCCCTCTAGGCAAACACCATCTAGGACACTCAGTGTGTCCTGCCAAGAAATTTCAGATGCTGTTTTTATCCTAAAGATTACGTTAATGTCATTCTTCCGTAATGGCCACGTCCATGTGTTTGCCTACTCAAGCCTTTTGGTGCCTAGGAAATACCACGTTGTTCTTGCAATTATACCCACCCTGAAATATCCCAAGGCTTCCGCAGAACAAAGGGAGCCAAGGTGCTTCACAAACACGCACCGGTGGATTACACACGTGAAGTGGTATGTTAATATAATGTTAATAGTATATTACTGGGGTTACATTCCCCAAGACTCTGTAATAATAATATGGGGAGAAAAAAAAAAAAGGTCATGTTTTCACACATATTTATCTCCGTATCTCCTCAGGAATTATTTTTTTTACTAGTAAAATGATTATTTTTACTATTAAGTTGCTTTTATTTTGTTTTCTGATGATACCTTTCACGGGAATGATTAAGACAAGCTGTTCCCATCATCCCAAGTTGAAGAGAGGGGCTCATGAAAGACATTTGGACCCCTCAGCCCAGTAGTTCAGATTCACTCTGCAGGCGAAGACATTTTAGAACAATATGATTTTTTTAAACATTTTGAAGAACCCAAAGCCATTTTTATCCTTCTATCAAACAGAGATTGGGAGTTCAAAGGGCTAAAACCCCAGCAGCCTATGGGGTTTTATTAGGGAAACCACTCAGAGATCATCCCTGCCAAGCCCCGAGCTACCAGACTTGAAAAACTTAATGCTGAGTGTTCACAACAAGCAACAGTGTCCCCCCAGCTCCACGCTACAAACCCAACTAATCCCAGAGGTTAAACAAACCGGATGGTTAAGGGAGAGGTAAACACAAGAAAAGAGGAAAAATTGAGCAGTAAACCAGCCCTAGATGATCCACAAAGGCTTTCATTGCAAAGATCCTTGTCAAGAGCCAAGGAACCCACAGAATCCACGGCTGGGAAGGTCTGATTGGGCAATAAAAGTCTCTGTCAGGGGTTTGGAGGCTTCTCTTTATTCGCAGCTCCCTTCCCAGCCTGTGGGGGATGTGGTTAGGGGCAGGTTGGTCTCTTCTGTGGGGACAGGGCAAGGTTGGTGGGGCTGTGGGACCCGGCTGGGATACCAGGCTGGTTGTGCAGCTCCGCGCTGGGGTTGCTGCCCTCCTGTGGAATCAACTCGGGTTGATTCAGACCCTGAAGCCAGGACAGCTCAGCAGGGACTGCGAAACCTACCTGCAGGTTGAGGTATGTGCTCCAGGCTAGTCTAGGTCCATGATCCTGGCAAGTCTGGGTACGTGCTCCTGGCCAGGGTCATCACGAACCACTCATGAAAGTCACCTCGGTCGGCGTCTCAAGTTCTTGCTGCCAATTATATGACCCAAAGAGCTGCTGGAACACCACATCCTCTGCAAAGTCTTCATTGATTCAGTGATAAACCTGCACCAGTCCCTTCCCTTAATCAACGTTTCTGTTTACGTAGTGAGACAACTCCGAGCCCACCTCCTGTCACTCTCCCAGCTGTTCTGTTTTTCATAATGTTTCAACCATCACTAATATTTTAAAAGAAGCAGGTAGTTATCACGTCACTTTTTATAGAAGATATAATCGCTGCCCTGAAGCTAAATGGCTTAATTCCACAGAGAACCTTGGATTAGGTTCAGTTGTTGCTATCATTGGAAACATCTGACACAAATTATAATATTTCCTAAACACCACAGATACTTTTGAATGTTTGTCTGCTCTGATATAAACGAGTCGCTCTTGTGAGACCTCATCTGGAGGATTGTGTCCAGTCCTGGAATCCTCACCAGGAGAAGGAGATGGAGCTGTTGGGACGGGTCTGGAGGAGGTTACAAGGATGATGTGAGGGCTGGAGAACCTCCGGTGTGAGGCCAGGCTGAGAGAGTTGGGGTTGTTCAGCCTGGAGAAGAGAAGGCTCTGAGGAGATCTTATAGTGACCTTCCAGTATCTGAAATGGGCTACAAGAAAGCTGGGGAGGGGCTGTTCACGAAATCTTGTAGTGCCAGTGGGCTCTGGAGGGGTCCAGAGAGTCCCATAGGGGTCCTGGGGGGGGGTCTCTAAAGGGGTCCTGGGGAAGAAGAAACCAGAAGGTGATGGTTGCGATGCAATAGGAATTTTATTGAAACAGGACAAGGACTTCAGAGCAGCAGAGCATGACAATCCAGAGAGCACAGAAAACACATGCAGGGCTTGCTGGGGATGAACGTGGTTGTCTTCTTCAGGGGCTGCAGTTTCTGAGCTGTTCTTCTGTCTTTGTTGCCTTTGTAGCATTTGAGATCTAAGTTTGGGTTTCATCTGTTTCTTTGGTTTGGGTTTGTTTTAAGTTCCAGACCACGTGAGACAGGGCACCTCCCAGAATCAAACTGGAGAAGTTTTCCCACTATACCTCAGAAACCTTGAGGCATCAGTCCACACCAGAATATACGGGATCTACAAACCACTCAAATTTAAACTAAAGCCTTTTCCATATTTCTCAAGCAAACAACCCCTCAAACACAGATTTGGGAGCTTGTTAGCAGATACCTAATCCAACAAGAAGGGGAATATAGTGTCTGGGGTTGTTTCTCAGGAGTGCTGAGCTCCTGAGGTCCTTGCTCAGCCTGGCACGCTGCTCTTCAGAAAGCCATGTCCCTCTGCTCACTCATGGACTGGGATTTTGCTCTGGTCCCTGCTGGATCCAGCACCCCAGGGAATCCTTGTGGGGTTTAGCAGGGCCCACAGCTCCCACGACGGTAAGTCGTGTACCTGCGGGAATAACAGGGGTAGGAGAACCTGCCTCCCAGGGAAGCGCTGGACCCAAAGGAGCTCTGGGCATCCAGGGACCTCCCATAACCAAAGGAGCTGCCTATCTCCAGCGGGGCTGAGGTGCCCACATAGCTCTCCTGAGGGCAGGAGCTGAGGATGGGGCCCGGGAAGACGATGGACACGGGTGGTGGGTAGACCACGGCGCGAGAGTCCCCGCAGGAGGTGACGCAGGGCTGGTTCCAAGCGGTTGCGCACGGCGGGGGGCAGGTCACCTCGCAGGGCGAGTAGCTGTTGTAGTTGCAGATCTGCCTGTAGGAAGACATCTTTCCGGATGGAATAAGCCTGAAACACAGAGGGTGGGGAGAGCGTTGGGTCAAGGGCTACAGAGCAGATGTATTTGCAAATGGGAGCCTCGTTTAGTCAAACTACAGCACTCAAAGTTCGCCTTCTACAGCCAAGTACAAATTATAGAATAACCAGGTTGGAAGAGACCCACTGGATCATCGAGTCTAACCATTCCCATCAATCTCTAACCCATGTCCCTCAGCACTTCTTCCACCTGGCCCTTAAACCCCTCCAGGGAAGGTGACTCAACCCCCTCCCATGGCAGTTCCAGTTGCAATTCATATGCAGAAAGAATAAAGAACAGATGCCTGTGAGAAGCCAGTGAAGCCTCCTTAAGGACAGAGCTGCTCCTAAAACCATTGTCTTCATTTACAAAACACTCTTAGGCACAGATGAATTCATTAAGCATCCTTTTTCTAAAACATTCAAACATCTTTCAAAGCCTCCTTGCTCTCCAAACCAACCTCATCCCCTCCAAAGCCTGCGAAGAAGAAAGAAGTTATAGAACCTTTCTGAAAATAACATTCTTCCCATAAGAGGCAAAGAAATATTAAATGCTCAGGCACAAGTGTAATACATGAAAACTCTTTCTAAAGTTGCTTTTCAGCTCATAGAATAGGTTTATCAGAAGCCAGACTTACTCAGTTCACCAACCAAGGAGGAGCCAAGTAGAATGGTTTGAGGAGCCAAGTAGAATGGTTTGAGGAGCTCTGTGCTCCAGCCACTTTTATACGGTTCCTCAGAGCAGCTCCAGGGTCTGACCCACGCTTCAGGCATGCAGCCCTTCCTAGTTACAAAACAAACTTTCCTGCATTTGTCACATCAACTGGTGGAGGAATCTTCTCATGTTACTTGCTGTTAAGCAATTATGAGTTGGACACTATCTCATCCATGTTGCAGCCTACAGAACCCTTTCATCTCAAAATAAGGGCAGCGTTCTCTCCTAGTTTCTTTCTACTCGTCGCAGAAATCAACTAATGGCCTCATCCTTTTTAAAATCTTAAGTTTCTGTGTTCCCAATGGGTATAAACTGGAGAGGGGCAGATTTAGACTGGACACAAGGAAGAATTTCTTCATGATGAGAGTGGTGAGACCCTGGAACAGGTTGCCCAGAGCAGGGGTGGCTGCCCCATCCCTGGAGGGGTTCAAGGCCAGTTTGGATGGGGCTTGGAGCCCCTGATGCAGTGGGAGGTGTCCCTGCCCATGGCACAGGGGTTGGAATTAGATGATCTTTAAGGTCCCTTCCAACCCAAACCATTCTATGATGGTTTAGTGTTTTATAGGAATGGTTGGACTCCATGATCCGGTAGGTCTCTTCCAACCCGGTGATTCTTTTCTATGATTCTGTGGTTCTGTAACTCTATGATATTTGCAAGAATGTGGGGGGGGAGGTTTTTAGAAGCCCTGGTTGTCCTGTGTGCATTGGGGTGAGGACTCGAGGCAGGAGGTTCCTTCCAGTGGGGACATTAAACCTTCCTTTCACCATACCTAAAACCCAGTTGATTTTGCTCATCGGTTCCTGGCAGGAGTGACTGACAGGTCTCTATTTTCACAGTATCTGGGCGCCAACCTAATTTACATAATTAAAGAGATAATACAATTATAATTATAAATAATAACAGTAACAAGTACAAGACATGCCCAAGATCTCCTCCCAGAGGCTCACTTAATTGCCAAGAGGTGTTTGGTAAATTATTTGGCCTCTGTCTTAATCATCTCCTCTAGAAATCACCAGTAGTAACTTCCCTGATGGTTCCTGCCCTGAGCTGATTGCTTTTCCTCCAAACTAGGCGCCTCTAGACCATTAGAACCTTTTCTTCATCCTTATTCAATATTCTTCTTCCTCCTCAGACTCTGCAAATCCTCTCAAGTCCCTCGACCCTATTTTAATTCCTTCCCTGGAAATCACATCTGCTTTGTAATCACACCAGTTTAGCTGCTGCCCATTTTAACAGCCCCATCCTTATTTCTCAATCTCAGCCTTTTCTTTTTATATCTCATTGCTTTACACACAACCACTCATTTGTACAACACCCAAATGAATTGGGTAATTTTTACTGTTGATTTCTTGATGGGATTATTAACAGACTGAGGTTAAATAATGAACTCAACCACGATCGTTGATTCAGTGGGAGAGCTGGGAGGAGCAGCCAGCACGCGGGATTCCTCATTCTTTGGTCTCCTGCTCCATCCCACTGAACCAAGGACCATTATTTAGAGAATTGTTCATAGTAAAATAGGAGTTTGTGCAGCTCCAAGGCACCAACAACCTAAAAATGCACCTCCAAGACATAATGGGAAGATGATTTGCTGTTTGCACAGCACAGAAAAACTAATTTACAGGAAATTGAGGCAATCAGCACCCTTGAGCATAACTGACACAGACTTTCTGGCATGCCTCAATCCAGGAGAATAATAGGACACAGTGGCTAACAGAGGTTGCTGCGATTTAATTATATTACCTCTGTATTTTTGTTTCCAGATACAGTATGTCGATGTGTGAAGTTTTTAGGAAATACCCCAGCTTTCCTGGAGACCCTTTTAGTACTTGAAAGCTGCTCTAAGGTCTCCCCACAGCCCTGTCTTCTCCAGGCTGAATAATCCCAAGCCTCTAATACCACTTAAGATGGGGAAGTACCTAAAAAATTAAACAATCACAAAAAAAAGACTTTGATTCATTCCCACCGAAAGCCAACAAAGGGAGTGGATTGATACCAGCAAGGACCCGGTTATTGAAGACTTAAAAGGTTTACGAATCATGAGATGCAGAGTTGTGCAACAACGTGATGAAGCAGGGAACACCACAGCAACCAGGATAAGTCAGAAAACTTTTTTTGCATCATCAAAATGAGCTGAATATGCAAGAAATATCAGCTGATGAAGCAGCAGGTCCTCATGAACAAGATTGTTTTGTACACACAAGGAGTTTAAGAAAGTGGACAAAAGTGCTCTAATGTCAAATCTTCTCTGGACACTCCTCGTATTACAGAGTCACAGCTAACACGGCTAAGATTAAATTTATTCAGTGTTTTGCTATGTATTGAAATGCCCTCAGGTGATCCTCATGGGATTAATAGAGACAAACCATCTCCTGTGATGAAGTCCTGAGCGTGCAAAGCTTGGATGCATCAGCCGCTTCTCCTCACCCTTTATGAACTTCCTGTAAAATTGCACGACCTGCTATTGTTTCTTCCATGTTTGTTTTATTTCTTACAGATGGAGACGGGTTTTCTGCCTTTCATCTGCCTTGGGAGGGCAGAACCTGCTGCTGAACGTGAATGCCACCCAACTTTTAAGCGTAACAATGGAATAGGCACACCTGTATTTTCCTTCCCTGCTTTTCCTCTGAATCAGAAATGAACAAAACCACTTTGCTGCGATGTGTCAATTGTCTTTCCTCTAACAACCACCTAGACCACAGGAGTGTTGTGAAAATGCTACCGTTTCAAGTGAGAGCTGCATTCCTAACTGCGGAGTCTCCGAGCAGGGGAAGCCACACCTGCACCCGCCTGGCAGCTGGATCTGTGCAAGGTGACGTCCCACGAGACGGCGCTCAGAGCACTTCCCAGTGGGATTTGCTCTGTGGCTGGTGCCCAAAAGACAAAAATACCCACGATGGAGCCCACTTGCCTGTGTTTTGATATCCATTTGAATAACACATATATCCTAGAATCACAGAATCATCATGTTGGAAGAGACTGGATCATGGAGTCCAACCATTCCCATCAATCACTAACCCATGGCCCTCAGCACCTCGTCCACCCAGCCCTTGAACCCCTCCAGGGAAGGGGACTCAATCCCCTCCCTGGGCAGTTCCACTGCCCAATCACCCTTTCCATGAAATATTTTTCCTGCTGTCCATCCTGCCCCTCCCCTGGTGGAGCTTGAGGCCATTCCCTCTCGTCCTGTCCCCTAGGATAACACCCTTGGTGTGTTTGGACCCACATACTCCAGGACATTTAGGAGATGGATGAATATCACCCATGAGATAGGACACAGAGGGAATAATAGGTCTGATAAACCTCTATTTGAGAAGATGCTGGAATTCTACCACTGTACCCATGGTCTGTGTAGTGCACCACACTTGACGTTGCTGTCTTGGGTCTCCAAGGCCATAATACGTGCTGAGCCCTTAAAAAAAAGTCTTCAGGCTCCTCCAGATTGAGGTTTTGTCTCAGTTGGTCAGCATGGAAACACTGTGGGAATTAAGCCCGACCATGGGAAGAGGTCAAGTGTTTCAGCACGTGGAATATAGAGTTTTACAAACTACAAATCAGGCCATCAGAGATTTTTGACTGACATTTAGGGAGAGGAAGAAGTCTGGAATTCCCATGGAACCATCTCAGGATGCATTTATTTCTCTGTTCAGGAGAAAATACCTGAACAGAAATCCCTGCCCCAAGTCTCTTGCAACTCTAACCATTCTATGAAAAAGAACCAAGGATGGGAATAAACACCAACTTTCAGCATAGTTTGAGCAAAGTCTCTCTTCAGACCATAAACTGCCCTCTGCTCTGGCTGTTGGGAAGAGAAAATCCGCACAAGACATGAATACATGCCTATGATTCCATTTAAAATCAGTTGTTTAAAGTAAATGCTCGTTTTCTGCCTTTCAGTGAATTGTACAGATTTGCTGGCCTGGTGGTTCCAGCACATCAGACCCTGACTCAGCAGCTGAAATGGGGATGTGAAGCAAGCAAAACACCTGGAGCTTCCAGGTGAATATTTGCAGTCTGTTCCCAACCGCTCAGTGGATTTTAAAACATAAAAGCTATGAAATGCAGCACAGATTTCAAAGAGATGGTTTTAACTTAACAGAACCCCCTCTCATTACCACAGAAGGACAAAGCCTGTTGATTGTTTCAGAGAGGCTGAAATCTGATGGATCAGAACACGATCAAAAAGTTTAGGGATGGATGACGTAGGAAGGTGTAAAGGGAAGCTGGGAATTGCCTAATAACTGCAAACAGTGAGCAAAATGATTATATGCTGTGAGGCATCTCGTGTAATCGCTTCTGGTTTGAGTCTGATCAACATCACGCGCAAGGGGGGGTCAGATCCTCCAGACTATAAAAGCAGGAGCTGCTCACATCTCCCCAACAGCTTCTCCTGACTTCTCCTCTGGGATTCAAGTAAGTTTTTAATTCTCCATGCCTTTGTCGTACTCTCTTTTAGTGATAACTCTAACTGAATTCTGCATAAATGCACTAACAGGACTGACCTCTCTGTAAACGCATTTTCATTGAACCCACAGAGAGCTTGAGGCTGGAATTATGGTTTGATTTGATGATATTGTAGGTCTTTTCCAACCTGAATGTTTCTATGATTCTCCAGCTTCTTGAGGGAGCATAGCAGTCCTTGCTAAGCAGCTCAAGGATTCATGACTTTTAGTTCCTAAAGCAAATATAAGAGAGCTGCAGCCTTATCTTGGCTTTAGTAGAAGGCGAAGCTCAGTTTTGAAGCCCAATGTCACAGGTATTCCTATAAGTCCTGTCCTGAAAGTTAAATTCGGAGAAAAGAAGGCTGGGTGAGATGGCCATGGGTCTGATGAAGTACAGAAATGCTTGTGTTGATTTACAAGGGAGCAAAACTGAAGCAAACGCTGATTATGATGTAGCCCTTTGGGTTATGGTCTGACACATTTTGTAAGGAGTTGGAGAACAGGCCTTATGGGGAATGGCTGAGAGAGCTGGGGGTGTTTATCCTGGAGAAGAGGAGGCTGAGGGGAGAGCTCATTGCTCTCTGCAAGTGCCTGAGAGGAGGTTGTGGAGAGGAGGGAGCTGGGCTCTTGTGCCAAGGGACAAGGGACAGGCCGAGAGGGAATGGCCTCAAGCTCCACCAGGGGAGGGGCAGCATGGACAGCAGGAAGAAATTCTTTACCCAAAGGGTGATTGGGCACTGGAACTGCCCAGGGAGGGGTTGAGTTGCCTTCCCTGGAGGGGTTTAAGGGCTGGGTGGCTGAGGTGCTGAGGGCCATGGGTTAGTGATTGATGGGAATGGTTGGACTCCATGATCCCAGTGGGTCTCTTCCAACCTGGTGATTCTGTGATTCTATGAATATCTTTCGTCTTTGTGTTTTAGATCCACCTCCACCGCAGAACCATGTCCTGCTACAGGCAGCTGTGCTCCACACCCTGTGAGGTGACCTGCCCGCAGCCCATTGCCGATGCCTGGAACGAGCCCTGTGTCACCTCCTGCGGGGACTCCAGGGCAGTGATCTACCCACCTCCCGTTGTCATCACCTTTCCCGGGCCGATTCTCAGCTCTTGCCCTCAGGAAAGCGTAGTGGGATCCTCAGCCCCAAGCGCCACTGGGAGCTCGCTTGGCTATGGGGGATCTTATGGCTATAGAGGCTCTTTTGCCTACGGGGGATCACAGGAAAGCAGATTCTCATACCCTTATTGCCCTCCAAGGTTCAGTAGCTATCGCTTTAGAGAGTACGAGCCCTGCCAAAGCCAGCAGGAATATGTCTGCACCAAGAGCAGTCAGGAGACTGAATGCAAAGTCCAAACTCAAGATTAAGAGAGGGGGTTAAGGTGCTGACATGAAAAGGCTGATTCTTGCTAACACTTTGCATGGTAATTGTGCTCAGACCTGCTTATCTCCTTCTCCTTCCTAAGTTATAAATGTGTTGTTCTATTCTTCTCACGGTCCGAATTTTCAAGTGCATTAATACCTCTTCTGTGTTCAACCTAATAAGATTATTTAAGAAGCAGGATAGAGGAGTTTGGGTACTGTGATTTCTCCCTCTTGACACTGCCTGATGTCAACTGAGAGATGAAAACTGGACTGCTTCATCAAACCTCCAGTGGTTAAAGAAGAAAAGAAAACTGTGCTTGAAATGAAGCTTCCTGAAACAAGAAACCTCGCTTGTAAAAGCCTCAAATCCCTCATTTTCTGTGTGAGCCCCTTCTGCCCTTGTAAACTTTGCTCCTTTATCACCCATCAAATAAATCACGCTGCATCATAATTTTGGCATTCTGGGTTTGATTTCCATCTGCTTTTATGCAACAGCACAACGGGGAGACTCTCCTGCACTGAGTGTTGTTGCTTCCACCCCACTCAAGCCCTGTAGCAAGAGAGGAGTGAAACCTCAACCAACAAACCCCACAGTGTGAGTCCTCTGCTCAGCAATGAGTTGTCCCACATTGTGCGTCAGCTCTAGACCTTTTACTGCACCTTTTACTGTCTGCACTAATAGAAAAATGCTGGAGACAGAAGACAATACAGGGAATGGGAGTCGTAGCACTGTTTTCTTGCTCAGGCACATGCACAAAGGTATCAGAGGGTGCAGGACACTTACCCGTGAGCGGTGGTAAGCTGAGCATACACTCAGCACAGCCAAAGCCCTGCTCCTGCGGCTCATAGGAAAATGCAGCTGGCTAGAGCTTCTTTGCATTTAATCCCCCTTGTTTACTATACAATAACCCAGTTCTGGGAATCCAGTGAGGAGCTAAAAGGAGAAAAAGTGAGTGTTGTGCTACATTCTGCTAAATAGAGTTAACATGCTGAGTAACAGCTGAGGGGCCACCCCCTGACATGCTCGGTTTGCTCCTCAGAAATTGTTTATTGCTTCCACCTGAGCCCTGCTGGGTCAGGGCTCCCTCTTCAGTAAGAACTCTCTGCACCTGCTTTGCTTTAATGCAGTTTTGTTCTGGTTGTTGGAGTAACGTGGCTCTGCTGACCTCCTTTATCTCCCATTTTCTTCTTCTCTCTTTCATGGGACTCTGTTAGGAGACTTTTTTTTTACTTTGCACGGTCATAAGAAGTTAAGCTAGTGAAAGATACCTGCTGTGGGGCATCTCTGATCCCACCTGAGGCAAATTTATGGTCCAGAAACCAAACCATGAACATGCAGAGTAAGGAAACAGATTCAGGCTTCCCGTATCTCAGACTAGCACTTCATCTCAAGCTCATTTTCTGCCTCTGAATGTCTCTGAAAAGTTCCTTCTGCTTTTGTTTACCTCTCTATGTTATATAGAACCACAGCATAACTTAATATTCTCTTTTTATTTCATTATTGTTCATGGATTTACAGTAATTCCAGTAAAAACCCACAGAAAGGCAGAGGAATCGTAGAATCCTGGAATAACCAGGTTGGAAGAGACCCACTGGATCATCGAGTCCAACCATTCCCATCAATCACTAACCCATATGAGCCATTACAGCATTTTGAGAATGACTATTTAGCACTTCATACTTCTTGAAAATTCTATCTAGGGGTTGGGCAGTTTGCTCACACCCGGTTCCTCGTAAAGATTGTATCAGGCACACAAGCAAGCTCAACATGTTGTAATCAGAGTTTCCAGATTAATGAATCCATGGACATTCTATAAACACTGTTTGTAAGAGCGCAACACTCATCTCCAGATCTCCAAGATAAGGGAAGGGTCTGATTGAATTGGTTTGCAGGGACTGCATCGCCCCGAAACAGAGGAGAAAGCAAACAGATGGATTTGGATGCAATCAGAAGTGTTTATTGGGAGAAAAAAATGTACATTTAAAGCAAAGTAAAGGGGGAAAAAAGGTCAATTTAACAGCCTGCATTAAACTGATTTATTTTCAGCATGTTGTTCTTCTTTCTTGGTTCCAGTTTCAGATGGACTGGAGAAATAGGTGTCAAAAGAAAAGGCAACCAAAGGAAGAGCTGCATGGTCTCAAACTATTGAAAACACAGACAATTTTGCAGTGATACTGGTGCTTTAACAATGGAAAACAGACAGCGCATCATCAATAATTTGGTTGCTAAGAAGGGGAAAGAGATGTTTTGAGGAAATTGATGTTAAAAACAAACAGAGCATGAGAAGTGCAAACAGAAGAGCAGTTCACGTGGGTGCTGAGAAGCACCTGCAGGTTCCACTCTTCAGGATGCTGAACCCCTCAGTTCATTGATGTCTTGTAGCCAGTTCCCTGTGGTTTCTCCTGCCATCCACACCTTCTGCTGTGATTAACAAGGCCCACAGCCATAGCGCTGGCTCCAGTGCTGGCTGGAGGAGGAGGTCAAGGAGCCCCCGTAGATGAGAGAGCCCTGCAGACCCCGCAGGCGCCCGACCTCCAGCGGGGCTGAGGTGCCCACGTAGCTCTCCTGAGGGCAGGAGCTGAGGATGGGACCCGGGAAGGTGATGACCACGGGCGGTGGGTAGACCACGGCACGCGAGTCCCCGCAGGAGGTGACGCAGGGCTGGTTCCAGGCATTGGCAAAGGGCTGTGGGCAGCTCACCTCGCAGGGGGTGAAGCAGCGGGAGCTGAGCTGTTGGTTGGAGGAAGACATCCTGCAGGCAGGGAGGGACGTCAACCTGCAACACATGGAGAAGCTTCCATCAACCCATCCCTCATGAGCCACCTTGCAGACCATCCTGCTTTGCCTCAGCAGCAGCACAGAGGACTCAGCACACATCATGTGGAGTTGCTCTGCTAAGGTGCAGGTGGTTTTCCTCTTTTTTTAACTCTTCCCCCTTCCCTATCTTCCTTTCTCCCTCCCCTGTGCTCTCCCAGACCGTCCCCACACCGAGTGCTGCACAAGCTGGTCACCCCTGAAGTGACCTATGGAAAACAAGCTGAAGAGCCCCCCCCACCAGGCTTGGCAGCAAACCCCACTACATCCACCAAAACCGATGAAAGGAGTGCATTTTCCAGAGCAAAGCAGGGATAAGCAGAGTATTTCTGAAAGATTTATCTAAAGGTACCCAGCGCATTGTTTTAACTCATAAAGATTACACATTGTGGAGCCTGAGCCAACCCATCCCTCCTGAGCCACCTTGCAGACCATCCTGCTTTGCCTCAGCAGCATCACAGAGAACTCGGGACACGCCGTATGGGGTTGCTGTGCTAAGGCTTGGCTGGTTTTCTCTCTCTTCCCCCTTGCCTGCCCCCTTCTTCCCTCCACGGCCGCTCCTTTGTGCTCTCCCCAGCTCTCCACACACCGAGCTCTGCCCAAGGCGGCTATGAAACTGTGTCCTGCTGCATCAGTCAAAAGCACCTGGACTAAAACCCACCTTGGCTGAACCCCTCCAACCTGCTGCAGCAGCCACAGGGCAGCAGGGACAGATCCGCAGCTGCCCTGGGTGCCAGAATATCAATGGAAAAGGTTCTTGGGGCAAAGCAAGGCACTGACCCCACTGTGGTTCAGGCTGCATCTACAGGAATTGGTTAGAAAACAACACAAACCCACCATACATAAAGATAAAACAGGTAACGAAGGGATCAGACTTACTCAGATCAATGAAGAGAAGTGAGAATCTGCAGTCTGAGGACCTGGGAGCCAGTAGTCCTTATATACCTCCTCCTGGACTGCCTGGGGGGGTGGATTGAGACATCCTTGGTGTTTCAGGTTTATTTTGTTACAAAACACCACAACACTCATCGCTCCCCAGGTTTCTGTGATTGTTTTATTCACCTTTTGACAATTATCAGTTTCTTCCAACACCCTCTTGTTTCCTCCTCAAACTGTTTGAAGGAGTTTCGCTTCCTCCATCATTTTGCTGAGTTTCCCAATGTGATAAAAATATTGGAAAATGACTTATTCGCGCAGCTGCTCCACAGAGTCAGTTTTTTTTTCAAGCACTTCCCAGTATCACAAGTTGTGCAATGCACTATGGGCTTATCTTATTCTCTACATCCCTGTTCATGTTGAGCTGAAGAACTTCAGGGTTTATACTTGGAATAAAGATGGGAAATTTACTCCAACTGCCCTGTTTGTCGCCCCCACTCCACACTGATCATAGAAATTTAGAATCATTGAATCCTTTGGGTCAGAAGGGACCTTTGCAGTTCATCCAACTCCCCTGGACTAGAAGGAGCATCTTAAGATCAGGTTCCTTAGAGCCTCATCCATCCTGATCTTGAGTATTTCCAGGGAGGCGTCCCTGCCCATGGAATTGGGATTGGAAATAGATGATCTCTAAGGTCACTTCCAACTCAAACCATTCTACGATTCTATGCGAACAACATCAGAAACCAAAACTTGAGCTCTATAAGAAAAAAAATTAATAAATAGGCATCTTGCAAACCTAGGGAAGTCATCCAAGTGGTTTCTTAGAAGGAAGAACTTAGGAGATGCTGAGTAAAACCTGGGCTAAGTCACACTTGTTAACAAGGAGGAAATTATTTGCATGAATGAGGAGTTGAGGAGTGACGAGTAATCTGAGTATTTGGGAGGTAATTAAAATCTTGTTCACCAGGTGTCATCGACCAGCGGGGGCAGCCCAAGAAATGGTATAAAAAGGGCTCCCAGCACAGAGGGATTCAGAGAGCTGCACTTCACTTCTGCTCTGCCGTGTCATAAGTAAGTTTGACCCTATTTAATATTTATCGCTTAAAACAATGTGCTGGGGTACCTTTAGATAAATCTTTCATAAATGCTCTGCTTATCCCTCCTTTGCTCTGGAAAATGCACTCCTTTCATCGGTTTTGATGGATGTAGTGGGGTTTGCTGCCAAGCCTGGTGGGGGGGGCTCTTCAGCTTGTTTTCCATAGGTCACTTCAGGGGTGACCAGCTTGTGCAGCACTCGGTGTGGGGACGGTCTGGGAGAGCACAGGGGAGGGAGAAAGGAAGATAGGGAAGGGGGAAGAGTTAAAAAAAGAGGAAAACCACCTGCACCTTAGCAGAGCAACTCCACATGATGTGTGCTGAGTCCTCTGTGCTGCTGCTGAGGCAAAGCAGGATGGTCTGCAAGGTGGCTCATGAGGGATGGGTTGATGGAAGCTTCTCCATGTGTTGCAGGTTGACCTCCCTCCCTGCCTGCAGGATGTCCTCCTCCAGCCAACAGCTCAGCTCCCGCTGCTTCACCCCCTGCGAGGTGAGCTGCCCGCAGCCCTTTGCCAACGCCTGGAACCAGCCCTGCGTCACCTCCTGCGGGGACTCGCGTGCCGTGGTCTACCCACCGCCCGTGGTCATCACCTTCCCGGGTCCCATCCTCAGCTCCTGCCCTCAGGAGAGCTACGTGGGCACCTCAGCCCCGCTGGAGGTCGGGCGCCCGCGGGGTCTGCAGGGCTCTCTCATCTATGGGGGCTCCTTGACCTCCTCCTCCAGCCAGCACTGGAGCCAGCGCTATGGCTGTGGGCCTTGTTAAGCACAGCAGAAGGTGTGGATGGCAGGAGAAACAGTGGGGAACTGGCTACAAGACCTGGATGAGCAACTGGGATGTGAAGCTTTCCAAAGCCTTTGGCAGCCACGACTCATTGCTAATCCAACAGGACCTTTGGATGCTTCTCAGCACCCATGGGAATCTCCCTTCTGCTTGTCCTTCTTATGCTTGTGATATTGTTGCCATGAACCTTCACTGGTTTCTTAAAAATATGTGTTTTCCATTATGACCATGTTTGAAATGGGTCATTTTGTGCTTTGGCTTCTCTGTTAACACCTACACTACCATTTCTTGTTCCTAATAAAAATCATGCTGCATCCTAATATTAGCATCTCCTTTTCATTGAATCATAGAACCATGGAAGGGACCTCAAAGCCAATCCAGTCCCATCCTTGTCATGGGCAGGGACACCTCCCACGGGATCAGGGGCTCCAAGCCCCATCCAACCTGGCCTTGAACCCCTCCAGGGATGGGGATATAAAATAAATAGATCCTCTTTACTTTTTTCCTCACTTTATATCCACACTGACACTTTGAACATGAGGCTGGCTGGACCTTGCACATTTTCTTGAAGAAAATAGCAGAATCACAGGTTTGGGACTCCTGTCAGCTCCCTTCAGGTGCTGGGAACGACACCACAATTCCCAAGACAAGTTGAGGAGATGCCAACCCTGCGGCTCCGAGACATGAATTCACTTTGTCTGGAGGTGTCAGAGATATCGCTCCAATTTATTCTGTTTGAGTCACACTCTCAGCTGAGCCACCAGAGCGCAGCCCTGAGTCTTGCGTTATCCCCATGAATACTTATTTTACACTCCCAGCTAGGCTTTTGTGGCCAACCCATCAATATAATATAATGTCCAACTTAATAGTGGTCCTAGGTTGGTTTTTTTTTGGCTTGAAATATAGACCTACAGAGGCACAAAAATCACTTTTAATACTCAGAAATATAGTTCCTCAAGCACAAAGTGCTACTCAGCCCCTACTTGTGGCAGTTACTCCTTTCCACTCGTGTGCTGCTGACTCCTCCTAGGGTGTAGAAATGCTGGTACAACCTGGCTGTGCTCTGTTAGCAGATGAGACAAATTCCACCCACACGATAGGAGATGCGACCTTGGATGGGTGACTCCAAAGCCGTCTATTTCCACAAAAGCCTGGGAGTCCCGAGTAGAGTTTGGATTTCAATTACAAACTGAAATTACAGCTTCCCCTTAGCAATTCTTGATTGTGAAGCCAGCCAGGAAGAGTTCTTTTTCACACTTGTAAAGGAATAATCCAAAGTCAGTTCATGGAAGTTTTTGAAAATACATTTGAATGTCTTTTTTAATGGTGCTAAAATAAGAATCATAGAATAGTTAGTGTCAGAGTGGACCTTAAAGCCCATCAAGCTTCACCCCCTGCCACAGAGACACATCCCACTGCATCTGAGGAATAAAAATCTGCTGAAGGAAGCAGCCAATCTTCCCCATCAGCTGAATCTGCATTTTCAGATTCCATCCAAAAGTTTTCTGACGGTTCACAGACGCACTCCCTGACCTGTTTCATTCATCTCAGACCATGAGTCGTTCCTCACTCAGGAGCTCTGTGGTCTTCAGCAAGTATCCCATGGAGTCATAGAATAGTTTGAGTTGGAAGGGACCTTGAGGATCATTTAGTTCCAACCCCCCCTTACATGGACTCATTCCAGTGCATCAGGGGCTCCAAGCCCCATCCAACCTGGCCTTGAACCCCTCCAGGGATGGAGAAGCCACAACTTCCCTGGGAAGCCTGTTCCAGGGCCTCCCCACCCTCATGGTGAAGAAATTCCTCCTTATGTCCAGTCTAAACCTGCCCCTCTCCAGTTTATCCCCNCTTGTTGCTTTGCCAGGAGGACAGGAACAAACGCTTCCAATTTCCTATAACTCAGTAGGAAGGTGTCTGTGAAGTCCCATGTGCCTCATAGCGAAGTCATAGGAATTAACGCGCGTGGGTGTGATGGGGTAAGTTTCACAATGCCCCCTAACTGGAACAGAACTCGGAAAAGTGGGATAGCATCTCTGGTATGTCAGCATATTGTGCTTATGGATAAACTCCTGAGCAATCCTCGCTCCATGAGGCAATTGGAGAAATAGGAAAAAGCAACAAGAGAAAAAAAAATAAATTACCCTGCCAGAGTAATGACTAGAACGCAATAGTAATCAGCATTGCTGAGCAAAATAATTAGATTATCTGGGCCAGTCACAGGTGGGGTGGATTTTTGTTTGATAATGCATTAGAATGTCATACATGATGAATGCTTCGTGTCTTCCTGATTGCCTAAGAAAAGGTATAAAAGCACTCACCGATCTGGGCTTCTCTAACCATTTCTCCTGCCTCACTTGTCGCTGCGAGAGGGTAAGTGTGAGCCTGGTGCTCTTGCTATTCGCGTGTTGCTCTAACAACGCAGGATTTTAGCTGAAACCAAACTGTGGGTGTCAGAAATACATGGAGAGTTTGCAGTTTTCTTTCAGAGAGCTGTTTCCTACTTGAAAAAAAGAGAGTAGGAAAGCACAAAAAGTGTTTTCAGAGCAGCTGAAGAGTTGGGATGTGCAAACTTATTAATACTGAGACTTAGTGAATTCCTAATTCATCCAGCCTGACCGTCGTGCTGCTATGAACCTGCTTTATTTTGTTTACACTGACTATCAAGTAAATTTAACTCAGTCTCAGACTGAGAAGCCACCATTAGGAATAATGTTTAGTTCTGTTCTTTGCAATGATTTCAGAATTAACTAATTATAAGCCTGTCATGCATTATATTATGCACTTGCTATGATTAAGACTTTATTGCTTTTCTCTATTCACAGTCTCTTATTTTATGGGTTTTAGAAAGGTAGCACGAAGATCCAGAAGTGCTGCATACTGATTTTGTAAAGGATCAATTGATCTTATGATTAAAGAAAAGGACTCCACAAAATTACGCATATTTCCTAGTTCTACCAGTGAGCTGTTGCCTCAGCCAGCTGGGACCGTGTTCCCTGGAGTCCTGTAGATACTGGAATCCTCACCGATTCTCCATTCCCACATAAAT
>WAAB01011545.1:10078-31276 GCA_013389865.1 Piaya cayana | reverse complement strand
CTTTGCCATGCTCCTCTTCACTGGGCTCCAGGAGAGGGAGTGCCATTGAGAGGGAGGTGCTAGGAAGAGATCGGCTTTTGTTGGTCTATTGCTTTTGTCAGACAAATAATTGCTGTATTTGTTCAACTGTATTTTCTGGTCAAGGAGAAAAAGGAAAGGCAAAACTTTGCCATACCTACCAAAAATTTTAGGCATGTCACTAGCAGTGGCCAATTTGAGGTTCAGGACCTAGGTGTGGGAATGAGAAAAACTGAGAAGAAAGCAGAAACAGTTTTGTCCTTCCTCTCCAGATGGGGTGGTTGTCCTCCCTTGTGCATTTTTGAGGCTTGCCTGAACACACCAGGCTGTAACAAGATGCACAAAATAAACCAAAAAAACCCCAAAGCCTGTACATTGTTGCAGAGAATAAGCATTTCTTTATCTAGCTCTAGCAGGTATGATTACTTGCAACACAATCACATACAGTTCAAAGAGAACAAAGCTGATAAAATGGAATTCAAAAATCATATACAGTTAAACCTTGTTTTTTCAGAAAGATTTAACTCCCATTCATTTTAGGCAGGTCTGTGATTGTTCATTGTCTCTGTTACCAAAATTGTGAATCTGAAACATTTAGAGCAGCTTAACAGTTTAGGGCTCTGAATTGAAACTTACTTCATGCCAGTTTTGTTGTGAGATGAAGTAGAATGTTGCTGGAAGTATTCTGCAAGTTAGCTACATGACCAAAGAAAAGTTTCCTGAAAGAGCAGAACAAAATAAATTAATGAAAGTCAAACCTCACTGAAGTGCGTTCAGGAAAGATTTTCTGACTTGAGAAGTTACAGCACTGAAAATAAGATATACTGGTAATGGTGGTGTAGGAAATGTACAAAGTTGTAATGAAACTTCAACAAGATTTCTCTGTCAATATCCTGACCAAAAAGCTTTATAATAGTTTGCCTATTGCAGCAGTATCATTACAAATTGCAGCATGTGTCTATGATCAGATAGTTACTGATCAACCAGAAAAAAACACAAGTGCTTTATTTTCTGTTGGTAGATTAAGAAGATTCTATTAGTTATGGAGCTTTTTAAGCAGTATAGCTGTCATATAACTCAGCCATTTTTATTCACAAACCTTGCTGTAATGCGCTGAATTTATCTGTCAACTGGAGTTTTTTTCAACATTGTATGCAGGATTACACAATGTGCTTCATACAATATTTGGACCATTGCCTGTAAGACAGTGGCTTTGGATATGAAAAACAGAATGAAGCAAATTGAAACAGTGGTTTTGTCATAAAACTGACACCAACTATGTTATTGCCCTCAGTAGTAATCATGCTGACAAACCACCTCCCTCATTTCGCAAAACAGTGAGAAACTACGACTAAACATTACACAGCTTCTACAGGGTCTGCATAAGTAGAGTTAGGTGAGTGTAAGGAGATCACAATGAGATGGGAAAAGTAAGAGATGGATACAGAAAGAGAAAATTTCAGTATAGGCAGACTTAAAATAGAGATTGTTGTGGAAAGGTGAGCTGCACATGAAAAAACTTTTCAAATTATCGTGGGTTTATGAAGCTTTGAATGCAATGGAAAGTCATCTGATCAAAATCACAGTTGCTGCTGCTGTGTTTTGGGCAACTGAGGAGGAGTGAATTTCAGGAAAGAAGTGTGTTATTCAAGATAGCTAGTTTCAGACTGTTTGTCAGCAAATGTTGATCTTTGGAAATGCATTATCATAATGCAGAAATCCAGCTCTGGAGCTAGAAGCTGTCAGTAGTAATATAATAGGCTCTTCAAATAGCCTGGTCATGATAATAGGACATGGCAAGGAGCGTTAGTTGGGGTAAAGGATTTTAGGCATAAAGAAAGAAAGCAAATCCTCAAAGCTGAGTAGAATGAATAATTTGGTAGCAGATGAGCAGAATGAATAATTTGATAGCAGGTGAACAGAATGAATAATTTGGTAGCAGCCATGCTCTTGGGATGAAGAAAAGAGAACACTATGGCCTTACATTACCAAAACAATTGAGTTTCCAGACTCCAGTTGGAAATTTTAAAGAACAAATAATACCACTCCAACTCAAAGGTGTTGCTCAAGCCAAAATGTAACTGTTTTAAGTAAGGAATGTAATGCAAGGAACCAAATGAAAGCAAACCCTATCAATAAGTACGCAGAAGTACACTGGGACTAGACTTGCAATTGAAGCTGAATATAAAGGATATGAGGAAGTCACTTTCCTGTAACATGGTTGGCAATTTCTTGAGGAAGTTGTGTGTGTACTGTAGAAATGGGTTCTGCTATCAACACATCAGGATTAGAATCCTCAAAATATTTACAGGTTCTGATGGTCTGATTAATATTGTTCTAACCTCACTGCATCAGGTTTCACTAATTTTTATAGATTTAAAATATCCCTTCAACAGCAAAGCACTTCAAAAACCAAAACAAAGAAACAAAATCCCCCCCCCAAGAACCCCAAAATAAACAAATAAACAATCAACCAAAAACTCCTAGAGCCTCTGGGATTTCTGTGACATATTTCTAGCTTGATCAAATATGACTAATTTACTGTGAAATAAATTATACGGTTGTATTATAGACAGTACAAATATTTAGATGGTGTAAAAATGAAGAATGCATCTACAAGTTACTTCTTTCTATATTACTCTCTCACACTATTTCAAACAGTTCTTTGTTCACTATGTTTAAAGTTTACTGCATTAATTTAAAATTCAAGATTATTGAGACTTTATGAATTTCTGTAAGCACACTTGCATCACTCCTTTAGATGTTGATTTTGAGTAAAATTGAAACAGATCAAATAACATCACTGAGTCCTATAATAAAAGATCTTTCTACAAATATTTCAATGACAAAAAGATAGTCCCCATCCTTTACAGGATGCAGGAGTGACAATAGTGACAAAGGGTGAAGATAAGGCTGAGGTATTTAATGCCTTCTTTGCCTCAGTCTTTAATAATAAGGAAAGATGTTCTCTGGGTACTCAGCCTCCTGAGCCAAAGGGCAGGGAGGGAAAGCAGAACAAAGCTCCCATGATCCATGAGGAAAGGGTTAAAGATCTGTTCAGACAGTTAGACATTTATAAGTCTATAGGGCCAGATGTGATACACCTGAGGGCATTAAGGGAGCTGATGGAAGTGCTTGCCAAGCCCATTTTCATCATCCTCCAGCAGTCCTGGTGACTCAGAAAGGTCAATTGAACTGGAGGCTGGCAGATGTTAACAACCATTTACAAGAGTGGCCATATGGAGGATCCAGGGAACTACAATCCTGTCAGGCTTCTCCTTAGTGTGGGAGAAGATAATTTCACAGGTCATCTTGAGTGCTGTCACCCAACACCTACAAGACAATTAGATGATCAGGCCCAGTCAGCATGGGTTTATAAAAGGCAAGTCCTGCTAAAGTAATCTGATCTTCTTCTATGACAAGGCGACCTGCTCAAAGGGTGAAGGAAAGGCTGTAGATGTAGTGTTCTTGGACTTCAGTAAAGCCTTTGACACAGTTTCTCAGCATTCTGCTTGACAACCTGGCTACCACTGGCCTGGACAAGTGCACCCTCTGCTGGATGGATGGCCAAGCCTAGGGAATTGTGGTAAATGGAGCACAATCCATTTGGAGTCCAGTCACAAGTGGTGTTCCCCTAGGATCAGTGCTTGATCCACTTCTGTCCAATGTCTTTATCAATGACTTGGATGAAAGGATTGAATGTCTTCTTAGTGAATTTGTGGGTGACACTAAACTAGGAGGAAATGTTGCTTTTCTGGATGGTAGGGAGACTCTGCAGAGGGGTCTGAACAAGCTCATTTGATGGGCTGAAGCAAACAGAATAAGGTGTAACAAGGCCAAGCGTTGAATCCTGCACTTTGGATACAACAACCCTGTGCAGTGCTACAGGCTTGTGGAGGAGTGATTGGAAAGCTGCCTGGCCAAGAAGGACCTGGGGATTTTGATTGACAGCTGACTAAACATGAGCCTGCACTGTGCTGAGGTGGTCTAGAAAGGCAATAGCAATTTGGCTTGTGTCAGAAACATCTTGGCCAGCAAGATGAGGGAAGTGATTGTGGCCTCATACTCAGCATTGGTGTGGCTTGAATACAAGAAATACCTTGAATACAATGTTCAGGTTTGGGCCCCTCATTACAAGAAAGATACTGAGGTCCTGGATTGTGTCCAGCGAAGAGAAGCAGAGCTGGTGAAGGATCTGGAGAACAAGTCTTATGGGGAGAGTCTGAGGTAACTAGTGTTGTTTAACCTGGAGAACAGGAGGCTGAGAGGAGAACTTACCACTGTCTACAAATGCCTGAACTGAGATTGTAGAGAGATGGGCATTCTTTTCACCCATATAATAGTTGATAGGTTAAGAGGGAATGGCCTTAAGCTGTACCAGGAGAGGTTCACACTGGACATTAGGAAAAACATTTTCACTGAGAAAGGTGAAGCAGTGGGACAGGTTGCCCAGGGAGGTGGTTGAATCACAATCTCTGGAGGTATTTAAAAGATGGGCAGATGAAGTTCTTAGGGATATGATATAGTAATGGATAGGTACAGCTGGACTTGATGACCTGGAACGTTTTTTCCAACCTAGTGATTCAAGGATTACTGAAAATCATTTCTAGGTAAAACTGTAATCAACAAGGCATAATAAAGAAAATTATTCTGCTTCTGGTCATTACTTGTGTTTCTTAGATTCAAAAATAAAGACCTGATGTGCTTTTTTTGAAAACTCAGTAATGTTATCTAAATCTATAAGAGATTGTTTAAGTCACATTCTGAATTTAACCAATAGTTGTTATGTCATTAACTGGACTCTGCAGGTAGCGATAGCTTCACATTAATCTTTTTTTATCATATCTAAAACAATGAAACATAAGAAAGTTCAAAAAGAAAATGGCTGTCAGATCCAGCAAAGCATAGTTCTGGAAAGAAAAAATCTTACTTCCTTAGAGTTCCTGAAATGTAAATCACACTGATATATTGAAGTTGAACTGACCACATATTGGTATTATTTTTCATCCTCCAAAAGCTATCACTGAAGAAGAGATTTAAGTTAATTTTTATAGTAAAGTATGTAATTAAAATTAGGGGAAATAAATAAACAGAGAATAAATCTCAACTGTTAAGCCCATACGTTAAACCTTGTGCACGCATAAATAGTTAGTTGGGCAACAGAACTTGTGTCACTTAAGTATCATAGAATCATAGAATCACTAGGCTGGAAGAGACCCACCAGATCATCGAGTCCAAACATTCCCACCAATCTCTAAACCATGCCCCTCAGTATCTCATCCACCTGCACTTTAAACACCTCCAGGGAAGGCGAGTCAATCACCTCCCTGGGAAGACCATTCCATTGTCTAATGACCCTTTCAGTGAAGAATTTTTCCTGATGTTGAGCCTGAACCTTCTCTGGTTGAGCTTGAGGCCAGCTCCCTCTTCTCCACAACCTCCTTTCAGGTAGCTGTAGAGAGAAATAAGGTCTCCTCTTAGCCTCCTCTTCTCAAGGCTAAATTACATCAGNGAAGAGAAGAGAAGAGAAGAGAAGAGAAGAGAAGAGAAGAGAAGAGAAGAGAAGAGAAGAGAAGAGAAGAGAAGAGAAGAGAAGAGAAGAGAAGAGAAGAGAAGAGAAGAGAAGAGAAGAGAAGAGAAGAGAAGAGAAGAGAAGAGAAGAGAAGAGGAGAGGAGAGGAGAGGTCAGGTAAGATAATGTCAGTTTTGTCTTTTGCTCATGAAAGAAAGAGGCATAACACCTCAGTCAGATTGCCTTTAGAGTGATTTGGATCCAGTAAACTCAAGCTCCAGAAATACTGTAGCTAGCAATTTGCATGCATCTGGTCTACTGGAAAGGAAAGGAAATCATTACCGCTAGTATCCCCAAGGGATCTCCAGGATACTGGAGATACTTCATCCAAAAATGACACAGAAATTCTAAATTCATCCCATCAGCCAGTAAATGTTCATTACAACAGAAGAGTTAAAAATCAGGGCAGCATTTAGCCTATTGCCAGCTTCTGTTGCATCAGATGCCATGAATGTACCTGAAATGGCACTGAAGCCCAAAAGAAAGTGCTAATCTTTAAGAATTTTTGTATAATGAGTCCTTCCTACCAAAAAGCTCTTCAAGCTATGCAGTGAAATAATGATACACCAGAAACCAAGTGCCTTATTCCCTTGAATGATTTTTCTCTATACCTTAATTTTTAAAATATCATAAGTTAACTCAGCACAGTAATGTTTTTACCACAGTTTACATCTGTATTGCTTAACTAATTTAAACACTGCTACTGTTATTTTTTTCAGAAAGCTCTCTGGGGAAGTGCACAAATTTTTTTCATTAGCTTAATAAAGCCAGCATTAAATGGCAACCAAACATGATTTTTCCTAATAAAGAAATATTAACCCAGAATAATTAAATAGCTTAAGTTTAACGTACCTTACATTCTTACAGTTAAGACAAATTAAGAAATCAGTGGGCTTCTAGAGAAAATGGCAACTTCATTTATTGCTTTATTAATACTTTTTCATACAAAGTGATATTTGCCTGTGTAGTATCTTAAATTCTTATTGATCTTTCTGTCTATAATTCCTGAACATTAATAACATGAAAGACTTGCATATCTTCTATGTGATGTTGGGTCTGCACAAAAGAGAACACTGAGTGGCCAGCCCATGTGATGTGGACAAACAAAAGTAGTAGTAAATAATAGGATCTTTAACAGGCTGGATTAGCTGTCAAAAAAATTGTTACACAGGTTCTCCCCTCAAAATCTTTGAACAGGTGTAGAAAGAGTCATAACACACAAAGTGGCTAGGAATAAACAATGTGAACTACCTGGATATTAAATGCAAATTGCTTTCTATTCCAGCAACAAGAACTTGATCTACTGTGATAAAGCTACATTCTTTATGCAGTAGCTTCATCTCCATTTGACAAATAACAAGAAAAAAATAACACAAATGTTTATGAACATGCATTTTGTTTTGATAAAGGTCATTTTAGAATGTGAAACCTTGTCACCAAATGTTAGATCTGGAGTAACAAGCATTTCACAGAATTATTGCGGTTTACTACATCAAGTGGACAGCCAAGACAACAAGCTGTTCTATTCCTATGTCTTGTAGGAGGACATAAAAGGCCAAATCTTGGAGTATTTTTTACTTTCTTTTCTTTCTTTCTTTTTTTTCTTTTTTTTTTCCTTTTTTTTTTTAATAAAGTGGAGAAGCAGGAGTTATGATTAGCCCCCAGAAAAGCATAATTCACAATGGTGATTCAAATGAAAACCTTAAATTATAGTAATAAATACACAAAGTATTGTAATATTATAATAATTTACAACAGACCTTGGAGTCAAATCCACCACCATCCAGTTTACTGTTGACATGTAGTAATGCCATCTCAGTGCAATGGTATTTGAAGCTGTAGCAGTAGTTTGCAAATGCAAAGGGTCCTATCATGTCATATTGTACAGGTGCCTACATTTGGAGAAGGCTTTTCACAGGGATGTGATATCCTCATCTGGGGAAGAGAACTTTTGCAGCTTACCATCGTTCTTTGTTTTCTACTTCAAGCGAATTCAAAAGCGTTTATGTACATTACAGAGCATTTCCTAGGGTACCAGTTTTTGTAAGTTATCTTAGCTTAGACACCCAAGCCCTGTGTACTCAAAACAAGTTATAAGTTTTCAAAATCCATTTTGAAAGCACAATTCCACTGTTTTAAAATAAGGAAATCTAATTTTTCAGAGATAGTGCAGTGCACAGATTTTCCTCTGTCATATATATATACTTAATTTCTATTTCTTGTATTCCCATTCTTGGGTCGTTATTATTTATTCACTAAGTTTTGTGCTGTTTAGAAGAATAATTTCTCATAATTATGATGTATTTTTCTCTTGAAGTTCTGAAGACAGTTGAAAAACGCACATATGCATCTAGGAACTAGAAAGGGAAAGGCAGAATATTTCAGAGTCACTGTGTAACAATGATGAATAGTATATTGCTGTTTTGCTTAAAACATTATTTTGACATCTGTACTAATTGTATCAAACCATTTTTTAAAAAATCAGCACTATTTACAAACTGAAACATGCTATATTTCTGATATGCACTGGTTCTGAACTTACCACCATTGCATTGCTTGGTTTCAGCACTGAAGAGAATTATTACAGATAAAATTGCTTCAGATATTTATAGCTAGAAGAAATAATTTCCTGTACTTGTTCTATTTTAATATAATTTTTATTTGAATTAAAAATATTTCTTCTGAGGAGGAAACTTTCTTTCTTTGCTGGCTTCACACTGTTCTAATTTATTTGCCTACTTTCTTTCTAACCTGCATACAGGATACTATTCTATATGGAAATTTTATTGACAAACACTCCTTATTATTTGTCCAACTTAAAGAATGTAATTATGTTGATGTTCAGTCTGAATAATGCCAAATGTATCCTTTATGTATGAGAATTTCAGTAATTCAATTCTTGGTTTCATTTCAGCTTTTCCAGAGATCTAATTTGGAAAGCATCACTATCCTCATAATCTTCTTTTACACTTTAAGTCTCCTGTGCATCTCCCCACTTCATTTATTAGAGTTTATAAAACAAAAATATTACCTGCAAATAAATAAATAAATGAGGAAAAGTCTTGTGCCGGTTGTGTATGCTATATACTGTAATAAGTCAATACTATCTTTTCATATAAACTCATCCCAGAGTCAGCATTGCTCAGTACAATTAGCAAAAGATTGAAGTACAAATATAATACAAGACTTTTCCTGGATCAAGTCTCAAGAAATTTGTAAGACTTTTTTTTTGATATTTAGAATAAGGATTAAATTCAAAGATCCTATACTTCTCATCCGTTAAAATTTTGGCAAAATGTGCCATTAAAATATATTTTTATAAACTGGGGGTTTTTTTGAAAGCAGAGCCCTGAAATTAATGTTTCCAATTAGAAATTATTTTATTTTAAATATGCCTATAAATGTTTAAAACTGAAAATCAAATGAAACTTTAAACATTTTTTTCTGTTTTTCTTTATTCTTAAGTGAAAATATGACAGAAGACATTATTATACAACTTTCAGATTCTTCTTTCCTTTTCATAATGAGCATAATACAAGTTGTTTCCATGTATCCACTTGCCTTCTAATTGAAGTAGAGGAAAATGAAAAGGGTGACATCTCCCCTTCATCAATATTCATTTCTCATATGGAAAAGTAACACCAGAAATCCCTTGTGAATTACTAGGTATCATCCCTATCAAAGATCCCAAAACATATAATTGCTAAAACATGAGTAACTCTAAAGAATGCAGTTCCTATGATAAAATGAAAATAAAGAGAGAGATTTGTTGGTCTAATCACTGTTTCTCCCATTATTCTCATATCTCTGTTCTCCTATTAAAATTAATGAGAATATTGTGACTGAAATTCTGTAAATCTCTGTGAAAAAAAAGAAAGTTTACTATGTGAAAACACCAGAAAAGGGCCTAGAAAATTCCATGGACCTGTGGATCTCTGTGCATTAGGCCACTAATGACAAAGGGAGAGGTGTCTTCTGACTTTAAATTTACACTGTTGTCAACATTACTTTGGTCTGTTGAGATTAACCAGATCAAGTCCTTCTTTGTCAGACACTTGAACCTATGAGGGAGTCTGATGTCTGAGTATAGACAATACTGTCATCAGGAATTAATAAAAAAACTAATTGAATGCCATCACTGTCATACTCTTTTCTGCAATCCAGCCCTTTCACTGCATTGTATGGTCTTCTTTAGGTTTCTACACTAAATATATAATTTTCTGCTAACTGTCATAGCTTGATAATGCCATGTCATGGCTCTGTATGCTGGAAACAAAGAGGAGCCAGTCTGAAGGATATTGAAGAAAATGTTTTCTCATAGAAGAATGCTGAACCTCAAAATTCTTATCTGTATAGGGGGAGTTTCTACATGTCAGAAGAGGACTGAGCGCTGTGACATGTCAGCTAGGACTGAGAGGTCACAATGAGTCAGGTACAACTTACTTAACTTCTATCTCTTTTTTTTTCCTTATTCCTTCAGGGAAAACAAGTTTCATTATATAATTTGATTTTGCAGAAAGTCTTAGAAATGTTAAAGCTGTTTCTAGAGGCAGAGTTCCAATGACTCCAAAAAGATAGCTGTTCTACTGACAATTACAGATAAAATAAGGTTTTATTGTCATGCTTGATGGGGATAGCAGTTCTTCATATAGCATTATATGCTGCCCAAACAAGCTTCTATCACAAATAAGGTTCTGTGTCAACACATATGGAAGTTTGCAGCTACTGTCTCTATCAAATACTAATCACCACTGTGTCTCATTGAAAACAAGAAAAAAATGTCTGTTTTCATTTTGGTTATAATTTGTAAGCTGCAGTGACAAGATCAGGTCTATGTTCCCTTGTTAAATCATCTCAAAGTCAAATACATGCAAATCCTGCACCTGGGGAGGAACGACCCCAGGCAATAGAATATGCTGGGGGCTGCCCAGCTGGATAGGAGCTATATAGAAAAGGACCTGTGGACTCTGGTGGACATTAAGGTGAATATGAGCCAACAATGTGCATTTGCTGCAAAGATGGCTAAGGATATCTGAAGCTACATCAGGGAGTTGTTTCCAGCAGACTAAGGCACGTAACCTTTCCCTTCTGCTCAGCCCTGATGAGGCCACACTTGAAGTACTTAAGTCCAGTCCTGAGCTCCTCAGTACAACAGCTGATACAGATTCAGTGAAGCAATACCAAGATTATGAAGGGACTAGAAAATCTCTCCTATGAGGAGAATCTGAGAGAGAAATGGAACTGTTCAATGTGAAGAATAGAAGGCTCAGGGACATCATTTCCACTCATATAAAACATGATGGGAAAATGTAAGGAAGATGGAACAGGTAGATGACAGGGCAGAAGGAAATGGTCACAAACTGAAATATAGGTAACTCTTTTTAACCATGAGGAAAAAAAAGATATTTTGCTTTGTTATCAGACTCTGGAGCAGATAGTTCTGACAAGCCTGGGAGTCTACAGCCTTCAAAACCTGACTGGGTAAGGTCTTGAGAATTTACTATAGGTGATAAGGTTTTCGAGAAGAGTATGGATTTATCTGTTAAGTGTGCAATTTTCAGACTGGCCTGCTGTGCACCGGGCAGCCTCAGAACACAGTCAAGAGACTGAGGATACTATCCTGTAAAAAGATATGAAAACATGTAGGAAAAAGAAAAAAATTACCAAAGGCCTACAAGATAAAAAAATACATTTTTTCTATGGAGAGAGGGCACTTAGTTACATACACAGTGGCAGTGAGCAGGTTGGTTTTTTTTTCCAGGATGCATAAACCTATTATGCTTAAGTAAGGGAGGCAATATGGTGTTAACAGCCTTCTTTGTGCCTGTAAGAACTCTGGATGAGAGAGACATGCAACTTCTAAGAGCTTCCTATAGTGTGGCAAAAGTCAAGCTCTAGAATTCAGTGGAAAGAAACTTGACTTTTCACCTGCAGAATCTTCATTTGTATATGTTAGTTGCATAATCTCTGCAGCATCTATATAGCACAAGTAGTCCCTATGGCTCCTAGATGTAAAAAGAAACCTCAAAGAATTTTTTTATATATTATAAAGACACACTTCTTTTCTACATCCCAAAATACACTTTTCCTAAAAAACCATAGTATATTTTCTGCAAGGACATTAGGAAAATGTTTGCTATGCTAGATTGCATTAGACTAACACATAGTGACAGAAAATGTGTAAACTCCCTTGATGTGAAATACATGCTGAAGATATTTTTGTTGCTCAGTAATAAAATCAGAAAAGTTGGAGAAAGTTGCAGTGCTCTAAAAAAATTAATTCCTTTTTATGAATTGTTTATTATTAACTTTCAAAACAAGACATCAATTCTCATAAAAGTGTCTATAGCGTAAGATTTTTCACTATGGCTCAACTAAAAGGAGAAGTCATTTGCCACATGCCTGGAAGACTTATGATATAGAGTTTGGTTTTGTTGTCTTTTGGTTTTGGGTTTGTTTTTTTTCTGATTTGGATTTGTTACACTTTTCCCTAGAGGAAACTAAGACAAAGCATGGCTAACAGAAGATTTTTTTCTATAGATTTAAAAAACGATGTAGTTACAGCTCATAGACAGTAGATGGAATCTTGCGTATCTTGGTCAGCTTTTCATTGAGCATAAGGGGACTTGTACTCCTACAAACTAAAGCTTTATAATCTGTCTACTAAAAGTAAGCTCCTAATCCACATTCCAACATTTGCCATAGAAGTCCATACTTTCATAAGTGTTGGTTGATCAGTAGCTCCTCCCTTTTTCTACATAGCCATCATTTCTGAAAATCAGATTTTGGATTTCTTATGCCCTGCACAACTATTTAGCAATCTCATTTTAAAAGCCAAAGTAGCAGAATCAAGAACAAACTTTTCCTTCTTCTTTTTTTTCTTTTTTTCTCTTTTTTCATTTTCCCATGGAGAGGAAATAAAATTACACATGAGCATGGAAAGATACCCTGATCTGTCAGGGTAGGAGGTATTGTGCTCTTTATTGGTAAATCTAATATGATGGTGGACTTCTATACGATTCTCCGACGTTCCTGAGCTGTGGCTAGAAATTGAAGGAGAACTTAACTGCCTTATGTACTTAAACTACTTTGAGAATTTCCAGTCCAGTTGATTCTAACTTGGCAAATTTGAAGAATTTGTAAAAGTGGACTTACTGGATGACAGATGTAGAGGTTGGAAGTGACCATTGGAGCTCATTTTGTCCAGCTCATTTGGCCCATACTCAAACAGGGCCACCTATAGATGGTTAACTAGGATCATTTACCTTTTGCTTTTTAATGTTTAAAAGGATGGAGAATCCATAACCTGATTCATTGAAAGCATTTTGTATATAATTTTTTAGATCAAAGGCATCTGGAAAGAAAAGAAAATTCTAAGTATCACACACACAGAGTCAAAAAGTTTTTTCTCTCTGCAAAAATGCAGGTTGGACTAAATTATAGTTCACTTATGAAGTCTACATCAATAAATATAATCCGTGTGTCTTTCTCCATCTTCCCAAGATTAAATACATATTAAAACTGCTTGCAGAGAGCCAAAGTTACCATCAAATGACCTAAGTTAACTCTTAGTCCTTCCTGTACCCTCTGTTTACCCACAGTGACCAGAAGCTGAAAGGTCTATGAAGCCAAGTTTGGCTGTACTTTGTAAGTATGGATACCCTGGGGAAGATGCACTTGAGTTCCTTTAAGCATTTTTTAAGTAGTTTTTCAAACATACTTCAATATAGCATGTCAAATGCATAGTTGCACAACTAAATTCCTTTAGATTTTTTAAGATTACCTAAAATTAAATCCTTTTATTTTTCTAATAAAAACAAAAAAGGTCAAAAAATATGAAGTTCTAGGTTTACTAATATCGTTTTCCAGTCCTCAGTTCATTTCCACTGATAACGTAGGAGATTAACCTATAAACCAAGACCTCTTAAACAGACAAAAATCCAGCATTTTTCCCAAGGGTAATCTTGGAGTGTGTAATTCACTCATCAGTACAGTTGGATGAAATCTACTCACTGAAGCCAAAGAACAGAAAATACTGTTTAAGTACTTTGCGTGAAAAAACCCAAGACCAAGAAGCATTTGTTTTCTTTGATATTTTTTCACTTTATGACATTATTTTATTTGAATTTTTGCTTGTTTTTTGTTGCAATATTACAGCCAGTTTTTGTTTAGAAATACTCTCATTTACAATAATTCTAGCCAAGAAAGTCACAAGTTCAACTGATTAAAAAAAAACTGCTTGTCTTATAATATAAAGACTAGATTTTCATACAAACATAGAATGGGTTGTGTTTGAAGTGATCTTAAAGATCATCAAGTTGCAGCCTCATGAACATGAGACAGCAGTTTGCTCGGGTGACCAAGAAGGCCAATGGCATCTTGGCCTGTATCAGAAACAACGTGACCAGCAGGTCCAGGAAGGTTCTTCTCCCTCTGTACTCCACACTGATTAGATCACTCCTTGAATCCTGTGTTCAGTTCTGGACCCCTCACCACAAGAATGATGAGGCTCTGGAGTGAGTCCAGAAAAGAGCTATGAAGATGGTGAGGGGGCTGGAAAACAAGTCTTACAAGGAGCGGCTAGAGAGATGGCATTGTTTAGCCTGGAGAAGGGGATGCTGAGGGGAGACCTTATTTCTCTCTACAGCTACCTGAAAGGAGGTTGTGGAGAGGAGGAAGCTGGCCTCTTCTCCCAAGTGACAGGGGACAGGACAAGAGGGAATGGCCTCAAGCTCCACCAGGAGAGGTTCAGGCCTGACATAAGGAAAAAAATTTTCACCAAAAGGGTCGTTAGGCATTAGAACAGGCTGTCTAGTGAGGTAGCTGAGCCACTTACACTGTAGGTGTTTAAAAGATGGGTGGATGAGGTGCTCAGGGGCCTGGTTTAGTGATCAATAGGAATAGTTGGACTCGATGATCCAGTAGGTCCTTTCCAACCTAATGATTCTATGATTCCTTTGACACCAGTAAGTCCTTTGGTATTATCCAGCTTATGTTGCAGATTACGATATTTAGGTATTTTAGTGTGGGATGGAGTGGTTTGCAGTTTTTTTAAGCAGAGCAGGCAATTGAGCCAAGAATCACACAAGAAATGGGAGGAAAGAGAGTTCTCATTGGACTCCTTGGAACAGTCCTGTTGGGATGCTAATTCATAGGTTACCAATTCCTGATATAGGAAAAAAAGAAATGCACCTAGTAAAACCTAGAGTCATCAAGGGAAAGACACATAGAGGGTAGAAAAGGAACATGTAACATTCCACAGTAGAAGTTGAGAGGTGATGACTGGATCTGTCATAAGTATAATCTTAATGATACATTAATAAGAAAATAGAATTTGATTTTTATATTTTCTTTTGCTTCGCTCAGCCATCTACATACATGTGTGAAATGCAAAGTGATTTTTTTAATGAGTGTTATTTTGCAGAAGTGCATAGTCACACAAGATGCCAAGGTTCTAGTCAGGGTCAGTATTTTGCCTTTTGGTGAGTTCTTCTCTGACAGCCATACTTCATTTGAAAAAAAATCATGATGCTTCGTATTTCATTATGCATTTGCAGGACTGAAGTTTCACTCTTTTATTGTGTAAAGCAGGGCATATTGCACAATTTCTTCTTATGTTAACAAGTTTCAATGCATTTAGTGTTCTCAATTAACAGTTCCTGGACACACACCTTTATTTTTCTAGCAGGTAGTCTTGGCTTTATCTGTCCTGCTGTCCATATGTAAGTTGTCTTGATTTAAATAACCTTCTTTTTCTTAAGACTGCTTTTTTTTTTTTTTGTTAAAAACCCTGGAATCCTCTTTTCCTTCTTGTAGTCATTTTACTTTATAGTCAAGTGACTCAGTTAAGATACCCATTTGGAAAGTAAAGGAAATTCACCCTTGAGTTAAATGTCAATCAGCTCTCTCTTAGCCCTTAAAAATTAAGGACTCATAGGTTTTTTTTGACATTAAATATCTCTTTAAACTTAAAGACTGATAAATTATTGAAGTTATTTGGTGCATAACATCTTCCTCCCCACTATTCTTTAGCAAAATACAGAGCTGTGCATTTTAGCACATGCACAAGTCCATCTGCACCTCCAGTAAATGGTATATACTCCTAACAGCAGGCAAAAAGCAAGCCTTGGAGAATTAATATAAAAATAGATTGCTTTGTGTCCATCCAGAGAACAGAGCTAATGGGGTATTGTTTACTCAAACACTAATGGTAAGATACCACACTTACTTGAAATAGATAAGAGCTCAATGGAACCCCAACTTTATATTCCTTTAATACCCTCTTTCTAAGGGTCAGACTTTCAGGATGTTTTCAGATTGATTTGCTACAGATGGATAATTTGTGTTAGCTCAATCGTAAATCCTTTGGTGGATATAGATTCTTGCAGATTCTTTGTCTTGCTTTTCTGCGTGTGTTTTCATAGAGGTGACCTTAACAGTCCATTGCGGAAGTTCAGCTGCTCACCTAGCTTTCAAGTACCTTTCTTCTATCATACTGCAGTTCAAAGCATTCAGTGGTCAGAGTCCCTTTTTGTATGCTGAATTGTTCCTATATGAAAGACGACATGAATAGCTGTAAATGAGTAGCCATATTCTCTTTTGCTGAGTCTCTTTTTTTTTTATATTATTTAAATTGTCTGTCTTTTTTTCAGTAGGCCAGTTCAGAGATGCATACTCAAATTCTCATATTCTTTATCTTTGCAGTTCACTATCTGAAGATAAAATAGAATCTGTAGAGAGAAGCTCTTTTAGACAGCAGAGTTCATTCACACTGATCTATAGTATTGCATTTTTCTTCTAAAAATACTGGGAAAAAACCACTACCACTCAAGAAAAGGAAGGGCAAGTGTCATTTTCACGAAGGACTCTTACAGATAGAGACAAAAAAGATAAATCTTCAAACTCACTGAGCTATTGTTTCCTAATCATTAGTTGCTACTTAGAAGATTTTGCATGGCAGAGACACCTTTCATCTTATTGTTTAAAACTAGATTTAAAAAAGATGGAATATCTAAATGAAATTAAAGATAATTTTGCAAAAAACCCCTAAAGTATGAAATGTACTTAAAATGAACAATCAAGTCTCCAATATTGCTTTAACTTTTAATTTGTTTTTCTTCTGAATCAGTCTTCCAGGGAAATAGATCTAATTTTGGACTATGATTAGGGTGCAGGAGAACATTGTCCTCCTAAACTTGCTCTAAATATCTACCCAAAAATACTGCTGATATTCTCAGTTCTACAATGCCTTGGACTGAACATAACAGCACGTTATGAGGAATTTGCTTTCCAGCTAAACCTGACAGCTTTTCTCTCCTTTAAGCAAAGGTCAAATACAGAAACCAAGTAAGTGCAAAGGACGCTAGTCACACTATCATATCAGCTTTTCATAAGTCAGTCACTGCAGTCAATGGCTATCTCGTACAACTCTTAGAGTGCAAAGCATATCACACAGTTTGCAAATCTTGGAACAAAACAGCAAGGAATTCTCAGAGGAAGTTTAATTAGCTGGACATCTGCAGATGAGTAAACTAGATTTCATTAATCATTGTCATCCACCACATGAAGCTATTTATACATCTGCTACCTCTTTTGCATAAAGCATAAGAGTAAAGTAGAAGAATGAAGAAAACATCTGCAAACCTTTTGGCAACATGGAATGCCTTTTCATACTCACTTTGAAAAGGATTCATGCAAGATTTGACATTGAAAAAGACCACCCTTTTATCAGAAAGTTCACCAGTTGCTGGCCTTATCTTTTAAACAGAACTAAAAAGATACTCATTGTAAAACAAGATTTTTTTAAAAAGGGAGGCAAGAAAAATAAGACCAGAAGAAACAAAATCAGGCCATTTTGAGAGAAAACTACCTTGCCTGTGAATTTCTGTATACTGAAAGGACTGATTTTGTCAATGTTACCAACTATGTGACAAAGGAGAACTCAATCTTGTTTTCACAACATTTATGTGCTTGTTCCTCAGATGTGCTCATTAACACATAACTCTAAGATTTTATCATTTTTCTAATTCCATTCCATCGAGTAAGTAATCATACGACCATACAGAGCTAAAATTGGATCTCTCAAAGTGAAAAATGTTGTGCATTAACACAGCGTTAATTCCACTTCTTTATGAATTTCAGCATTGCTTTCTTGCTGTAGGATAAAACCAACCTGATGTTTTGAGTGGTAAACAATCAAAAGTATACTATTTATTAGAAATCCAATAAAGGAGGCTGTAGGCTCTAGACCAATGAAAGGAATGTTGCAGGAAGGCTTTGACAGAATTTTTTACAAATTTTTTACTTGATTTTCTGGAGCTAAAAGCCTGAAGTGTGGAAAACAGTTTTATTAGATGATCATACAGTTTTTACAGCTCCTGCAAAGCCAAAGTTCATTTAAACCTATGAAATCATATGCAAAGGTCATTTGCGCCCCATGCAGTTGTGAGGGACAAGTAAAATTTATGCTTAGCTGTCTAATTAGCTTTGAAAATCTTGGCATTTTGTTTTCTTTTCCCTAAACACAAGACAGCGTAGCAGGGTCAAGGATGTAAACCTTTGACTGCTTTTAAACTGCATGCATTCATGCCACAAATGTCCTGCTGCCCATGTGAAAGGCTGATCACTGATCATGGCCTGCAGAAAGCTGCTTTCTGAAACTTACCTGCAAGCTCTACAACATGGGGTCATGACTTGGATAGGGAGAAGTAGTCTGGGTCATTCACAGAAGTCTAAGCCTCTCCAGATTTAAATGAAGAATTGCAAATTAGACCTAACAGAAAGGGATGCTGTGCACCTTTTGCTCTTTTGCACTTTCAGGAGTCCAGTTTCAGGAAGCCTTGAATATATGGGAACCTGGTTATCACTCATCTAAGTTGAGCCTATGGGCAAGTTGCAGAAGTCTTCAGCTCCCAAAGGACCTTCATGAGAACAGAAAAACTGGCACTACCCAGGGGCATGTGGCAGTTATGATCTTTGTTATGTATCTATCCAGCCATACTAACCAAGTGTGGCAGCATTTAGCTAGAGCCAGGCTTCTGCTTTTGTTTGAAATACCAGTATTTTTGACAGTCTGACATTTTTTGAAGGGGGGAAATCTCAAAAATTTCAAACGTCCCTGAAAAAATATTATGTTTACATGAGTTTGCTTGAAGATGACCGTGTCTATTTAATATTGCTGTTCCTAAACTGAAAGGACAGATTCTTCTGTAAACAAAATTGCTAAACATATAGAACATTTTTATTTTCTTCCTTCTGGCAAACCCCTCAATAGTGTAGGCTTGCCACTGGCAATAATTTGGCTTACAAAGAAAAGTGACTGCTCTAGTACTGCATGTATCAGTTCGCAAAAGCAGTGAGGCTGAGTTTATTTAATTCAGTGCCAGAATGGTTGGTAGATCTACATGTTAGACCAGAACAGTCAAAGATAGCCATCCATTCTTAGGGGAAAAAAATCTTGTATTTATATACAGCAAAGAACGATGGTGCAGACAGTGGGATCAAGTACACCCTCAGCAAGTTTGCTGCTGACATCATTGTCTCCACAATGCTCTGAGCAACTCTGTTTGTTTGTCTGTTTGTTTTATCTCCCTCTCTTTGTCTCTTGTCTCTCTTTGCCTGTCTTATATCTCTCTCTCTCTCTGCAACTGTGTCTGTCTGTTTATCTCTGTTTGTCCTGTCTTGAGTTTGTGTATTGTGTGTGGACACCCACCTCCTTCTGAACCCGCCAGACAAAAACACACATGCTGCTACATGTGGAGCTTCTAAGGCAGTGACTACCTCTCATCTCTTGCAACTATTTGTCTCTTGAAACTCTTTTATCATTTCCTATCTTCTCCTCTTTTTTTTCTTTTCCTCTTTTCTCTTTGCAACACATGTGGTTGCAGTGGGCAGCAGTGGGCAGTTTTGGTTTGATTTCAGGTTTTACTCTGTTGGAGCGAGAACAAAAAACTTTATTATATACAGTAGTTTGAATTAGTTGCAAACCAAGAAAAGAAACTATTCAAATGTATGTGATAGTTTTAAAGTTACAAGAAATCTTAAAACCTAGTTTTTTTAGAAAGAGGTGTTAGTTACTTGGGAATGCTAGCAGTTTGATAAGAGCTAACAGCACCTTGTTAAAAACAGGAGACCATAAATCACTCAAGTAGCAAGATAAGAAGAGTCTAGCTAACCAGAGTTAATTAAAGGAGGTGCACAGGCACAGAAAGGGCTGATGTCATAATTCACTGATGAAGTCATTGAAACATACATATGCATTAGGCAATGATGTAACCTGTTGAATATATATTACATTGTGAAACCTCGTGAGGATATACTGCGGTTGCATTGTAACATTGTTACATTGTAACAGATTTGGGAACTGACTGTCCCCTGATCCCTGGGGGCCCCCCAGTAAAGCACCAACATAACTCTTCCCGGAGCATTACATGTTTATTGTCACTCTGACGCTAACAGTTTTGGTGACCCAGGTGGGACTTCCCTCGTGGGCGGGCTGAGGCAGGTCATACTCCAGCCAGCACTGAGTGATTTTCAGGGAGTTTTATCAACCATGACCTACGTCCGCTGCCCCTGATGGACCAGAGGCATTGGTAAGATACGGTACTTTATTCTTAACAGGTAATGGTACCATTTTCTGTGGTCTGGTAAATGCCTGCCTGTTAGACACTGCAAAAGTGGCGCATGGATTGGACTACATTGCTCCAAGGGTTAAAGCCTAGGCAGCCATTTCATCAGACAGGATGAAAAGTTCTGCAGATTCGTCAACCGTGGTCTGGTAATCTCTTGGATACAAGAGTATGGTAGTATTTGTCTGTTTTGGTAATCTCTTGCATACAAGGGTCTGGTAGTATTTGTATTATTTGTCGTGAATATTCTTAATTGTATAAATAGCATTTCAAGTGTTATATGTGCCCGGTACCATGTGTGGTTCAGATATCCATAACATCGGAAATTGTGGATCCAATTTGACTGGTCGTAACTAACATTGTGTGAGTTAGTCTGGCCCTGAAATGAATGACTGTGTGTTTGAGATGCAGCATTGCTGCAAAGTGAGTGAGGAGTTATGATTGTTTTGTGTTGTTAATTAGTCTGTGCTCCATGAACTGTTTAATGTATGATAGAGTGCTGGAGTTTGGCAAGTATTTAAAACTTTGGATACTGGTGGGGAGAGAAGGGGGTACACATGAGTGGGTTCAAGTAACCAACCTGTGCCACCAAGAAGTTTCAAGTACTATGCAGGTAAAACTAGGCAGGACAGCTTTCTCACTCTGAAAATATCTAGCAAAAGGGAAAAGAGACAAAATGGAAAAACCCATCCTTGTGGCTGTGTGTGTGTATGGATGCCCCCCGCTTCTGGTTCTTTAGTGAGTCCGTGAGAGTTAAACATGTTATCTCTATAGGGAGATACTGGATTATGAACAATTCTATTTGTCTTAGAATAATGAGCAAACTGGCCATTATAGAGATTCCTAAACAGTCTTTGTTAAGAGATGGGAGAAATGATCCTTAAAATTTTAAGAATACCAGTTATTGATTTATCCAAAATTTCTTGTGTGATTATTTCTGCAGACAGAATGTAGTCATAGGACAAGGGGGGATGGCTCTAAA
>WAAB01011544.1:40956-54999 GCA_013389865.1 Piaya cayana | reverse complement strand
TGTAGATAGCATTAGGCATGCCATGCTGCAAAATCGCACAGCTATAGATTTTTTATTATTGGCTCATGGTCATGGATGTGAGGATTTTTGCAGGAGTGTGTTGTGTGAATCTTTCTGATCATTCTCAATCGATACATATGAAGCTGAAGGGAATGGCGGATGCTGTGAAGAAATTACAACCTGAAGACTTTTTAGATAAGTGGTTCACAGGCTTAGGTTTGACAGGATGGCTTAAAGAATTTCTAAAGAATGGTTTCTTTATTTTGATTGTCATTTTGGTAATTCTAAGTGTGATACCATGCATGTTGTCTTGTGTGAGATGGATGATTGATGCGGCGATGAAGAATGTTTTCAATAGTGCTTGGATTGCTCAAAAAAAGTTACTGGGGTTTTGCTGCTAATTTGAATCCAAACACACTTTTAACCCTATGTTCTGAAAAGCAAAGTGGTAACTGCAAGTGAAGACAGTGTTTCTGCTATTCAGTTATACTTAAGAGTGGAAATTAGATATGTAACAATTATCCATTGTTATTTCAGTTCTTCTTCTTCCCAGCATGCCTGTGGAAAATAACTACAGTAACTATATAGTGTCTGGTGATCCACACCTACTGTTTAATGATGACAGTTCCAGATGGGACCCAAGTTCATCTTTTGCACTTCAGTTACCAGAATTTGTTTTTCCTCCACTACAAGAAGCCCTTCCTGGAACTTCATTTCAGCAGTTTGAAAAAAAGCCATACCTGAGTGCATGGTTTCTGGCCAAGCTGGGCTGACGCTCCTGCAGCATCTCAAAAATGTTGGGTTGGCGTAAAAATGCAACAATCTTGTCATTGTAAGCTGGAAAAGGGAAAGAAAAAAGTCAGTCTTTACTTACTATTGAGGGGTCTGGTCACATCATCGTGACTGCCCATGGACACATTGACTGCACTGCCAGTGAGGCACAGGGTAACACAGAATCATAGAACAGNCCTTCCTGGGAAAGCCACTCTCCCACAGAACAATTTGGGTTGGAAGTGACCTTTAAAGTCACCTTTAAAGTGACCTTTGGTCCAAGCCTTCTGCAGTGAGCAGGGATGTTGTCAGCTTGATCAGGTTGCTCAGAGCCCTGTACAGTCTGATCTGGAATGTTTCCAGGGATGGGGCTTCTACCACCTCTCTGGGAAACCTGTTCCAGTGTTTCACCACCCTTACTGTAAAAATTTCCTCCTTGTCTCTAGACTGAATCTACCATCTTTTAGTTTAAAAACATTTAACAGGCCAGGTTTTGCATGGAGTCAAGGAAAGTGAATCAATGGGAAAATTCCCATGGATTTCAACAATAGGAAAAATCTGTGGTAGATGAAAAAAAGCAGCAGCTTTTCCCAAGACAACTTAATGCTGAAAGCATCTTGGAACAATAATTTTCTTTCATTTTCAGTGATCTTTTAAATCTGCTTTGGATCCTGACACTTACGCTCTCCAAAAATCAAATTAGCAACATTTACCTACCAAAGAGTTTGTTTGAGTCAAGAGTTTCTGTAAGCTTTCTCTGCTGCTCCTCCAAAATCGAAAAAAATACCCAACTTTCCATTTAACCCACAGAAGCTGGGAGAGAAAGTTTAAATCAAAAAGTGTCACAAGCTTTAAAGCAAATGGGCTTGCTGTCATTTCCCAGTGCTACAAGTGTAACAGCTACATGTAATGTCTGACTGTCAAACAACATTGGGTGAATTTAACGTAAAAAGCCATGGAGAGAGAATCCTGTTTCTTAGGTATCTGGTGCAAACATCTTTTGTAGGTCTTAATGTGCAACTTGAATTGCACTTGGGAAGTTTAGCCTAAGCCAGGTCAGGCTGAGTAACTGATCGAACATGAAGCAGCACATATGGTTGATGGGAAGTTCTAAAAAACATCTCGGTGAGCATTGTTTTGAAAAGAAGAGAGAAACTTGTCTTACCCAGAGGTAAAGTCTCGTGATGGTGCTGGTTTCGAATCGCTGTTACGAGGCTATTGCCTGGTCTGGCCAACAGAGTAGCTCCTCTGTTTCTAGAGACTTCAGAGGCCTACAACATCAGAGGAAGAGGATAGAATGATCAAAACCGACCATCTGTAACACACGGCTCAGTAAAAATGTTTCTCATCTTTACTTCTGTGACCTTAGGAATGGTCTGTGGTGCTGACTGACTGAAGGACAGGAAGCTTGGATGCAAATTACAGCTTTATACTTCAGCCAACATAAAAAAGGCAGGATTTTTTGTGCTTCCAAATAAACACCACTATCCACAGCCATCACTGCTGCAGTGAAGGCACCAGAATCCAGAAGCAAATGCAAGTGCATAAAGCTGTTGCAATCATGGAGTTCCCCGGTTCAAGGAAAACAAAATCTCTGTAACATCATACAGTCTCTTACAACTGTGTTTACATTGAGGTTTTTACAGTGATGTTAATCTGAAAAAAAGAAAAAACCTCATAACACTGCAACACATTCACTCAGCACTACTGGAGGGAAATTAATATTGGAAATAACACAAGGAAGTTATATTTCTCGACATTGCAGGACAAAAAGGGCTATATCACAAAAGGGGCTGCCTAACTTGCACAACCAGAAACAGAGACTGAATTGTATACACCAAAAAAAACATAATCAGAAGAGCTGATAAAGAGTAGTAAGAAGAGGCTTTATCACTACTGTTTAACTGAGGCACTTAGAGAGTGCCACGGTCTGAACCACAGTACCTAGTGAATGGAATCATGTCAGGAAGGCAGATGGGAAAACATTTATGTATGAGAATATTAAAAGCCATATGGTCAGGTCTGGCAAGCTGTCTTCAGTAAGTCACTACTTGGAGTGTAACTCTCTGGGGACTTGCGCATGCTGAGGGGAGCCCACTTCTCTCTCATACGTATTCCTCCAGAATGTGGCCACAGTGAAGCCAAAAGAGGAGTACTGCTACAAAATCAGTGTAAGGACACTCTGCATCAGGACAAGATGCATTAGGAATTCTACTGGGTTAACAGCTGCTGCTTTCTCAGTGCATGAATTGTAGTACTTGATAACTACTTCAGGAAGAAATTGCCCCTACTGCAATATATTAAATGCTTAGCTCTGCATCCAAACAAATGATGCCAACCCATTTTCAGTGGTAAGGCCAAATACCAGGTCATCCAACTGGATATAAATGAAAACCAAGAAGCAAAATGTGACTGGCAAATTGCCTTTGGAGCACATAAAGCATAAACCATTTATATGTAACAAGATATACATCAATGCACTTGATATGTGTCAATACATACATTAAACAATGAAAAATCTTAATGATTCTAATAAAACATGCTGTAATTGAAAACACAAAACCACTGTTAAAGTGCATGATAAATGTTTTGCTCCATCATTCAGTTATGATTTCACTTGTACACTTTTTATCTTGGTATATGTCTGCTGACTACAAGCATTATCTTTGCGTCAGGGGGAACTGGCAAGCCCACAGTACTTAACAGACTGATGTGCTGACCTTGGTCCAACCCTTCTCACCTTTGAGTGCAGATAGTGGGTGAGCCTGTTTCTTAAGGGTGGTCTCTGACCCATGTTTGGCAAAGACAAATCCTGTGGCCTTGCTGCTATATAGATTTACTGAATAGAAGGCAGAAAGGGGGAAAGGGAGGTGTAACAGGAGTCAAACACCTGTTTCCCACAAAAATTAACACCAGCTGGTGTTTGCTTGTCTCTTGGGAACTTCATAGTACTTCTGCTCAGCCTGTGACTAGATTTTCCCCTTGGCACCTGACACTTGATTTGGGTTTGCTGGTTTTTTTCTTTTCTTTTGGCTATCTCTCCTGTGCTGCTGAGTTGTGTGCCTAAACATATTTCTCCTGAAGCAAGAATTCTGAAAGGCAATCTGTCCAGAGCTTGTGAAGAGAAACCTTTGCTTCTCCTTACCCTTCTTCCCACTTAAAGTTTAACCACTAAACTCCCGTAGATTTTAAGTACCTAGATATGTACACACCTTAAAATAATAAACTGCACATGCTTGTGATGCTGTACTTATCACCATCACTAGGTATCACTAATGCTGTGTTTGGATCACAGCCTTTACACGTTTACAACTCTAAACAGTTTTTCTCTGGCAACAGAAAAGGAAAACTCCCAGCTGTCTAATTAACTTCTGTTTTGCTAACACTCCTCTTTCTAATTTATTAGTTAATATAGTAAAATTGATTGCTTCGATTCAGTGTTTAATCACCACTGCCTTGTCTGCTTTGACTTTCTGATTGAATAATTTAATTTAGATTAGCACATTATTCACTAATTAAAAAAAAGAGTGACTCCTCTAATGATATAATGACCTGTTTCATCCAGTGCAGGGTAATCTGACAGGTTTATGGCAGGTTTTAACAACTTTGCAACTGATCCTGGGATACTGCAACCACAGTGGAGAGTCCAAACTATCACATAGCCTTTCAGTGATATAATACCCTTTCCTAGGTTTTATATCACTGCTGGATTTGAGAAGCTCCTGCCTGGTGGAGTCCTGCTGCTTGCTTGCTTGTGGTCTGGATCAGTAAGGAGATCTATATACTGCTATATCCCAGCACCTCCTCTGCTTTTCTTGCTAACCAGAAAGTCTTGCCACACCATTATGATATCTGCTTCTTTCTTCTTTTTGTCTTTAAAATCTCTATCCTATAATCATATGTGTTCATTTCCATTACAGATGGAAAGTCCTTAAGCATTACGTAGGAAATAGAAGGCGCTTCTGACTTGTTCTGCTTATAGCAGTGGTAGAAGGAAATTAAGCACTTAGTGACCTATGTTCTCGTGGTTAGTAATGGCCAGTATAGATACTTGAACTTTCTTTCAAAAATCAGGTAACCAAGAGTAGCATCAACCACTTTTTTCTTGTAAAAAGACTGATGCCCTTAAAGAATCTCTAGGATTTTTGTCAAATTAATATATAATATCATTTAATACCCAGAATATAGCCAGATGGATATCAAATATTTTTAGTGAAGTCCTTCATTTAGGAGGATATTTCAAAATGAAAAAAGCACAAATATTACAGAATAAATTATGAAATGGATGCTTTCTTTCTTGGGAGAGGGAAATAGAATCCTATTAGGTGCACAGATTTTTTTTTTCCAACAGTGCACTGTAAACAAGTTAAGGGAAAAAGGGCAGTCTTAATCTATGCTTGGCCTGTTAACAGTTGGGATAGGTCCTAAAAAAAAAGTACTTGGAAGCAATAGCCAGCCTTCTACAGAAGCTGTGAAACTGCTATTATTCTTTACCGAGAATGAATTTTAAATATCATAAACCAAAGAAAACTGTCATGTTTGACAAAGCATATTTTTATATTCCAGTTTCATAAGGGAGTTTTAAAAGTCCATTTGAAATACTGAAAATATTTTTTTATTATTATTGCAAGGTATACTATTCAAATCACAGATTATTAGGCAGGAATCAGCACCATATTTTGACGGACCAGAAGGATTTACAAGATTCATGGATGCCATGGAAAGGAGTGCAGATTACCATTTTTACTTCAGCACTACAACCTGTTCACTGGATTGCCTTTGGCCAAGGAGCTAAGAACTTTGTTGACTAAGACAAAACTGGCTTTGTGCTACATTTTGGCCTGAAAGTATGAAGAAATGGAGATTTGATACCCAATATTCTCAGTGAATTTCAACTATGCTTTGTTCTGCTTTAACTGGTTTAGCTTTCACTACCAAAACTTAGTTCTTGTATTGCCTGTCGTCTCCTAGATGAAACAGTTCTTTCTACTAATTTTCTAAGAACCCCAGACATTACATTTGCTTTTTTGTCCACTGTTTAGTACTGAGATCACAATTTCCTAGAAACATAATAATTTCTTCTACACATTGGCTAGGAGCAATTACTGAGTGCGTGATGCTGGGGTATTTTTTTCCCCGCTTTGAGCTCATCTGCCTGTGATTTTTGTCTGCTCTTGCCTCAGCTGAACACTCTGTCTCAAAGTCCCTGGGAAATCCAAATGATATTCCGGCAACTCATTTGGGCACTTGGGCAAGATGTCAGTTGTGTGTGCCAAGGTGGGGGTAAAGTTTTTCCTTTCATCACCCTGTCTGTTTTCTGTCTGTTCTCTCTGGCACATGCGAACAATTATAATTGAAGGTGCACCATTCTGCTCTCCTTCAGGCTCGTCTGACATCTCTACATAATGTTCAAAACTGGTGGTTGTCTTTCTTGGTCCTTCATACCATCCTGGTGACAGATTCTAGAGACCGCACAACCTGCTCAGCAAAGAAACCAGCTGCACTGCAGGCAGCTGACACACAGCCAGGACAAAGACTCAAATGTATCCCTACAGACACAATTTATAGGACAAAAGCACATCCAAATATACTTGGAAGAAATGGCATGGCACATGCAGCTTTTTTTTTAAAAAAAAAAAAAGGACTGAGTTGCAAACAGTTTAACCTTTTCCTTGCAAATGGTAGGCTTTTAGGCACTGATCTGAAGTCCTCAGAAATCAACGGAAGTCCTTCCAGTGGAGCAGCAGATACTTCCAGAGGGGAAGCTACTGACTCTGACAAAGGTGCAGAAACATTGTGGGACCTGGGCCACCTAGCCAACAAGATGAAGATCCCAGAGCTGATAGCTCCTTAGACAGCAGGCCCTGCTTCATTGGCTGATCATGCAAATCAGTAGCCCAAATGAACAGTTTACAGTTTCCCCAGAGAACCATTTTTCAAAAGTATTCAGTGTTTTTCCTTCCCTGTACTTGATAGTTTGGGTTTATTGCAAATAGTTCTTTGCCAACCTTGTGAGCACTTGCAAACCCAAGTGTATTTTTGGGCTTATGTCATCCAAGTTGCCCAGGTTTTTGTCCCTGACACAATGAATTTGTAAGCAAGCTCCAGGCAAGCATGGGCCCAAATATGAATCATCTGCAGGTGACCTTCACATTCATATCAATAATTAAGTCACAACACCAACACTAAACTGCAGGCACTTGGCAGAGAAAAGTTGCTAAGTTGGTGGGAAGATATGATTGAAACAGATACATTGATACAACTCTGTCTTCAGAAAATACATTGTATGTTCACTCAAGATGAGGAAAACCTACCCGAGCTACCCACGTCTAGTGTTCTTTAGGTCCTGAAGTACTGACCTCATACCCTACCAGGATCCCGACCCCAACCCCATTTGGCAGTGATTGGCGTTTAGACTGGTCCTGTTGCAATAAATTTTAATGATAATTTCACAATTTTGATGTTTTTCTGGAAGATTCTATGGCCATAAGTCATCTATGCTATCCACCTTCAATCTTTACAACTCTTCAACTATATGGATTTGCTATATGAAGAATTTGATTGTTGGTGCTTTTTCCTCTTTAAATCCATGATACAAAGCCAGGATTTATGCTTCTATCAATCCTGCCCGTATCCTTCGGTGGTAAAAATCATCCCCATGATAGACAGAAAAGATCTCCAATGTTACTGAAAACTAGGGAAGCAAACCTCAACATACATTGCCACATCTTATAAGTGAATCTCTACAAAGCACAGTGCCACAGCAAGGAATGAAGAAAGATACGATGCCACTTAAGGATCAGGCTATAAAAATAATGAATGACTTGAGTTTAATAAAGCAAGATTAGGATTCTCCTTTTAAAATCTGTTTTGCTGTTGTTTAATTTTGGTTATTTATTTTTACTTGTTCACTATTTTATTCTGAAAGCAGTCAAAGTATAAACCTTTATTACTAGAAAGCTCTGAGATAAACTCTCTGGAAAGAAAAAGATCCTTATTCCCTTTGGAAGATAAAAATCCACAATACAGTATGTTTAAACACATTTCAAAGCTAAGAAGTGCTTTTAATTCTACAGATTACTGTCAAAAGTAACTGTATTGATACTAGCACTGTTACCTCTCCAGCACTATAGCTACGAAGTCGCTGAAGATGTTGCCTGTGGGTCAGGTGGTTAGGGAGACGACCGTTCTGCAGCGGGATCCTGGGATCTATGAAAGTGGTAGCACGGCTGTTGTGGTCAACGAAGAAAGACTGAAACACACAGGAACAATGTTATTTTGGGGTTTTTTTCTGTTTGTTTATTGTAGGAAGATTGCTAATACTGTAATGGTATTGTGGGATCAGAAAGTGAAAACTACTGGCAATTGTGAAATACCCTGTTTAGGCACAGTTCCTGGAACATATCTGCAAATGACAGACTTTCTTAGGTAAAGCTAGAATAGGTCTTGGAAATACCTGAAGTTATGCAGGTCAAAATAATGTCTAATAGCCATGAAATAAACAAGACAGAATAGAATAAAATTACCAGTGAATATCACTTTAGCCTATTAGGTGACTCCAGAAGTCACTCAGCAAAGCCTCTTTGAAGGCAAAGACACTAAGCCAAATTTTGCAGTCATGCAAGTCCACTGAAAGCTAGAGGATCATGACTGCTTTGAAACATTTGCTCTTGAAGCTTTTTCTGCTTCTAAAATAAACCTGCTTTCTGTTTGTATTGTGTAAACCAAACCTTCATTGACTTTAAGTCAAGAAGGAAGGAACCTTTAGTGATCAAGTAGCCTGATGTGCTGTGTTAAACAAGTGATTGTTTTCATTGGCACACTTACCTTGCCTTGCTGGTCAGTTTTTATCTCCCAGCCACGAGGAAGCTCCAGTCGGGTATCAGCAAACATGTTGATAAAATTTACCAGGTCTCTGTTGTGCTGATAGCGCTCAAAATTACGAGCATCTCTACGGATCTTCAGAATCATATGCTTCAAGCATGTACTATTAGTGAAAACTCGATAGGCACTCTATGAGACGGAAAACAGAAGTGAGGAAACCAGTTCTTATGTTAAAACAATGTATTTGTTTATCTCACGGGACATATGCCCAAAGAATGGAAACAAATCCTGTTAGAGTCAAGAACCATTTCCATTTCACTGCTTTGATTCAATTAACTACTTTATATAAACACTTAGAAGAAATAAAATCTGGGAAGTGAAAACATCCCACACATTATGCACAGTTAGATTGTGCATAAACTGCCTTTCTAATACACTGTAAAAAAATGTGTTCAGCTAAAACACCATACAGTCAGGATGCATGTAGTTGTGCGTATTTCATTGCTTTCATTGGCCAACCAAAACACTGCTTGCGTGACTGTGTGATGTCAGAGAGATGAAAAGACAGCAGTGAACATGTATTTATGCTGTAATTCAACTCAAGTTGCTTGTGATAGGATTAATGAACTGCAGTGCAGATGTCGACATCTAAGCTTGCTGTGGTCAATTGTAGCCAGAGGTCAGAAACAGACAGTTTCAATTGTCTATTTTTGGAAGGTATGAATCCTTTTGTGGAACTGGAAAATTGTTTCTGTAATGACCACAAACATGCCAGATAAAGATGTTTTCATGAGTCAAAAGAACGCCACCCAGCAGGCAGCTAGCTGTATCTCACAATGGGCTTTAAATGCACCTCTTAGAGGTACATGCCCTGATGCAGGTCTGAGTTAGTTAGCGCTGATCTGGTTGCAGAAGAGTGACCAAAATGGATTATATTTGTTGCCACAGAGTATTCAATGAGAGAGCACCACAAAGAACACTTGTGGTGACAATACTTTCTCACCTACAGGCTACTCTTGGCATCATTTATGTCAGGAAAAAAGTTCCCCCCAACAAGGTAGGAAACCTTACAAAAATCTTCAATGTTTCTGAGCATTTCACTAGAGAGAAAACAAGTGTGTTAGTTCTGCTTGTCAGACCAAAGGGTGTATTAATTACTAGAGTAATAAAGGATCACCAGAGGACCAGTGAAGTGAGCCCCAGTGTGCACAACTGTAATCTGCCTGGAGAATCTGATCCAACAGCTTTGAATTCTCAATTTCTGTGTAATTTTAATGCATTTTAACCACTATAATGCAAAAAACCATTACAAGTATTACTTTCATTTTGTAAGGATTTATCGTGGTGGTACCATTAAGAAGAGAATAATCCCTGCAACACAGGGTCCCTAATTATGGCAGGAGTTGGTAAATGTTATGAAATCACAGAGAAATTATCTCTGCCCTGAAGATATTACCTGGTTATAACCCAGGAAAGCTTCATGGTCACAAATTTCTAAGATCCAGCCTACTCCATGACAGAAGTTTTATTTTAATCCAATGTGTGATCAATGACTGTCTGAGTATCTCTTGGCTGCGCTAGGGAAACAAAAAATGTAATGTAGTTTTATCCCTCCATGGAAATAAAATATCTGAAAAGTTAGAGCCTTTCCCTTTTAATTCTAACTGCCAGAGAGTATTTTCCAATCACAACTTCACTGGCCTAATTAATAGCTTGAAATTTTAATAGGGGCTTGTAGTGAAAATATTATAGCTGCGTTAAACCAGAAGTTATGTGGGCCATTATTTCTGTACAAGTAGAATCTATATTACCATTTGAGAGATATTTCAATGGATTATTCTGGTGCTCAGAGACAACTTTATAAGATTAAGCAGAGGACCTCTCTTAGCTTTTATTATTTCAGTGGGATTCAGTCAAGTGTGAACTGTTTCTTACACCACTATGGAATTGGTTGCTCATTTTACAGCTATGTCAAAGGAAAATGGTATTGCTCCCAGCTTTAGATCTTCATATATCAACTTGTCAATGTAAGAAATTATGTGCACTCCATAACCGAGTTCAGATAATGTCAAATCAGTTAATATATCTCAACCCACAAAGCACCAGAGCCAAAACTCTATGCCTGTAATTAGCTAAAGACCTGTCCTAGGATAACTCCTGAAGTGTTTTAATTTCTTTTCCTTTCCAAAAGGAAGGTCATACCCACTTAGAAGGGATGATTTCCTAAATATTCTTAATTCATGTGTAGATGCTTAACAGAACTACATTCAAGATACAGAAAACTGGGACTGCATTTGCTTGTCATATTTCCCTATCTGCTTTTCCTGGCTGACCTATCATTACAATTTTTCCGCTCCACACAAGGTTTGCAAAAAAATGGAGACTCGATGAGTTATTGGAGAAAAAAAAAAAGATTTGGATTTTGGGGAATTAATTTTCATTCTTCTTCTAACCAAAGTAGCTACACTGACTCAAATTAATACTCCTTTGATTGCATTATGTCCACCTGCTTCTTAGGAGTGCAGGCAGCAGTAGTTAATAATTTTAGCCCTATATTTCCCTGAGACTTGGTGGTACCCGAGTAAAATTTCTCAGGAATATGGCTTGAAAGACAACAACCTCACTCCATACAAAAACAGACAACACAATCAACCCAGCTGAAACCAAGGGTTCCTCCTTATTCTAGAAGGATAACACTAACAAGCCCCTCTGTACAACGAGGTTCCTTGTGTGAAGCAGAATCCCAGTAAGAGTCTCCTTAGAGTGGCCTGCCTGTACTGTCCCTAAACCTGATCTGGTGCTTAGAAAGGACAACTGAACACCAAGTCATGCAACCCAAATTCATTGTGCATTCTCCCTGAAGGTCTAGAGTGGTGTGTTTGGATTTCAAATTCAGCAGCATGAGAAAGCAAATTGTAATTACTCACATAGTTTGCATGCAGCACAGTGAAGAACTCAGGATTGGTGATGAACTTCACAGCTGGAGACTGCAGCAACAAGGTGATTTTTTGAGAATTCACAGGAGAAAGGGAGCCTTCTCTTCTAATCTCTGGACAAATAAAAAAAGTCAACAAAATCTTTTTAATGTAGCAGCAAGCACAGCTTATTACTTAACCTTTAGTGAATGGCTGCAAAAGTGATGGTAAGAAAAAAAAATCACCATCCTGCCCAATGTACCTGCCTTATTTATGTTTCCAAGATGAACCTGTGGGCAAACTGGTAGATGTTCTCTTTACAGTTAGTACTGCAGTGCTCAAAGTAGCAGGGTATGAGCTGGATGCTTTTCTGTACTATATGTTATAAAACTTTCTTTCATATTTACTACTGTCTCTAAATACCAATGTGACCACAACAGCTTTTACCAGCTGATGATTCTGCTCAATACTGTCACCTGAGTGCTGACTGATTCCTTCCACTGCTGATTTTAGAGGTATCTGATTTCCCAATCCACCCTGAGGCGTTCACCAGCAGAAAGCATTTGGTGACAAGAATCGGCCACTCTCATCCATGTTGGTGTTGCAAAACCATGCCTTTTACTTGTAATTGGATTATTTTTGGCAAGTCCATGTTTTTTGGGATTTGTATAGTAAAGATGCAAAGGGATTACTTTTAATCTGTATCTACTCATGAAGCAGAACTAAGCATGTAAATCCCGTAGAAGTGGGAAATCCTTGACCTTCTACAGTCACCAGAAAAGTGCCTCCTACAAAGGAATAATGGTTTGAGTGCTGTGTCTCCTTCAGTGGCAGTCCACACTTAGATCAGCTCATAGCTATCGCAAAATGGCAGCTATAAAAACACATTTATTTCATCCTCAATGCCAGGATCACTGCAGGTGTGACCACATGGGCAAATGTGGCATCACAAAAGTCATGCCCAGAGAGAATAAATGACACTGCCCCAAGATCAAAATCACAGCAATAATAAGATGGCACCATTTTTGCAATTATTCAGCTGGACATAAACCAGATGTTTTTTCCATTTTCATTTCAAATAGCCCTCTACTAAGGTAAAAATACTTTGTCTTAGTAGTTGCTAAAAGAGAACTGTATCTAGATTTGTAACTGCAAAGTAATGTCTAAAACCTGTAGCTTCAAGTCTAAACCTCTTTTCTTTTAATTAGCTTCTTCAACCCAGCATAATAAAGTTACAGTCTCCTGCAAAAATGCAGATTTCCCCAGAACCGAATGTCATCACTAAGTGACACTGAACAAGGCACTCAACAGCACTTTTTCCCAAATACCTGAACTTGGCTGAGAAGGCTCTGCTTCAGAGTCACTTCCTCCTCCAGTGGGAACTCTCTCCACCCTGTTGTTTACTACAGCTTCATCTTCAGTCCGCTCTGTTGCAATAGTTCGCTGGATATTTTGGTATCTACATTCAGAGAAAAGAACAATGCGCTTTAGCTAATGGAAGAGCTTTCCTGAAAGTGATGGTAAGACAATCTGCACTGTTTTTGAATTATTCCACTACTTCTGTCTTTGGCATATGACAGAGTAAGAGACCATGCCTGACTCTTCTCCTTCAGCTGATGCAGCTACTCAGACTTGGGACAACCATTACTATGCAAATACAGCATTTAGCAATGACTAACAAATAGCTATAGAGTGTGCATAGCAAGGAAGACTCAAAGGTCAAACTTAGACAGGTATTTAACTTACAGGTTGGTAACAGGCTTCCCTTTAAACCATCTGGACATCTGGAATCTAAAACTACTGGTGGATCAGGCTTTCCTCATCTCATTACAGTAGCATAACCAATGAAGTAAGGATCACTTCTGTGAAGCACTAAGTACTATCCAGTTTTTCTTATTCCAGCACAGGATTCACATGTTCAACCCTAGAAAGGTAAAGGCTGCTAAGAGTGTTCACAAAGTGTTTATTATGATACTGCGTGGTCATCTGTTGGGAACACTTCTAATTTGGTAGGACATATGGAACATAAACTAGTAGGTTCTGTGACATCAAAGAGCAACAATCTAATTGATACAACAGCCACAGAAAACTAGAATAGAATGCAATACATGACCTGATTGAACAACATGGGAATGCAAGTGCTATGTCCATATTTGGATCAGTGGGATTAGGCACATGGGTTCATGAAAGCCAGTTTGTGCCAAACTAACCTGACTGCCTTCTATGACAAAGTGACTCACCTACTGGACGAGGGAAAGGCTGTGGATGTGGTCTTCCTGGACTTCAGTAAAGCTTTTGACACAGTTTCTCACAGCATTCTGCTTAGGAAACTATCAGCCTATGGACTGGACAGGTGCACACTCTCCTGGGTGGAAAACTGGTTGGATGGCCGGGCCCAGAGAGTGGTGCTAAATGGAGTTAACTCCAGCTGGAAGCCAGTTACAAGTGGGGTTCCCCAGGGCTCAGTGCTGGGTCCAGCCCTGTTCAATGTCTTTATCAATGACCTGGATGAAGGCATTGAGTGCACCCTTAG
>WAAB01011544.1:11661-40658 GCA_013389865.1 Piaya cayana | reverse complement strand
TTGTAGAGAAGAGGGAGCTGGCCTCTTCTCCCAAGTGACAAGGGACAGGACAAGAGAGAACGGCCTCAAGCTCCACCAGGGGAGATTTAGGTTAGACATCAGGAGGAAGTTTTTCACAGAAAGGGTCACTGGGCACTGGAACAGGCTGCCCAGGGAGGTGGTCGATTCACTTTCCCTGGAGGTGTTTAAAGGTGGATGAGGTGCTGAAGGGCATGGCTTAGTGACTGATAGGAATGGTTGGACTTGATGATTCAGTGGGTCCTTCCCAACCTAGTGATTCTATGATTCTATGATTTATCTTGGATGTTGACTAGTTGCTCAACAAGGAAGATAAATAACACAGAGATAAGAAAACAACAGTAAAGAGGAAGACAGAAGAAAAATCTAAATAAAAAGCTGCGAATACCTTAAAAAACCTACAATGTCATTGCCATACTAACCATGGAACTAATTTCTGCATTGCTTGATGTCAATGAGACTGACCACAGTATTAGGGATGAACCTAGTCCTAAATACTTTACAAGCTCAGGAACAAAGTATATAATCCAGATGCAGGAATAACCTGGAGTGTCCCAAATCTGCACTATGCAGAATAAATTCTGGGTAACTTGTTCATTCATATGAACAGATGAATAGGGTCAAGACTTCTTTGGTTTTGCTGGTAAGCTATGAATTTAAGTATTTTACATTGAACAAAAAAATGCATTTTATATGCAGAGATAAAAGAAAACGAAATCATAAGGACAGAGAGAAAGAAGCAGAAAGAGAAAGAAAAGAAAACAAATAGGCTCTCTTCATTATTTTAATTAGCTTCTGCTCCACCTGAACATTTTTAATCCTTAGTTCTGGATTGCATTTCTGTATTTGTATAAAACAGGATGGCTTTACTAACTGCATTTAATCTCATACAGCATTGTCTGTCTCTCATTTTTCTGCCTTACACTCTTTATCCTTTCCTCATCTCAAGGCCTGTCTTACAAATTTTACTTACTTTCTCTTAATTTATTTCTTAATGCATACTTTATTCTGGATTAGAAATTAGTCAGGAGCTAGTTCCTCAAAGTGACACAGGATCATTAAAGACAAGCATTTAGGATTTGGCTTTTACATCTCTCAACAGAGAGTATCTACTGTAGATAACTGCAACCCAATCTTGAGCAGAAGGGCTGGAGATAATTAAGAAAGATAATAAAAGCTTTAATAGATTTATGCTAAACTTTTACAGTACTATGTGTGTCCCCCAGTACTCAAAGTCATTTGAAACTACATTTGGTGTATATTTTGACAGCTCAATAAACAGAAACTTTAGAAGGTTTTTTTTTAAAAATTGAGGGTTCTGTGTTCCATCTTTACAAGGAAATTCTGATAGCAGGTTTTGCAACAGCATGAATTTACTGTAGTTTTAAACCCTTAGTTTTAGACCCCAATTTAGTATTTTTATTCACTTAACTGTAGGCAGTTAAATGAACCTTCCATTCCAGTACTGGAGGAGTTTCACAATGCTCACATGCAACAGAAAGGGAAGAAAAAGGAGTTCACATAATCAAGGGATATAAGTACACACATAAAACCCCCTTGCAGCTTCAATTTAATTAGATGGTAGAAAATCTCTATTGGCAAACCTTAAAGAGTAACAGTAGTTGTATACTGACAAAAGGCTACACTTTTCTTTTGGGTCTCAATACTATAAAATCATCATATATAAATACCAGAAAATGCTAAAGTAATTGGAGAAAACACTGAAAGTGCAAGAGTTACGGGAATGCCTCTGGAAATTTCAGTCTCCTTTCAAAGTGATTTGTCAAAGAAATAGAGGTTTAGAAATACTGTGCTGTGGTTGTCTTAATGATTACAGTTAGAACTTCTTATGTTACTTAATACCTTCTAAATTAGTGCAAAGACAAGTCTAGCTATGTATGTGGTACAAAAGATCTTTCCAACAGAGACTGAATGAAACAGGCCTGTTATCTGCTTTGCTAACAAGTAAGCAAGTCAGGAGTGCTGTAAAAAAAGAGGAATAGTCTTTAAAATATGAAGTATGGATGTCTCTTTGGAGCTTGCCCAACACCTGGATTCCAATTTTGCAAGCCCTGTAGCTAACAGGAAGCTTGGAACATAGAAAGCAAGCAGAACTAGGTTAAATCACAGCTATGTTTTTTCTCCAAGCTGAATTTCCAAAGCTTTGTGGTTTGGCTGGACTGGAAATACCAGGCTTCCTTGTAATATTTTGGTCTTTCGATTCCCTTCCACAAATGAAACCAGGAAGCCAAAAAGTAAGTAGATTGGTTTAAAAAGTTTTTTCAAGCTGCTAAGTGATACTGAGCCCAAATATTGTTTGAAGTTAGAGCAAAAGTTCAGGCTGTTGCTAATTCTATCAGCAATGTCTATTTTTAGCATTGCCTCACCTAAAATATTCTCAAGTGCATTTGCTGATTAAAAATTCAAATAATGAAGTTTGAAATAAAACAGAACAGTATTCCTAGAACGACTGCTCAAACAAAGTCTGATCCTCCACAGTGATGAAAATAACCATTTCTGAAAAATGGGTTCCCTCACAGTTCTGAAATCTGGAGGTATGATATATTTTAAATTTGCTTTAGGACAAAAATAGTTTAAAAATTATAACAGCCAGGTTGAATATACAGAAATGACTTGCTTCTGGACAAATGCTCAGAGAATCAGTATGAATCTCTTTTTCTAGAATCTTAGGAAATGTTCCCAAACTTGGGAGTAATAGGAGATCTCTGCATGCAGCTTCTGAAATCAACAGAGATCTTTGGCAGAGTGTAGAGAATCATCAGCTTTCTTCTTCTTTCTGTGTTTATTAAGTTGCAGAGTGCTTAGTCTCCAATGGGACTTGGGTAAGGAGAGAGATGCCACTGCTGAAAACACTCTACACTTCTCACTCAGTAATTGGATATGTGAATACTAAAAAGAGAGAGATTCAAAGAATGTCAGTCTTATTAACTGTTGATTCCCAAACCAGTGATAATCAAGCTGTAATCAGGCAGCCTACATGAAAATAAAGAAGAATAAAAATTTGAAGCAAGGAAGTCTACCCTTTGGTTTCTTCTGAGATAGCTGGTTTTATGATTAACCTGTGCCAACTAACAGAATGGTAAATTCCTATAATTTCTATGCAGACACTCACAAGCACTAATTTCCTTCTTGGTTGTTTTGAATTAATGTGAGTTCAATTAAAAAAAAAAAAAACAAAAAAAAACCCAAAAAAACCCCAAAAAAACCCAACTACCTAACCTGAGGTATGCCCAAAATAGAGCTTTCTCTTTTTTGTGGCAGATGACTTGCTTAAGTGGCTGCCCAATAGGCTGAGCTTTGACATGGCCCAAACCCCTCTTAAAGGCAAATGTTAAATGGCAGAGCAGTCATGTAAATCCCTTGAAAGAATCTACATTAAACATCCACTTTCTTTAGGGTTTTTTTTTTAATATTAATGTGGTAGCTTGACACATCCTGAGGAAAAGCTATCATGAAAGTGAATACTGAGCAGGATCTTTCACCTCTGCAAGAAATAACATGTTATGAAATGCATGCTATACTAATTAATTTTGGTGAAAAAAGGAGAAATTCTTCAGGAATTTCTTCAAATGTGCTGATGATATCAACTTACATTGCAAAGCTTACATTACTGTAAAAGGTTGGTTTGCTCTCCAGAAGTTACATTAATTTTCTAACTGTCATTCAGGGCCTAGTTGTTTTTACATACAATAACTCCCAAAATATCCTGCACTCTGAAAAGAGTACCTTGAAACTCCACATTCTTCTCGCAGCTGCAGATCTTTCTCTTAGCAAAGAAAACAAGACTAAAAAACTTTTAGGGCATTTTGCATGCTATGATTAGAATATAATTTCAGTTTTGCTTGTCTTATTCTAGAAAGCATATCATTACAGTAAGTAGGGAATTGTAAAAAAAACCAAACACCTCTTCAGAAGTAAAGAGAGAGGATTTTTGACCCACTGTTTATTTTTTTCTCATTCCTCTTAAATCCAGTCTGTAAAGCAAGCATGAGAAGGTAAGGATACACAAATCTACATGCGGACTAGGCAAACAAAAGTAAAATGTATGCCATGTTAAGGGGTATCTCAGCCAGATCAGAGTAAACTGACAGATTTACAGGGTCCAATGCAACACTAAGCAGATCTGTCCATGTCTAGAAATGTGTACAGTCCTATTAGAGCAGTGCTCTGCCCTGGAAAAGGAGACAGACCTTTCAACAGGTCTGATTAGTTGGAGTAGAAATGCCACACTGATATGGCAACACTACTTCAATAACAGTCAGGTAAGAAACCTCTGCAACACAGCACTAGATGCTGACCCATCAATACCACTCTTACAGTTAAACATCAGAAGTGACTCTATCTTTTGGAAAAACACTCCCTTCTCTACTAAGAGTCATTCCAAAAAAGTTCTCCAAAAGCCTCCTCTTGCTGTTTAGAACGTTTTGCAACATCTTTCACTCAACAATGCTTCTCATGTGGGTACGTTTGGGTGCCAGACACACCCATAGCAGGCAAACCCACAGGCTAAAAGACGTCAGCAGCAAGGACAGGAACGTCTACACTGGAACTTGTGGAAAAAGGAAAGAAGAATACTTAGGGAGCCAATGCAATGCACTGGGGAAGGAATGAAGCCACTGAAGCAGTGTGGAAAAAAGGGGAGCACAGATCTTAATGGAATATAGGTGCAAGTGCTCACCGCCGGTTCAGCTGCTCCATTTGCTGGATGGAGCCAGACCTGTGGATCCCATCTGGTGTTGCTGCGGTTGTGGGACGCTGCCATGTGGTGGTTCGGTTGACGTGATCAACGTAGAATACCCTCCCATGGCTGTCTATACGAGCTTCCCAATCTAGGGTTGGAAAAAAAGGAAGGGGTGATGCTGTCAGTGAGATGCCTTCCAGAAAACCTAAATGCGGGAGATACATGTACAGACACATACATATAGACAGATGGGGAATATACACACGAGAGAATATATATATAGAATCCACATGCATGCAATATATATTATGTGATATATTCAAAGCATACATTCAAATGTGTATCTATACTATGTGCTTGTCTATATATATATGTATATACATTACATACATATATATAAACATTTCACACACAGCATATAGGTAGCCTATGGAATTCACTACCATAGACAATGAAAAACAAGCGGCATAGTGGCTACATTTTTTGAAGAGCTGGATAATTTTACAATTGGTAGTATTAGTTGGTTGGATTCATTGCAGGTTGGGGTAGCTACTTAGAACCAACCCTTAGCTGAAGAGGATTATATCTGAGCTAATATGGCAAATCACACACTTTCTTTTTTGTTATGTTTCAGAACAAACATGTTTCATTTCTCTCTTTTTGATAAAGTGTCTTTAAAGGATATCATACAGCAATTACAGACTCCCCTGAAAACTGATCACAGCCTGGCTGGACACATCCTTAGAAATCACTCCAAACATACGAGTATCATAAATTTATTGCTTTGATGAATACCAACTAGACCGAAAGTCTGCAGCATAATACTGAGCCTTCCATTATACTATTTCCTGCTAATGTTTAAATTGTCCCATGATTGAGAACTAAAAGTTATTTGTTATGTGATGGCTTTTGGAAAATGGTTGCATTGATAAAAATGTGTTTGGAACAGGAGAAATTCAGAAGTGATTTAGCTAGCAAAGTCACATATCCACATATCAAAGTGGTTTGAATGTACAGAGTAGTGATATAAATTAGATTTGCTAGCTTCATATTTCTACATGATTCATCAGCTGATGGCATATCTATATAAATTCATGCACGTATTTTCTACATATGTTTATATAGAAACCTCACTCACATTAACACACAAATCCACATATTTGTGATTACCTTTGGGGTCAAACACTTGTTTTATTCCCATCCTCTTACTATGATACCCTTCTCCCTGAGGAGTCCATTCCTTCTTCTATAGATTTCTATGATCAAATTCAGGATCAGCTGGATTTCATACTTTATGTAGTTTATCTCTTATTCTCTAAGAGTAGGACTGAAGTTGTAACTCTGCCTGCTATGTCTAGAAATCTATCCTTTATGACCAGTTCCCATTCCCTGAATGCAAGTCCTAGCTAAACTCAGGTCCCATATCCTGGCTGGTCCAAGCCAAGTGTAGGCCATCTCAAGTTTATGGCTGGCTGCCCTTGACATGTTAATTCCACAAAACGTAAAAGATGGGCATTGGGATTCTGTAAAACTCAAAAAAACCAAGAGCCATATGCACATGCAATATTTCTTTCAGAGCTGACTATGTACTTCAGTCTCTAGAGACACAAAACCTATAGTCACACCAAAGGTACAAACACACACAGTGTCTCTCACTGTGAACATTGCTATGTAATTTTAAGAAGACTGTCTCCTCCTCCCACCAGGTGAAGGTTCCAAAGGATGTTGTAGCTGTTTCAAGAACAAGATCACAGCTTTGTGAAAACAACGTCTAAAATGTAAGACGGTGAGAAACAACACATTAAGTACAACAGGTGCACATCAAAGAAAATCAGACTGATAAATAAGGCAGGTTGAAGGCTAGAGCTCTGCTGAGTATGCTGTCACTGGTGACAGATCTACCAATGTGGGTGGGGAACAGTCCTTCTGGACCTATGCATTATCTGCTATATTCTCAAGGAAACAAACTTGGTGAGATCAAAGGTGATGTGATGTCTTAATACCACCAAGACCTTCATTTTTCTTGCTGTTGTCTTGAAAAAGTCAAATCCTAGCCCTCACCCCACACTCCTGCAGTTTACATGTAACACACTGAGAATAATAAAGGTTGATGGATAATTAGAAGCCTGGAGGCAATGCTGAACACCCACTCAAGGGAGCCTATGGAAGACACCAACGGGTCATATTGGTCTGAAGCCAATGACAGACCTTTGGAAAGAATACTACCCAACTACACAGTCAAACAAAGGTTTCTCATAATTCAGCCCTGTGCACCACCGGCTAGATGCTATGTTGCAGTGCCTCTTTAAATAAAAGCAATTTACAGTTCCTTAGCTCCTAAGCATAATACTTAGAAATCTAGGAGCAATAACATTTGTCCAGAGCTTGAAGGTAACAGTGAAAACATAAGGTCAGGATTACGCAGATGGGATTACAACTTCAGGAAGGCTATCTCCATTGGATGTATCAGACATCCAGCAGCATTGTGTACAGACATGAACTATGCCTATCTGAGGGCTGCTGTTCATTGTTTTATGGGTATCTCAATGTGAAACCACGGGCTGACACTTGCATTGACATGCTAAAATACTAGGAAATATGTGTCACATGGCTTTTGATAAACCGGCAGCAGAACTGGTCCCTGCAGCAGGGANTAGGCTAGAGATTAGGAAAAAGTTTTTCATAGAAAGGGTCATTGGGCATTGGAACAGGCTGCCCAAGGAGGTGGTTGATCCACCTTCCCTGGAGGTGTTTAAGGCATGGGTGGACGAGGTCCTGAGGGGCATGGTTTAGTGATAGGAATGGTTGGACTCGGTGATCCAGTGGGTCTCTTCCAACCTGGTGATTCTATGATTTTTAATAAGCTGAATAATTCTTTTGGTCACCCAGGAAGGTAGTCAGAAAGTGCAAGTGCTGATACTTCTGTTGTACACACGTGACGGGTGCACTTTCGGCCTTTCCACAAGTCAACTTGTAAGTCACACATGTCACTTTCAGATGCATACAATACTAGATTTGTGGACAGATGGACATGTACCTGCACAGAGAGATGAAGGGGCTGACAGGTGAACTGACAGACAGAAGTCTGCTTCTGAGCTCTGCTCAAGTGTCTTCATGCAACTTAACGAGCATAGGTAACCTAGGAAGCAGTCAAAACTCCTCAGGGTCTTCTGTTAGTTTTTCAGGCAAAATAAGACCATGACTACTATAGAGCTTAACCTCCATCCAACCTTCAGAATAAGAGCATGCTGGAGTACAGGCCGGAGTGGGACAGTGCTAGTTCTCTTCTCCAGTGACCCCCCTCCATTGGTCTAGCCATATTTCACAGCAACCTTTGAAACTGCTCTGATTTATACCAGAAGACATCACTTTTTTTTTTTTTTTTTCCCCCTGGCAGGACCATAAACCTGGTAGGGCAAAGTAAATACACTCTCTTTTCCTTTCCAAGCTCAGTCACACCTTTGGCAAAGCCAACTCTGAGCTGAGCACATGTATTTTCCTTGGCTTCAGTTCTGTAGGATTTCCAGCAGTAGTAGCAAACACATGTGTAATAAGGGGTGACTATTAATGCCCTCAAGAGGACATATGAACTCTGTAAATTTTCTGTCAATCTTGTATAAGACTTAACATTCAGACTGCTCATTTTGACATTCCTAAATAAATAATGAACTGTTCTAGCTTACTTTGCTATAATAAAACTGCCTGAAATAAAATTTCGTGTCCGAGACCAGCTGTTGTGGCATTATGGTGAAACAAAGTTATCCAGAAAACTATTCAAAAGACAAAGAAGGCTGTCCAGAAGATTCTCCATGATTAATCTTGTAGAACTGGCAAATTATATTCAACCCCACTTATGGACAGAAGCTAATGCTGCATGAGAGAAGTAAATCAGGTTTGATCATATAACTCAAGTTAAAAATATAAAATTTCTTCCTTTCATGTGATTGAAGAACTATTTATTTAGGATTCAGGAGGCATAGAAGACACTGAAAGAGTAACGGTGAATGACAGAAGAAAAATTTCTAGACTGAGGCTATAGTTTTCATTTTGAAACTACCTTAAAATTTCATGGAAATTTTTTTTGGAAATGGGCTTCCTAGATGACATTCTCCAGTGCAAATTTTTTTTCCCTCAGAATTAACTTAGCACAGTCTATGTCCATTAAGATCAATATATTTAAGGTGTCAGCCTTTATTGTAAAAATGATGCTATATGCAAACGCTAAAATAAAATCCTACGAAGGGATATCACCTCCATATTGCATCATCATGCATTACTATTCATGTCCTCAAACCCTGTTGTGAAAGGACCTGTGAAAACCAACGGTAAAAATACCTGACTTTGAAGTATAATTATAAGAAAGGGGGAAAATGTATTAAATTGGTGATGGAAGAATATGGAACAGATTCACAGTCTGGTTATTCACCTGAGCTGGGGTCAGTGTCCTGTCATTAATTCATCTAATGGGGAATATGTCCTTTTCACAAAGACTTAAGGTAAAAATGGCAGGAAGAGAAATATTTGCCTGTTATAGAAGTAACCATTCCTATTTCATCACTTGCTGGCCACACTGGGAATCTAACAAGATTTCACTGGGAAAAAGGCATTTGAATCATTCATGCTCCCATGCAGCTGATGCCAGCACGGAGGCTCTTCCCAGCTTAGCAAATACTGACAGTACGGTTGATAAATGATGGTTTATTCTTCAAGGGCACTATAGGCCAAATACATGTATTCCCTTCTAGCACTTGGAAGAAAACAGTGCTTTGTTTACACACCTGGCTGTTTTCCAGAGGCACTGCACGCTTTTGGCCGTGCCAAAGCTGAAAGGTGATCAGCAGCGCGTTGCAGGGCATGGAGTGCACTCTGCTGGGCATTTAGTGCTAATGCAAAAAGCGAGTTAATCCGGGAACGCACAAGGGAAAGGCCACAGAGACAAGTAAAAACACCTCTAGCAGTTGATCCGGTGGTAAAAATCCCATATTACATGTCTCCTAATTGATCATGATATTTAGGACCTTCTCATTTGTATCCAGTGTGAGTGGTAGACAACATGACTGTCCATAATGAACATAAAATTCACACATTAGCAAATACAAAGACCACGCTACGTGAGCAGTCTTCTGCTGGTTTTACTGAGATTTGGACCTGTCTGTCCCAGGAGCATCCTGACAGTGAAGGAGTTGGACCTGCAAACAGAGCTGACAGACCACAAGGACGACCATCCCAAACCATCTTTGAAGTTGGTTACAGAATACCTGGAGACAATGTTACAGAAATATCAAGAGTGCTTTGCCGATACACCACTCAGAAAGCTTTATAGTAGGGTTTCTGTAACATCCGACAGAGACCCACTAATTCCAGTCTAAACACACTGACTGGAAAAAGGGAAATATTATTTTCATTTTGTAGTATCTAAGGAAGAAGATGGATCAAGGCTGAGGGAGGTTATAGAGCTTGTCCAAAAAACATGACAACACTTGAAGTCAGGATCAAATAAGGGAAACAAAAGTGCATATTGCTGGGGTTCTGCAGAATGTACATACAGAACAGATGGGATTATTTGAAAAGAAATACTGACCTCTACACTGTTTGAGTTAACTGGAAAAGCTGAAAAAATGCAATAAATTAAAAAACTAAAGCTTACTTGGTGGAAGAGGCTCATCGATAGTTGGGTAGTGATGATGCTCAGGCCTCAGAGAAGGAAGCTGGCTGACTGGCTGAGAATTATGGAGTAAAGGACAATCACCTATGGACAAGATATTCAAGACATTGACAGTCATTCACTGTTTTCACAATGTGGCTCAAAAAAATGTGCTACTGTAAAACAAGTGATTATTTTCAAATAGGTTTGGCTGGTGTACTAGAAGCTCCTGTTATTCCTATTTTCAGGCACTATTTTAATAATAACTCGTATACCAAAGCATTATTAAGATAATGCAGTTGAGGCTCTGATCTCAGGTTTGAGTTAATGCTAAACTACTATGGGCCAGATTCTGGACTCATAGACACACAAGCGTAAGTGAGAGAAGAATCAGGCTTGATCTCTGAGAAATACTGTGCATGTACAATCAAACTCAAGCTTCTGCAGAAAATGGCAGGAACTTGCAAAATCCTGGTTCCAACTTTTCATTCATCCCATCAGTGGAATACAAGGATAAAAGTTGCTTGGATCTTTCTCTGAGTTTCCAAAAGATTAGTGGCTGCGTGACTGGACAGGAACGACAGGATTTTGCAGTCCCTGCAAAGCAGATCATCCCCTTCTAAAGGTATTTTTCAAAATTCAAAGAGTCTGTCTTGGGTGGAAGTAGGGAGAATGAGAGAAGAACCAGAAACAGGTAGGAGACAGGTGGTAGAAGAGGAGGACAAAAGATAGTGAGACATAGGATCTGAGATAAAGAAGGAAGACCTGAGATACAGAAGAAGCAAAGAAGAAGAAGAAAAGAGACACACAGTAGACAGTGCAGAGGAAGCTTTTAAACACTAACATTGCACATATGTCTATATATCCAATAGGAAATAAATGAAACCTAAGCAAATGCCCAAACTCATGTTCTGTTGAAATGATCTTAAGATCCAGTCAATGTTCATACCATCCTTTAAGAGACAAAATTATAGTAGGGATGACAAAGCATTCCTTATCTTAGACTTAACTGTGAGAATAAGGAATCTGTAATGTGAAAATTTCACAGGTTCCAGAATTAACAGTTATTCTTGGCCTAGCCTTAAAAAGTTTGGAACTAGGACTATTTATTCTACTAACGGTAACATTTTCTTATTGCATGATAACAGTTTTCTCACTATAGCCTCCAGCTCCATGTGGGCCTGTTAATACAGATACAATCTGAATGGCATAAATGTAACATTCACATGCATCACAAAGATGCAGCTTAAGGAAAAAATTATATGTAGTGTTGCCAACATCACCAAAATATTACACAATGATACTTCAAAATTAAAAGACAGATTATCCAGCTAAGCCATGTTCACTGTGTGCTGGCTGGTTTAGCTGTCTTTAAAGTGAGAATCTTAGCAGCCTAAGAACAAATGTTTCATAAAACCCCCAAACATATAGCTATCAAATGTAAGAAGAAAAACTTTACCAAAAAATATGATTTTTTTAAACAACCAACAGCTAGAAGGCAAAAGGCAATTTTATATAAAACTGTAAAAAAAATTTCACACCGTCTAGAAGTGAGAAAATTCACTTAGACAAAAATACTGCCTCTTCTAAGTGCTCTGATGATACCATATGGCCTGTTAAAAGTCTTATTAAACCACTTGTGTATAGGCGTATCTCACAATTGCATCTGTTGCATGTTTTGAGGAGACAGCAGAGTTATATAAGTTATTACTCAGTGCTAAAAACCCACCTCTCATAGGCTTAAAGACTATGCTGTTACTACAGGTGTTGTAGCACCAACTACCAGATTATCCATCTATGATTCTTTACTTACCTCACCATAATTGACTCGCCCCTAGTCAAGATAGTGACAGCAAGCCAGCAGAAGCATGGTAGTATCAGTCACCTGGAGTGGATGGAGGTGACTACATCTACTGTATTTGTAACAGCTGCCAAGTCATAAAGCAACCTGCACATTTACTGAAGCATCCCCAGTGCTATCATGAGTGTTAGAAGCCAGGATGCCCTTCAGACATACTCTCAGCTAGCAAAGCAGATCCACTGTGAACACTGCAAGGACTTTCATACAGATTCAGGGGGCACAAACTTGGAGCTGTACTCACTTCTTACGTAGAAGACGCCCTTTTCCCCCAATTCCCATCTCAAAAGTACACACAGTCCAAAATAATCACCAAACCTGTAAGAACAGTCACACACACACACACGCATATCCCCTTGGGTATACTTGCACATAAATGCGGTCCACACAACAAAGACCTTCACCTGCATGGAAGGAAATTGGGCTTCTACACCTGTGTACTTCAGAGAATCTACTTCTTTGGGCTAGATTCTTCTTTGCATAGTGAATAATTGCCTAGGTCCAGCTATCTACAAAGTCTTTACAGAGTCCAGCATATAAGGCCACCCTTATATCTTTCTTTTTGCTGGAGCAGGGGCAGTGGCAGTGGAAGGCAGGAATAAATAAGTAGGGAATGGAGAAAAAAAAGGTAGAAGAACTTCAGTTGGGGTTTCCCAGTGATCCCCAAGTATGTTATCCTTTTGATGACATCTTAATTTGGTGCCAATTATAGTGGGAGACAGATGATTCAGGATTTGGGAATGCAAGGCTACCTCTTGACCTTGATGCACACTAACTCCTTAGCTGCTGCTGATTTTACTTCTTCATCTGGAGAAAAATGACATACCAGCTGAAGAAAAGATGAGTGATCGAAACCACTATTCATGTAACTCCTTACAACATAAAATGAGTTACCAAAGGGAGGTATTTAAGGTAACAGGATTGGGAAAAACAGTATCTAAATTACAAAGACAAAAAAATTACTTTCTTAAATATGTTCTTTCTCTAGAGAAGGATAAGGAGATTAGAATTTTGTTCAACACAGCTCAGATTTCAAGGCACCTAAGCAAAAATAAATCTCTGTTGAATTGCCCTGTTGTCTGTGAAATCTGTAGTAGACTTGGTTCATCCTTGGGCAATAGGAACAAACAGGACTAGAAAACTGGTTTTGTAAGAGACAAATATTTGCATGTCTCTGTATATATGACTGTGCATGACTACCAATCATATACAGAAACTAGCCTACCTCTTTAGCTGGTGTAAATCAGCATATCAGCCCTTTGACAAGCACAAGCTGGCACTCTTGCCAACTATCAGAGACACGGCAGCTCATCAGATATGTGATGGATAATCCCAGTAAATAAGGAATGAGTTGGTGGATGTGATAATGCTGATCTGCCACACAACCACAGTAGCTAATCTTGATTTTATAATGATGCATGTATATCTACAGGAATCCATATTTACAGATCCCCATCTGATTTACTTGATTTTGCTGGGATTTGTAAGGATAGGCTCAATTACCCAACCCTCCCTGATATTTGACCCAGCTCACAACCCCCAAATTTGTACAAGATAAACCGTAAGCTATCTGCAGCCTGGATTATCTGGTGACTTCTGTGACATCCAGATAATCAGGGCTGCTCGGTGCATCAGTTCTCAGGATCTAACCTTCTCTTCTGCTGCTTGGACCTGCTATGGGGGTGCCTAGACTCTCTGTGACTCTTTGTGGATTCCCACCATGAGCTACTAGTTCATCTGGCCACTGGGAGGAGCCATCCACTTGCTCCCTGTCCAGCTCAGGGCTCTGTACTGAATCTGGCACTGACTCAAAAGCGCTGTTCTCCTCCTCCTCATCCTGTGAGGAAAAGACCGTGCTCTCAGAAATCTTTGCACTGTCGACGGAGGAGAAGCGAGTATGGCTGGAGAACCGATTGTTACTGTCATAACAGGAGGTGCTGTAGCAAGAGGTGCTGTAGCAGGAGGTACTGTAGCAGGAAGTGCTGTAGCAAGAGGGGCTGTAGCAAGAGGTGTCACACGCCTCGCATTCGTTGTCATCATTGGGCCTGGAGCTCGACTCACTCTCACTTCCTGTCCTGGGGTGTTCCCCATCCAACAGCCCATTATTTAAATCAGAGAGTTGTTCATCCAAGATCCCAGGAGGCACTGTGCTCTGGCTGAAGTTCTCTTCAGCTTCATTTTCCAGAGGAGGCTCTGCTGCCACTGTCTCACTCTCAGTAACTACCTCCTTATCCAACACCTCCTTGACTGTAGACTCCTCATCGTTCTCCCCACCAATGCCACCATCTTGTTCTTCTTCTCCATCGCTGCTCATCTGTGCCAAGGGCAGGCTGTGGAGCAGGTTGTGGATCCGTATGTAGTGTGTGCGAGGGGTCTCTGGCTCACCGCAGGCTGAAGCTATGACTGTCTCAAGTTCAGACACAGGCAGGGAACATGGCCTGTTTTTTCTCTTTGCTGTGCTCCTCAGTTGCAGCCTGTTGTCTTCCCCTTCCTGGGCTGAAGCCCCTTCTTCTTCCTGACTCTTCTCTAGGTCCTTGCCAGCATGCACATCTGCACTCACCTCATCAATATCTAATGTTTCTACGCTGGTCAAGACTCCACCATCTCCCTGAGTGCCAGAATTGACTTTGTTATTTTCCCTAACTTCAGTCTCAGGAGGAGACATGCAAGCCAGCAGAGTGAGCTGCTCTGTGAAGTCCATAGCACTCAAAGAAGGCAGCACTTCTCCTGGATTGGATTCCAAGGGCTCAGGAATTGGCACTGCATCAGCCTCCCCGTCTCCTGCTAGCTCTTCATTTAAGCTGTTTTCGTTGACTTCCTCAGGTGGTTTGATAGACCCTGGGCTATCCACACTGTTCACACTGTATCCATTTAGCTGTTCTGGAGCTGTACTTTCTGAGGTCACTGTGTTGATGCATGGAGGCTCACCGAGGCTTTCCTCTGTGGGGTTGTTCATAGGGCTTTCCTGAAGGTCAGCTGGCTCAGGATCTGCACTAATGGAGACCTCTTCATCATCTGTATGAGACAGGAAAAGAAATTACTTACTCCTTTAACAAGAATTGTTGACTGAACCAGAAGCTTAGCCTTGGGGGCACAGGCATCCACAGTAATCTGAGAAAATTAAAAGCATAAATTAGAGTGTGAAATGAGTGGGCAACTGAGCATCTATGTAGAAATGCTGATTTTTTTTAAAATTATTTTATTTTTTTTTCTAAGCAGTCTTGTACAGTCGATTTAACAATTGTGGGGCTTACCATGGTGGTAAGTCTGCATGTGGCAATTTGCCTCCTTAAAACATAATCTGAAGGCAACAGCTTATTGCAACTCCTCTTTAATCCAAACTGGCATTAGAAGGAATATCATGGGAATGACAAGGAAGCTTTCCCAGAGGTTTTAATGACATTTTTCCTGTCATGCTGAAGTTGACAGGACTCCACAACAGAGAACTTAAAAAAGTAGTTTTCACAATCCTGGAAGGCAGAAACTTTCCCCACTCCAAATCCTTTGATATCATCCTTATCTGTACCACTTCCTCCCAAATGCCAGACAACTTGGGTGCTTTCATACCATCTAAACAGTCAAAAGACAGAAGTCAGGGTTTTCCAGCAAGGGCCAGGTTGCGATTTCCAGTACTGTTGGCTTAATGAAGTATACGTGAGAGGCAACTACCGGAGAGAGGCAATGAGATCCTGAGCAATGATACTGAGACTTTGACATGAAAAACAAAGTTCAAACTTAAAACATCATGACAGTGACTTCCTAATAACTACAGGGGAATGTGAACCAAAACCAAACCAAAAGGGAGGGAATGAGGAGAACATTGAATTATTTTGTTTATTTTTTAAATTAAAAATAATCAAAATGAGAAATTTTCTAACCATCTCTATTATTACATGTTCCTCTTTTGCTTATGATGTGCTCAAATGCAGATGAGACTGTACCTAACAGCCCACCTAGCACTTCCCCATGACAGGTGACAAATAAGCAAATTAGACTTCATTTTCTACCCTCTTCTCTCCCAGTGATGTGGTGGAGTATTTGAAGCAGCCAAGAACAGGGGAATATGAGACACAAGTAGCTCTAACCTACGGCGAACACGGAAGAAGTTGTGACTCATGATGCATCCTGTGGGGGACTTAATGCACTTTCCTTTGCTTATGACTGTACCTAAAATCCCAAAGCAGCCAGGATTTAATTCAGATTTCAAAGAAGAGAGAATGCAAAGCAAAAAAAAGTCTAGATAAATGATATGTTAAAACTGAGAATTACCTGGATGGATGGAAGAAGTTATCTCAAATCGGAACTGCAGCTGGCCACTGACGTGATCTGTAGGAAGCCTGCGACCCAGAGTGTAGCTTACTACTCTGTCACTGAAAGAAAAAAATACCGTCACGATAGACTATCACCTACCTAATGTCTGCTTTTCATAGATAAAGCCGCTGTGTCCTACAAAAATACATAATGGTTTACAAAGGCTATTCAACCCAGTCATGAGGGCATGTTGACTTGCATACGAGAGAACGAATGGCAGAGAAGGAGAGGACAATGTCTTCAATTACAATGGAACAGCTGAGTCAGTGAATAAGACAGGCTTCTGGGGTAGACAAGCACGTATGTATATATATATAAAGAGAACGGTTGGAATGGAATTTCTGCAGTATGGGTATGAAAATATTGACATGGGAAGCAAACAACTCCCACTTCAGCTACAGTAAGAAGACTTCACTTTCTTGCTAATCTGACTATATCTACCCTTCTGTAGAACTTTGCATTTCTGCATTTCCTTCCCTTCACCATCTGCATAAAATTCACATTTCCTGTCCCTTCTTTCAAAATCCTGTACAGGTCAGTCCCGCTTACCACCTTCTCTTTTCAAACTGGCTGAATGACTGCTCTTCATCTCTTTCCACCCCTCTTACCTCTATGAAGCTGATATATCAGGAGAACACCTTCCTGACAAGGTTGATCAATGACTCCATTCTGTCCTTGTGCAGGTCCCTCCCTTTGCCACACTTCATCCACCCCTCAGAACAGAATGAAACTATAGAAGAGATTAACTTCCCAGTTGCCTCAAATGAGGCTGTTTGCAAAGCATTTTTTTGAGGGTAAAGGGTTCACTAAATAGTAATATTTATACATCTTTTGAAGTAACATAGTTCACTTTCAGTTGGGTCCAATATATTTACTAGGATAGCTTCACATGCATCAGAAACTCATATGATGAGATGATCTCAAGATTTTTATGATCTTTCTGAGCTTGCGTGTATACCTGTCATTGAGCTTGCCTAAGATTTAAAAGCCATTATATTAAAACTAAGCCAGATCTAGGTGGAGGTTGGAGGCATTGCTCTTGGCAAAGTATAACTTTAGATAGGCAGTGTTTACAATAAGGAAGTAAAATAGGAAGATATAATCAGAAGATGATGAAAAATCTTCTCATATAGAGGGAAGCAAATGATATCAGTTATAGGGCTCTACCTTCCCCAAGCTGTTCTTTTCCATCTGGTTTCTAAAAAAGCTACTCTTTCTTCCCTATTTGAGAAACAGGGAGGTAGCTTAGTCTCTTCTGGTAGATTCAGCTGTCAACATCACAAACTGTTTCTGAACCAGCTGTTCAAAAACACTTCCAACAAGCTTAGCTTCCTGCTGTTCTGCTGAATTGAGATCCAATTTTCAGATACACATTCTTGGAAACTGCATTGCGTATGCTCTACTTGGGAGATGACTCTCCCTGCTCCTCAAGTTCTAATCATTACAAGTTTAAAGCCAGCTTTTTGGCTTTGTCTCAACACTATCCATCTTCCTCAAATTGGTTTGTGTTACTTGGGCACGACACACCTTCCCAGGACTTTCATGCAAAGGGGAAGCTGGGAAGGGCTGGTGAGCTCAAGTGAACTGGTTGTTCCTTGGCAGCAGGGTAGGGTCAGAAAGATTTAGTTACAACATGCCATGCTTTTTAAAAATATTTCCACTGTCTAGATATCAAAGTGGGGAGGAACAGATCAGGCATGATTTTAGCCCAAAGGTAATTCCCTGAAACATGAAAACAGCCTGTTGATAACATTAGAAGAATATTCAAATTGAAAATATTGCACTCTCCAGATTCACAGCCATGATACACAAACCAGTTTTCTTTCTTAAATGCCAGCTCTCGCCTTTCAAAATGCAAAGGATAAGGTTACAGAAGTAATTCTTCGTCTGGCCCATAGTCCTGTAAGTTCTAATTAAGACCAACATTCATCATACAACTGTCAGTTTAGTAACTCCCCCTCAACATCATTATATCACTGTAATGATATATCACCAGGGACTTCAAACCAGCAACAACAATGGAAAACAGCATAAGCAGAAAATTTACCCTATGGCATGTCTTTCCAGGAGGCGTTGAACTGGCATAGATAGTTTTCCCAAGAAACGCTTGATGATCGGTCGGCTCTTTGCAAATTTGTCTTTAACTTCTATTTCCAGGACATCCGTGGGCAGGGAGACAAAGCCAAATTGCTGCAATAAAGGAAAAGCACAGAACATGAAACTTGTGGCTGAGCCACAACAACACACAGTTGCCAGTGGCTTAACGACCTGAGTAAGTCTCTGGCTTTTTCACAGGACAGAAATAGTCCTTGGACCCCAAGGCACAGGCTTACAAAATACAAAGAGCTTGGCCTCAAATCAGGCAGGTGAGAGCACCCTGTTGGGACTGTGGTATGCTGCAGAATTAGGCTTGGGGAACGCACAAATTTTATTTCTTCATGTTGTGGTAGCATCCAAATGCTCTAAACAAGGCTTGCCAATGGTAAGGACAGTACACCTACAGAAATCTAATCAATGGTTATTGATCTAAATGCAATTGCACAGACTATGTTCTTCCCCCCCCCAAAGTTCTAAAGACTTCAAATAGCTGTACGTCCAACTGAACTGGCAGTCTGAAGAGATGTCAGTTAGCACTTCTCTGCAAGTGAAATTAGTCCTCTGCACAATTGATTGGTTATTTGTGGTCCTTCAGCTGTGAAGTGTACCTCAGCAACAGAAGATCTAGTGATGTGAAGGACACATGATCACAGTTTTCAGATACATTTTGGAATCTCCCCCTCTCTTGACCATCCCTGCTTTATCTCAAAAAGAAAAAGCTCTGAAAGTACCGTTCATATGGACCAACCTCCTAACATGGTTCACAGCATAGGCCCACAAAGAGCTAAACCCAAAGGTAAGTCATGGCACAGGCTACCAGAACAAATGATACTGAGAAAGACAGGAATGGCACCATCTGAAACTGCTGTTGTCACCAAGTGCTTTAAAATATGCAACAATCACCTCACCTAATCTGGTCTTAAGAACATCTATTTTTATTTGTAAGCAATGTTTCAATAAGCTTTTAGAGACTATGTTCATGTAAACCTGAGGTAGGAATACACAGGGCAATATTTCAGGTTGTAGGAACAAGGAAGTCTGTGTGTACAGCTTCCAAGCATGGGAGTATTAAGGCACCTGGAGAAGTCAGGATCTCCCCATCAGGAAAGTAAAGGTCTATTTAGTAATAATAATGAAAAGCAAAAATATTGGATAACTTGGCCTTGCTTGCTGCTAGACTGGGTACATTCAATATAGACTTGGAGCTGGCAACATAGGTCACTGAATCATTTTTCCAAACAGATCTGCTACTCCTAGAATGTAATCAATCGAAAAAACCACATCTCTGCTGTGGTGCATAATACCAGGAAAACTGCTAACAGTGTTGTCCACCTAACTGAAAGGTCAGCATTGAACTGGAAGACAACTTCTGTAGTAAGTGAACATTGAGATGGATGAAAGGATTTTCTAGCTTTCCTGCTCCCAAAAACAATCTTCACGGCAGACTCATGCTCTGGGTTATCAAGGCCTGGAGTTGAACTCTGAATTCTCTGCTCTATTGAATCATGATCTAATTTTCAGAAATCCTTAGTTTGAACTGCTTCAATTGAAAGAGAGTGGGATATTCTGTTAATCAGGCACTGCAAAATGCAAATAATAAGAGAAATAAAATTCAAATAATAGCTAAAGTGTTATTTTCTTCTCATTTTCTTCTACACCTTTTGCAACATGTTACCAAAGAAGCTTAATGCAACAAAGGGGAGAATATTAATTCCCCATGGATGTTGTAAGTTGTCTTATACAAATAAGTTGTATTACTGTTACAGTATTAAGTATCAGCATTTCAGCAGAGAGTATGGATGCATGGAGCAAGGTGTGCTGGCATCAACCAAATGAAGTGTCTTTTTCTCCTTTAACAGCTGCGCCACTCAGATGTACAAACACTGGGATATTCTATACAATTTCTAAAATCAAACTGTGTTCTGATTTCATCATCTACCATCCTTGTTGCATTTGGGGATACAAGAGCACACCCTGGGATCAGCCTCTGATCCATGATTACAGTTACCAAAATGCTTCTTCTGATTCATAAAATCAGCAGAACTCAAAGGTTTTGCCATTTGGAAAAAACTGCAGTTTGAGATCAAAAGTGAACTAGTGAAATCGGTTTGTAGACAGCTTGTAAAATAGTGGTAATTTTACATAATTCAGTTTTCTGCTGTCTGAGTACTTGCTTCTGCTGTCGCTCTCATCTGCTTTAATCCTTAATGGACAAGATTTTTCCAAGGCAGCCACTGACTGCAGATGCCTCAGACTCAGGCCATCCACACTGAAAGGCCCAAAGGAATCCATGTTTGCAGAACACCAGGTCTTCTGGCCCTTTGAAAAATGGATCCCAGCAAAACACCAGAGTCTGAGAACTCAAAACCTTATTAATGCATTTAATAATCACTGATCACTTTTGAAAACATGCAGGTTCCTGTGACATTTAAAGATGGGACCGTCTTCTTTGGATATGGAAGCAAATTACCATCAAATCCTACTTTCCCCTCTCTTCCTTCACCGTTTTGTTTTGACAAGTGCCAGGCCGTGTACCTTAGCCACAAACCACCAGCTGCATTCAACCTGTGTAAAGCATTAGCCTTTACTATCCTATATGTCTGGAAGAGAAAGGATTCTGTGTGTCATAGTGTTCTTCAATATAGCTAACACAACACAGTGAATATACATTACTGCTGGAATAAATTACATTATTTTCTTGCCTAATATTTGCTAATTGTCACACAGCAAGTAGCACTCTTTGAAAACAATATAAAGCACTTCATTATCTAAGTTAAAAAGAAAAAAAAAAGGCACCAACTATAAATTCTGCGGTACTCTTGGGCTCACACTTAGTGATCTTGTGATTAATTATTCAGCTCAGGGAGGGGTCAGAAAAGGAGGATATAAGATCACAACAGGGATAAAAGTTGCTTCTTTTCAGGATGAGGGAAGTTTGATGTGGCTTCTTACACACACCCACACACTACATCACTGATATTCCTAAAAAGCAGCGCTCTTCATTAAGTCTGATGGCTTCTTTTTTTTTTTTTATGCTACTATTACAATTTTTACTGCAATGTCATCTATTATTTGGAACTTTTTGTATTATCACAACACTTAAATGTTACATAATTAACATAGAAATTAAGCTTTCACATTAAAAAAAGAAATGTAACACTCACAGTTGCAGAGAAAAACAAGAATACAAAAACTTCAGTTCTATAAGCCCAAATATGTTACTTTAAATACTTCTCACGTTTCTGACTGTCATTCCTTGAAGACAAATTCCTTTATGTTTTGCTGCTGGCATTGGCTATGTGCACTTTCTTTCACAATCTAAGACAGAAATCTTTAAGCTGTGTATTTGCACTGGGGCCACAGAATATTTCTGTGGCCTTGTTCATTGGTTATGGGTTTTTCCCCAAAAAATTTAAGTTTCTAGAATCACAACTAGTAGTGCAAACTCTGCAAGACTGGTCAAGAACTTCATGGAACCTGCTGGAATCCAAAGACCCTAAACTAAAGCTTACACTGAGACTAACTGTAGCAGAGTGTACTAAAGTTAACATAAATGGGCTTTTTTCACAGTCAAAGAACAAAGTGAAAATAAAATTTCTGGCAGTTTTTAAATTCTAATGTTCTGACTTAAGTTAACTTTTGCCTCTCCAGCTACCAGAGGTCAACCATATTTGACAGTGGCTGCAAGGATGTGGTTTTGTGACTTTATTTGAGAACTTCTTTGTACATGAATACTAAAACTCTCAAAGTAAAACATAGATTTCAACATAGGTGCAAACTCATTTACCAAAACAGCTACAGTTTCAAAGCTAAAGCCTCACTCAAGGAAAAGACTTTGTATAATGACTAATTATTCACTTATTTGGATAACAGCAGAATACAGGACACCTGACAAAACAATCCACAACTATTTTAATTGATGGTTCAAACTTCATATTTTCACTTGATCCATAACCAAAATTCAAGTAACATGAATTATATAAAATGTGGGGAAAAAAAATTTACAAGATATCACTGGACCCAAATTTTCTGTATGATCTACAGCAGTCAGTGGATGAACGGATAACAAACAAGAAGCTAAATTTCTATTCTCTGATTAGCCCAAACCAGTAATTAACTACAATGTTGCATTAGTCACAGTGCATTACCCTGCTTATCACATCAACTATTGCTTGGTACAAAATGACTCTTAGAACTTGAGATGATAGATGACACAGCACACTCCACAAAGGATATCACAGATGGCCTCAACAAAACAGCCAAGATATTACTACTAGGAACAACCTGTTTCTCAGAGGATGCCTGGCCCTAGAAAGAGTCTCAGACCCTACCTTACCCATGTCATGTATCACCTGTCCCCTTGTCTGGTCCTTAACAGCCAGGGATGAGGAGGACAGCCTCACAGTGAGGAGCACAACTGGAAGGATGAGGTGGTCAACCAGCTGCTCCTGTGTCTGGTCTAGAAAAATCTCTTAGTTAGGGACTTCTGGAAGACACTGCAGGGAAGCTCTGAGGGCTGAGCTCCAGCAGGGCAGACCTTTTATTTTTCTCCAGAAATGCATTAGAAGAAAAGTTTGTGTGTCAGGTGGTTTCCTAAGAGGAAGCTGTGCACAAGTCCGAATGCAAGGAATTACTGAAGATCTCTGGTATGCTGAGTAAAAATAGCATGTCATGAGCAGCAATAAGGAGGCCTTGTGGAGACTAATGTTTCCTGATCTCTGGAATACATTGACCATATCTGCATTAGGAAGACACATGGATAGGAAACAGAGACCATATTAATTCCTCACTAAGAGAAAAGCTACAGAATTATATCTCATCTTAGTAGATAAAAGAGAATCTGTAGCAGGCACAACCTGAAAATGCCTTAGCCAAAGGAAAAGCTTTAGTTGATATTTTATCAGGCATCGAAAATCAACATGCTATGATGAATTACTTCCATAGAAATATAGAGGAGGGAGGGAAGAGCAAAAGTGACAGAGAGAACATATTAAGTCTTCTTGGGCTATGCAATGTATGATCAGTGTTGGCTCTGGCCTTTAGTAAGTCATTAGGATTCTCCTCTCATTTACAGAGATTTTACACAGCCACCTCCTGCAGATCCATTCTCATAGAGACACAAATCAGAATCAAAGCCACCTAGAATCAACTGACACATTCATACTCACACACCATCTCAATCAACTAAATGTAAATCTGATTTTACATTATTGCTGCCACTCTCAAGCAAGGTCTGAAAACACTGCAGTAAACACCAATGAAGGAGTTTCAGTCAGATCCAATGCAGCTCTTTGGTGTCTATTTGCTACCCAACCTAACAATGGTTTTACAGACACAAGGTGATTTATTTTCTTAATCTGAGCAGATCTTGGGGAGAGTAAGTTAATGCCTGACATATATGGCAAAGAATGAAGGCACACACTGATGCTGACATGGCAGAATAGATCTGTATTCATTTCTAAGATAAGAGAACCACTTCCAGAGCTTGAGAATAGTTTCCATAGAAAGCCAAATAATGATGTCATTTCCCGTGTTTTATTTTTACCAGTACTGTTTGAATCCTTGAATATGGATAGATAGCAGTGATCAACTCCCATTAATGCTATCAAGGAAATCTTTGAAATGAACAGAATATGTCCATTAGCACCAGTGAGACAAGTTAAAGTGCAAGTCAAGTTTTTTAAAAACAGTCAATATAATAACTGGTGAATGGTTGGTAAATTAATGCATTGGCGACAGGAAGAATTAGGCTCTTGATTTGGAGATGAACAAGAATATAATTAAAAAGAAAATGTATTTGTGATATCCATCTTGCAATGGGGACGGTACAAGCAGAAGTAAATTTTAAAAGGCTGTAAATTATATTTGATGGATAAAGATAGATTTAGTCTTTCAGCTGAATATTCCATTAATGAGTTTTTCATTTCAAATACTCCAGAAAAACAATTGCACCTTTACCGCACTCGCCACTCCCCATCTGTATTATTCTGCTCCCCATTCAAAAACTTCCTCTATCTATCACTACTGCCCACACAACACTACTTATACGAACACCTGGATAAGCTCGTGAAGAATTTCAGTTTCTTAAACCTACTACAGTACTCTACAATGACAATACAAGACAGAGCCAACAGCAAAGTCAAGCACAGAGCACCACTGCTGCCAAAGGCTGGGACATAACTACAGACATTCTGAGAGAGTTCTGGAGTTCAGCAGTGACTGCAGGTTGCCAGATCCAACACAGTACTTTATTCTGGCATGGCACAATTTTCTTTTTTTCCTACAGTAAAAGAGGTAAACATAAATATGTGTTGCTTTTCTAAAGACCAATTCAATCCTTTTTACCAAACTCCTTCAAAACTGGATAGGGTCTTTAGCAAATTGTCTTCCTAGATTTCTGCCTCAGATTCACTGCATCTCTGTGTGTGGGATAAAAGGAATAGAAGCCCTTCCCTTCTACTTCATGTAGTCCACAACATTTAGAGTTACTAGTTAACAGGGTCATCATGAATTCTCTCTGATGGCTTAGAGAGTTTTGCAAGACATCTTTTACTTTACTAACTGCAAATTTCAGCCCTAAGACATCAGCAGTTTTAAAGAACTTTTGGGTAAATTGAGTGCAAATGCTGCTTAAGAAGTTAGGATTTTTCTTCATTTCTCACACATCGTCTACAATTCTATAAGCACAGCACAGACTGAAAATATTTGAGGATTCTCATGAATACTAACAGGCAAAATTAACAGGATCAATAGGCTTCTAGATGCAAAAGTTGTAATTAAAATGCATTTCTAGAAGAATAACATTAAAAAAATGCAGATTTTTTTCACACTGTAACCCATTCCTGAAGAAACTGAAGTTGTATTGGGCTTTCATACTTTGGCCATCACTTAATATATAAAAAACTGCAGCTGTAAAACCACGGCTCTTCTGTGTAACCAAACTATGTTTTACACTTTACCTGGCCATGTGTGCAGAAATGTCATATAGAGAAGCTACCACCTACAAGGCATTACTCAGTCCCAAGGGTACTTTTGGCAAAATATACTGAATTCAGGATCTGGATTTCACCTACACTGGACTTATACTTAGGTGTAAAAGCTTCCAAGCCTCTTCAGCTGATCCTTTTGTGTCTGCCAGTAGAAGTGAGGGAAAGGCTATCTAAGTTAAACAATAAATAAGTAGGTCAATCAGTGTGGTGTTGCTGCTGCTGTTTTCACTTTTGGACTTATGCTGAAATCACTCAAGTATTCTGTGGGACCATGGCAGCAATTTCAGTATCTAGTGCTCTGAATATTTGATCAAAATCAGATCAAATATAAATTGCTTTTGTTTAAATTGACATTGTTGATTCAAATATATGAAAGCACTTTCAATGGTTGAATTTTGTTCTAGAAAAATTCACCTTTGATCAAGTATCCTCTGCTTGTATCACTCCGCGTTTGTGCTACATCACGTAGTACACATCATATCAGCCACAAAAGCCTCAAGAGAAGTGGAGAGATAACATAAACCCCACATTGCATGATGTTGCTACTTTTGACAGTGTCTTTCAGCCCCAATACTGCTGGGTAGTCCATGATACGGCACTCCAGCATTAATGATCACAGAATCAGTGCCCAAGTTTTAAAGCTGCATCATAAGAAAACCAGTTAAAAAATCAGACAGTGACTTGCATTCAATTTATCTTGGCATTCTTGCAGGCAACATCCAAATCCAATGTTTCTATCATTGATGACAACCTGCACTACAGAACCCCCCCCTCCCCTCAAACCGCCTCCCTAGGGCATTTGAGATCCCAATCGTTTCCTTCTTCTAATTTTGTGTTGGCAATCTGAAGAGACAAGTTAGGCAAGAATTTATTCAAGTGTAGTGTTTTTGAAAGGCAGTGGGTTACCTGAGGTACAGAGAGTACAAGTTACACATGTGAAAATACTGTAATTCTGTTTATCAGTTCTGACACATTACCTACTATTTGTTAAGTGGTCTTGCAACAGAGTACTGAACACCTCTGCTTATACACATCAATTAATTCACCAGTGAAATGCAGCTATATTCAGTGATAAAGCAGCCACTAGAATACTATTTTGTGCCTCAGCTATAATTTAACAATATTTGTCAAGGTTGAGGCAAAGAAACAAGCAGCAAAGCTGTGATGAGTTGAGATCGTTTTCATCCTAATACTGAGCTCTCACTTCTACTCTTCCAGAGCTAGAATTACCAGTGTTGAAATTCAATGCATTATTTAACAGAGGACACATCCTACTACTTTAAATATGCTGGATGTTTGCAACAGCCACTTTTTATAGTCATCTCACTGCCAGTCCTTGAGGCTCTCTCTCCACTAGCTAGTAATGGAACAAAACCTGAAGACTCAGTTAGCTCAAAGTGCCACAGTTAAGAAATAAAACCCACAAATATGTCTAAGGGAAAGGCCTGAAATAGTTTACCTGCAAAACCATCAGGAGACCTTGCTAACCACCTTGAGGTATGTGAACTGCTACTTAAACCACTTTGCTTTGTTGCTTATGATCCCCGACAATCTCTATTGCTTGTCTGAGCTATCTATCACTTTTCTCGCTTGCTGATAAATATTCTTAAAGAAGCTTTTCCCAAATAATGGAGCAGAAGATACATTGGCTCAATATGAAAAAATATAGGAACAGTCTCACTATTTTTTAATACCAATATTAGAAGAGACACAATCAACATTCATCCTTCTCAATCCTACTAGATGTACAGAAGATTTGGGAAGTGGGTACTTCTGAGACTTCCTTTACATTTTACCCTCAAACCGGGACAACTCACCCACTACGCTCCTGCAACTGCATGGACTGCCAGTACAATCTCTTCTTAACTTATGGGGTTAGACTCAAATGTCCAGTGGCATCTGGTTTCCAGGAACTAACCTATTTCATTTAACAGTACAGATGTAGCTAAAGAATGCAGCAGTTTGATCTTAGAGCCAAGATGAAGAAAACAAGCAAGACCATTAACCCTGATCAGCAACAAGTTCCCTGTCTGAAGACTCTTGTTATTTTTATTTTCTGCAGCTGCCTACTTCTCCTCATTGACCCTGTAGAGGCCTAGGCACCATCAGGAGCTAGTTTGGATCTTCCCCAAAGTAGTTATTACTTGGCATTATCATGTCAGGTAATACTCAGCACTCTGACTTAGCAGAATCTGATTTCGTGCTTCTGTGAGCATGTGAAAACATATAGAAACAACACAAAATGACCCCTGTCTACCAGCAGAAGCTGCCACCTGGGCCTTAACCCATCTCAATGAAAAATCATCAGTGTGAAGGCTCTTTCTCCTCACGTGCAGCCCTGCTGAAAGTGTCATAATGTTGCACATTACTCTTCTCTTTTTAAGGATTTCCTGTTATCTTTATGTTGTCTTGTATGAAGTACTGCAAAACAAAGCAATGGCAGAATAGCCTTAAGTTCAGCATAACTTGTGCTGAGCATTATTTGAACGGCCTGTGAAATGAAGCCGATCATCAATATTACATGACATGGTTGAGAAATTGCCTGAGGTATCTTGTTGCTCCCAGAATGTTCTTGTAATGGAAGTAGTTCCTACAAAAATAGAACAACCCTCTAAGTTCATGAGGGGAAATATCAGAATGAATTAATATAAGTAAATTAATCATCTCTCATTCTGCAGGACTTTACTTTGGTGCTTAGGTCCTACAAAATGAAGTCAACTCTTTCACTTCTGAATTTCCTCAAGGGCAAACAAAACCACATAAATCCTCCCTCCCCATCTGCAGCTATTTCTATAGCTTTATTTCTGTATTTCAGATTTTTTTCAAGCTTAGCAGCCAGAACAAATTGGGTATGTCATTCAACTGAGAAAAAAACCCCTAATATCTACATCTGGCTTCTATTTACATGCAGTGACAGAGAACCTTAATAAAGAACCACCATTCTGAAACAATATACTGCCTAAAATATTTGTTTGGGAAAACAACTAGTGATCAATCCATTTAATGAAATGGCTATCATTCATCAATATTTTTCACCTCATATATTCACATCCATGAATGAAAAGAGTGAACAGAAGAATGGCTACAACCACAATTCAGCAACACTTTGCAGTCATCCTTCTCCCCTTGTCCTGTAAGGGCACAAAGTTGAACAAAATCAGATCAAGGTCTTCCTGTGCAACAGAAATAAGTGTGGGGTTTGGTACTGAAACAAAAACTTCAGACTAACTGATATGCATAGACTGCAACACAAATGCATGCAGTCAAACATCTCCATACCAGCTGAAGAGAATGAAGAAGGAGAATGTGTTGAATGGCAGCTCAGCTCTTTCAGATTCTTAACAGACCAGCAACAGAAAGGCAGAATCACAGAATCAC
>WAAB01011544.1:0-11599 GCA_013389865.1 Piaya cayana | reverse complement strand
TCGTCCTGTCCCCTGTCACTTGGGAGAAGAAGCAGCGCGCCTGCACACAGTCAAGAAAACCAGAGGGCTGAACAAAGAAGCTGCAAGGCAGCTGTGCTCTTTTGCTTTCTGATGCCCATAATTAGGTAATTTCATTGTTTCTACTTTTCTTGCTGCCTAACTCCACTGGAAAAAAATGTCAGCCCACAAACTCAGCCATTCCACATGACTTGAAGAGAAGATACCCTTGACATTTTATCAGGGCCACATTCTTACTCTTTGGTTATTTTATCCTTCAGTAGGGCAAAAGTACTTTAAAGTGTGAATGAATTATATTGGCAGAGGGTTGCCTTTGTCAAGAGATGACTTCTGATCAGTACTGAGTACTTCTAAAAAGCCTGTTTTCAGCCTCCACCAGCCCAGCTGTTGCATCAGTCTTCAGGTAAGGACAGCCTGCATGCCACCTTGGCAATTAACTCTGGCTGATACAGAACAGTGGGACCACAGCCATATCCTGAGTCCTCCTCTGAGTGTCAGCTCCTGACACTCACACTTGCTGCCAGGTCCCACAATCATACATACTGAGAGTGACATACACACAGCAAGTTTCCCCTTTGTGCCTGCCTGCCTCTAGGCCTGTGTCTTATGCACTTTAATGAAAGATTTCTGCCGACTCCCTCATTCTCTGTGTTAGGTCCAGCTCTTCAGATTGAGCTGGGACACAGAGAAGCAGATGCATCTCATGCCTGGAGTCACAGAGAACTTACAGCTTGGTGGATGCCTCAGGAGAGGACCTTCTACTTAATTAAGTCCAGTTAGAAGACCTTTTTCTCAGGACTAGTTTCAAGGCCATCCCACCCTGCCCCTTCCATGTAACCTCCCTGACACAGGCTGACCTGTCACATAATCTGACATGGTACCCAGTTCCTTGACCATCCTCCTCCAGGTAGGAGTATTCAGTGGCATTTCTGCTCTTTCTTTCCCCACACCCCTCACACTTTCATGTCTGTACAATTTGATCGAATTATCCCCAAACTACTTTACAATCTGCATTTTAATTTGAATAAATCTATTTAGTCTATCTATTTTTTTACTTATACTCTCTGCTGCAGTGGAGATATTTATCTAACAGGGAACACCAGTAAATCACACCCATTATACCAGGCTCCTTTGATTCCAAAGAGACTCCTTATTCTTTGCTGTCTGTTTCCATTTTGCGTGTAATTTAAAAACAGCAGGCAGCAATTGAACTATCAGATCTCATTAATATCTCCTAAGCCCTTCCAACAAGGATCATAGAATCATCAGGTTGGAAGAGACCCACTGGATCATCGAGCCCAACCATAAAGAAGCAGCAGTCTGGAGAGTATTTCTTCAAGGTGATGGGCAAATGTGCCAAAGCTGCCTTCAATTCACATTGCCACTGACACTGTTCAATCATATAGACTGTTTTTATTTGCATGCAATGCCTGTTCTGCTTTATGTAATATCTCCTCTCTGTGTAAGAATACTATGACAACCTAGGCAGCCTTTTGCACTCTCCAAGTCTATTTTTCAGTTCTGGGTTATGCCTGCCTTCAATAATTAACAACTTCATAAATCACATCCACAAGGTACAATCTATACTGTAAGTCTGAATGTATCATTCATCTTTGTAGATAATTATGCCTTTTGCATTAAGGCAAGAAGTCATGAAATACATCAAGTTAGGTCAAGGACTTTTTATCCAGCAAAGGAATTAAAATTAAAAAAAAGTATACTGCTAGAGTCACTTCCACATTTTAAGAGAAGTCTCAGCTCAACTGCTTACCTCTCCTTGCCAGACTGGGTTAACAGTATTACACATGATCTTAGATCTCTTCTCCTGTCCATGGTGAGGAAGTGCTGGGAAGATGCTATGTTTTCCTGGCTGGATAGAAATCTTCAGATAAGGATCTGGATTGAAGAACATGCCCTTCTTCAGACCAAAAGCCTGGAAATCTGAAAGAAGGTAAATAATTTTATTATTTTTCACATTCCAGGTAGCTCTCTGCGATGTAAGGAGAAGCAAATGGGAAACTGGCAAAAAATCCAAATAATATAGCAGAAATAGGAAAAAACTCAGTTTGTTTCTTGCAAGGTAACATAAAGCCAAACCACAATGATGTTGTGATTTAGGATTTAGAAATGATTATATAACCAATCTGCAGATTTTATAATTTGATTGTGCAGAGTGATCTGGTTTCTAAATCAATATTTATCTGCGTGCATGATCTGCTGTTTTTTCTAAGGAGCTAAGTACTTGCTCCCCATGAATGCAGTGGCATTACTACTCTGAAAAAGAGATCCATTCATTTAATCACATAGACATGGCATTTGGTGCCCAACACATGTCACTTCTCCTGGGTAACAATTTTATCTTTCTATGAATCTTAGCTTTCAGATCATTTACATTTCTGTCACTTTAAAACATTTCCATTCTGGCATGGGTTAACGTCACCAGTACTAACCTAGGAAAACTCTTGTACATAATGTCCAGATTTTAAGTAGGGCTTTCTAGCTGCAGAATTCTCACAGAGTTCTCAGGGAATGCAAAATGAGCTGTGTAGACAAAGAAAATCCCCAAACACTTATTTCAAAATTTACTCAGAATATTCTAAAGAAAGACATAAGGCCCACTATGGTTTGTCCCTGTGAAGCCAACAAAAGGCAACCAATCTACAGGTATATCATTACTTTTGGCTCAAGAGCTACAAACTAAAAGCTTCCAGTCTTCACTTTTATCCAAAAGCAATCCTGATTTCTTTGGAAAATACAAGTACTTATTCATATTAGTGAGTCGGATAGCTAACATTTTCTACCATGCTTTGGATGGTGATTTTCCTCTGTTTTAAGCTTTAGAAGCACAGAATTGTATTCTGGCTGCTTTCTGTTGCTGTATTGAAGCTGTACAAAGTATTAGGCAAGATAATTTCCAAAACTGCTTAGATGTATACCTAAATATATGATTTAAACACCTATTTTTTTCTTTTAGACAGGTTTTGAAAACATTAATTTTCACAGTCTTTTCATTCTCTTCTGATTAAAAACTCAATTATTCTGGAAGGTTGTGGGAGACCATTTAAAGCCCTCTCAGCAGATATTTTGGAGGAATCTAAAAAACATACACCTCCCACACTGACATTGTCCTTTTCTCCAGAAAACAGCTATATCAAGAACAGGGATAAGAATCTCCCAGTTGTATTTTGCTTCCTTAACCTATGGCAATAGCCAACACCATAAAATGTGCAACTCAAAAATAACCTTTTTTGTTTTTCTGGTTGGTCTTAATCATCTATCCCAGCACACAATTAATGTTGCAGATACTCCAAAGCTGTTGGACAGATGGTACTCAAACAGACTGCATTTTAAGAATCTCATTCTTGTGTCATTCTTTAACAACTAATAAAAAAAAAAGGGATATCACTGCTAACAGCCTATTTGAAAGTACTTTGCTGACAGTATGTACTGTTTTGGTCCTAGGAACAGTATTGCACAAAGAAAACTATTTGCTTTGAACTGATAACACTGATAACATTGATTTTTTATTTTTATTTTCTGAGCAATCTCTATGTAACCAGCACGTATCTCCATCCTATCAGCCCTGCTGAAATCCTATATGGCAAACCCTTTTGCTTTGGAAGTTGTACTGTTAGAAATACATTCCAGATATAGAAACTAAGATTGCGAAAGCACTATGAATGACAAGGCATAGCAGTGTAATAGTGTCAGGTTGTTAACATATGAGAAGAGAGAATGACCTCTGGGATCTTATTTTCTTTCCCTCTGATGTTTCCTCAAAAGATTCTGAAACTGAAATATTTATTGCTGTACATGTTTCTGATTTTTTTTCCTTCAAAAAGAGATCATGCTCTCTGTGAGTACCGCTGTGCAAAGAAATGGTCTATTGATAGACAGAAAAGAGAATAACTAGCACTCAATTATGTATACTTATATATTATGTATCATAAAGAACATACATATTATGATGACCTACCACCTTCTTTTCATTTAGGGGAATTAAGCACAAACATGAAATTGAAGGTACTCCTAAACTTATTTAGCAGTCTAATTTTTGTATCTGGAGAAGAACACCCCCCCCCCCCAAATACCTAAGCAGACAATAGGAAATCTTATTTGTGTCATTTTCTTGCTTAATTTGCATGATACAATAAATTTTGTAAAAATGTCATTTAGAAAACTTCAATTTTTAATGTCCAAAGTTGCATAGGGATAGCAGAAATAGCTTTCTCAAAGACAGATGCCCCAGTTATACCAGCACATCTCACCACAAACTCCCAGCACTGTGAAAAACACAGCATCAAAAATACAAAAGCTCTGAATAAAGCTGCATGGGCATCTGCAGATATCTAGAAGTCCATTCAGTTTGAAGTGGGACCTGCAGATGCTGTAACTTCTTGTAACCAAAGGCTCAGGAACTCTTTTACCACTGCTGTGTAACATCCCAACGGCATTCTGCTTCCTCAAATGAAAATATTTCTCTATTACCTGTATTCTTTTCAGAAAAAAAAGGTTCTGAAGATATTAAATATTTAAATGATGGTCTAAGGTTAACTGAATCTAAATCTTTGGCAAAACCAATGAATTCCAGAAGGATTGAATGTGTTTTTCTGTACACTGCAGTTTTACAGTGTGTTTTGTGGAGGCATACAAGAAAATGCTACCAAGATAACTCATCTATGCTTTGCAAAGGTATATCATAGAATCACAGAATCACCAGGTTGGAAAAGATCCATCGGATCATCAAGTCCAACCATTCTTATCAAATACTAAACCATGCCCCTCAGCACCTCATCTATCCATCCCTTAAACACCTCCAGGGAAGGTGACTCAATCAATTTTTTTCCTAATGTTCAGCCTAAACCTCCCCTGGCAGAGTTTCAGGCCATTCCCTCTTGTCCTGTCCCATGTCACTTGAGAGAAGAGGCCAGATCCCTCCTCTCCACAACTTCCTTTTAGGTAGTTCAAGAGAATATTTTCACCCAGTCTCTTAAAATAAGTTATTAATATACCATATGTCAGTTCCCATTTACTCACAAATCACACTTCAGCATCAAAGAAGTTATACGCATCTATCAGTTTAATAATGTCAGGCTATTTCTCATTAAAGAAGACAGGAGGAAGGAATCAGAGCAACCACAGGCTCTTTCACTGCTGCAGACTTTAAGTAATTTTAAGGCTAGGCTCACTTAGTTTCAGAAAAATGGCTTGCACTAACTGCTCCCTGCTCCTGTCCTCAAGAGAACTATAAATTTGTTCCAACTCCAGGGCTCCCCTTCCATAAATGCTGATGTCTGGGTGTCTGAATGAGACCTAAAGAAGCTCTATCAGTTCTAAGTTAAAGAATTTAGAAACTGTTCTCCCAATGGATGAGAAATCAAGAGTGTTGGAAGAGCTTTCCTAGAAATAATACACAAGGCTACTCTGTGCTATTTATAAACGTGTCCCAAGAAGACTCAGTCGACCTCATCTCTCGATGACACATATTTTACTTCACTGAAGTACTCAAGAGTCTACAAACCAGCAGAAGGGTCAAAGACCAACAAGTAACGAAACAACTGGTTTTAAGAAACTGACACTGATATTCTAATACAGTTGGCAAATTCCCTCCAACGAAAGGCAATAAGTAATTAATGTCCATCATATTTCCAAGCACCACCCAATTGATTTCAATAGATGACTTGCAGCTAGCTATATTGACAGTTCTGGGAGAGATCATTAAGCCCCAGCTCAAAACATCCTATGATTCTACTGCAAATTTACTAGAACACTGGAAAGACCACAGGGTCACTGGGAAGACCACAGTCAATTTAGGTTGTTATTTAGATTGATAAATACCAACATAGAATACAAGCTCTCTATGATCTGCTTATTAATGACAAAAAGTAAAAATAGTCTCCTCTTACTGAGATCCTGACAGTCCACATATCATGGCACAATCAACCACCTTTATGATCCATCACCACAAGAGAGTTGCTAATTAGGATGTCAATGTACAGCTCCAAATTTTCCCCTCAATTTTCCTTTGTAAATTCCTAAAGAGCTGTCAGCTCGCTTTCTCACACTGAATAAACATAGTTGAACAAGATTGGTGTCTGGGTTGACCACCAATCAAGTAAGATAATTTCCAAGGTGCTAATACATCAGTGTTTCTTTTGTAGAGTGCATCGGCAGAGCTTGACCAGAACAAGCATGACCTCTCTTACAGGGCAGCAGGTCATACAGTGAGCTGAGGTACCTAAGGCATAGTGGTGACATCAAAAGAAGGAACAAAAAATCTTGCTTGCTCAAGATTCAACAGGAGGCACATTAGTGCTGCCTCTCAACTATGAGCTGAGCAACAGAAATTATTTTAGCTGCTAATAGTGTAATAGTCTTTCAACACTAAGAACAGAGCAATATTCATTGGCTTGGAAATGCCAATTTGATTTACACAGTAGCACAATACTAAAAATCATAAGGAAATCGAGCACAGATTCACAGAAGTATTGCATTTGGTATTATATTTCAAGAAGTAAATATTAGGGAATCTTAGAAATCAAATAGATATGTGCAGTGATAGGAAATCTTAAAATCCAACACACCAAATATTGCAGGGAAATTTAGAAAGATAATACATAATGTATTATTACTTATTGTACATATTGATATTACATGATGTACAAACTAGTAACTTGATAAGCTACTGAATCAGATTCTGCAGCTGGTGACATGCAAGAGGTTAACTCAGATCACTAAAGTGGTTCTCTCTTTTCCAAGAAAGCTACAGATCAATAAACAGACTCCATTTTCCTTTTAAAAAGAACATAAGAAAGAAAGAACTGGCTAGTGTAGATGCACAAGGAGGTGTTTAAAGATCTGAGATCTAGAAAAAAAGATTATGTGGAGCAGATAAACCAAAACATTTCTGTCACATGAGGCTCCCAGGCAAATATTAAAGACAGAGGAAAAGAAGATAAAAGAATTTTTTGAGCTGGATATGCTACAACGGAAAATTAAAGAGATTCTCATTTTTGCAAGGAAAGGCCAGTGGCAGAGGTATCAGGAAGAAAACAGGTTCTTTAATAAATGAAAATAAGTAGAGGAATTATTTATTTAAAAATGGCTGAAAGACAGGTTACTTTTTAAACTGTCTTCATCAAGAAGGAAAACACAGAAAATGTCTCCACAGCTACTGTGAACAAGCTTAACACAGTGAGAGGGAGATTTTTTTCACAAGCTATCAACCACTAGAGCCAAGTACCATCCCTTGGTATCCTCAGATCCAGACTACACACCTGTCTGTAGGATACGTTTGAGCTAAACTCACACAGAACTCCACACCATGGAGCAAGGTAGCCTATGTTATATAGGATAACAGAGTAGTGGGATCCAAAGCCTTTTGAGGCCTTTAAATCTCTTAGTCTAGAGTACTGCAATACTTTGGAGGCACAAGAGTGCTGGAGGGGGTAGAAAGTCACCTCACCTTCATACGAACTCTGACAAGGAAGAAAAAGTTGAGTGAGTAGTAACTCAGGTTTATAAAGAATATGTGTGCAAGTTAGCTAGAGTTGGGGAGGGCGAAGAAGCAAGTTTATAGCAATATTCAACAAACAAAATCTAGTGGCTAGAACTCTGTGATAAAGTCAGTCACTATGATTTAAAAAAATGGTTGGAAGATAAGGTATACTACATATCTGCATTCTGATCAAGCATTTCACAGTAACTACTATTGCCAAAATGACCCTTGGCAGTCCTAATACTATTTTAAGTTGTGATTTATACTCCAACTTCCGTAAACTGACAATGGATGTTACCTGTCTGGTCTGAAAGCCACACAAAAATACCTAACAACATTTCTCTGAGAAGTGCGATAAGTGCCTGAACGCGTGTAAAATATTCAGGTCTTCTGGTCATTTGTTCCACAAGAATACTTATAAATACAGAGCATGCAATCACACAGGATATGTGAAATACTGAAGCTCAATAAAAGTTATTTGATCCAACATATAGCTAGGAGGCACACCATATAACCTTCATAACATTTTCTAAATATACCAGCCAACAGGATGGCTTCAAGGGCTTTCAGCAAATGCGTTATACCACTGCTAAACCCTGAAACTTCAGTGAAGTGACTGGTATGTCTCAGGAAGCTTAGCACATTTCTTCTTTCTGTACTTAATGCGAGAGAGCTCTGACACTTTCAGCTGCTTTATCAGAAGTGTGACATTCACTGGTAACAGCAGAAAAGTCACGTTGGAAAGTAAATATCAAGTGACTGCACAGCTTTCTTTGAAGACACTATTTAATCTAGCTAAATTAAGCTTACAATATTTCTCTTGGTATTTTAAATAATGGAAGTTATAATAATACAGTCATATGAATGATTAAGAAATTTGATCATAGGAAGTTATCTTCATTGAGATCAGTGTTGCTAATGAACCTACTAATCTGAATTAACCTTTCACAGGACCAACTTCCAGTTTCCAAAGAAGCAAATATGATGAAAACAAAACTACTGACATAAACTTTTCGCTATTTCTGTTCCCAAGAAGTTAGTGATTTTCTTTTACTCTGAAGCGTCACTTCAGCATTCACACTTTTCACTTTGTTTGACATTTTTATTCAGTCCAGAAATCTTTTCTCAGGCAAAGCTTCCAGTGAAACCGGTTGGATTTTGTCCAAGCAAATACTCAATAAAACTACGTAATGAACAAAGCACTTTGTCACCAACTTGTAGAAAGAAACCTTTTCTGCACAGTTCATAAAGGTCTCACTGGAGTGCCTAGGCAGCAGAGCAAACAATACAAGTCAGCTGAAATGGACTGATGTGGTTCAGCATTTACTGGGATTAGTCCTACTTTGAGATTTTTATTCTCCAATTCTAATGCGGTTTTAAAAATTTATTTATTTTTAAAAAATCATATGGCAGAAGGCATAGCTCTTCTCACACTCTTTTTATGACAAACTGCTTAGGGCACAAAGGCTCTGAGTTGGTGCAGGGCCTAACACAAGGGTACCCAGTTAGATTAATGGTCTTACACTTTTTAAATTTTTTTTTCAATGGTGACTAAATCAACCATAATTTGGAAACCTAACTGTCACTAAAAGTGACCAGGAGCACTTCAGTATAGTGTCACTGTATATCTGTATCTATATCTCTCTCTGTATATATATATGTGAAAGGAGAAGGCTATATGAGCTGAAAGGACTTGTAACAACAGAGAAATTAAAATTGTGACAGCAGTGCAAATGGAAAGAAATCTCAGTTCCTTCTGATGCCTCTGGAAGGCCTGACTTGATTTGCATTTTATTAGCTAGCATAATAGACACAGGAATAGCAATAATTTTATTTTGAGAGACATAACATCTTCTTGTTGTGACTAAGTAACAAAGTAATAAATAAATACTTCTTATATGTTAATCTGTACATTTCAGAAATACTGAAATTGAGCTATTTTGATCCCGAGTCTTTTTGGTAAAATAATTGTGAGTTTAAAGCCTTTCAAATACCTGGCTGCAATGATGCTGATAATATCACAGAATCACAGAATCACAGGGTTGGAAGAGACCCACCGGATCATCGAGTCCAACCACTCCCACAAAACACTAAACCATGTCCCTCAGGACCTCATCCACCCGTGCCTTAAACACCTCCAGGGAAGGCGAATCAACCACCTCCCTGGGCAGCATATTCCAGTGCCTAATGACCCTTTCCGTAAAAAACTTCTTCCTAATCTCCAACCTAAACCTCCCCTGGCGGAGCTTGAGGCCATTCCCCCTTGTCCTGTCCCCTGACACCTGGGAGAAGAGGCCAGCTCCCTCCTCTCTACAACCTCCCTTCAGGTATTTGTAGAGAGCAATGAGGTCTCCCCTCAGCCTCCTCTTCTCCAGGCTAAACAACCCCAGCTCTCTCAGCCGCTCCTCATAAGGCCTGTTCTCCAGCCCCTTCACCAGTTTCGTTGCTCTTCTCTGGACACTCTCCAGAGCGTCAACATCCTTCTTGTGCTGAGGGGCCCAGAACTGCACACAGTATTCAAGGAGCGGTCTCACCAGTGCCGAGTACAGAGGGAGAATAACCTCCCTGGACCTGCTGGTCACACCGTTTCTGATACAAGCCAGGATGCCATTGGCCTTCTTGGCCACCTGGGCACACTGCTGGCTCATGTTCAGCCGGCTGTCGACCAACACCCCCAGGTCCCTCTCCTCCTGGCAGCTCTCCAAACAGACCTCACCCAGTCTGTAGCTCTGCATAGGGTTGTTGTGCCCCAGGTGCAGGACTCGGCATTTGGCTGTGTTAAACCTCATGCCGTTGGACTCTGCCCAGCGGTCCAGTCTGTCCAGATCCCTTTGCAGGGCCTTCCTACCCTCCAGCAGATCGACACTTCCACCCAGCTTAGTGTCATCTGCAAACTTACTAAGGGTGCACTCGATGCCTTCATCCAGGTCGTTGATGAAGACATTGAACAGGGCTGGACCCAGCACTGAGCCCTGGGGGACCCCACTTGTGACTGGCCTCCAGCTGGATTTAACTCCATTTACCACCACTCTCTGGGCCCGGTCAGCCAACCAGTTCTCCACCCAGGAGAGTGTGTGTCTGTCCAGGCCGGAGGCTGACAGTTTCTGTAGCAGAATGCTGTGAGAAACTGTGTCAAAGGCTTTGCTGAAGTCCAGGAAGACCACGTCCACAGCCTTTCCCTCATCCAGTAGACGTGTCACTGTGTCATAGAAGGCAATCAGGTTGGTTTGGCAGGACCTGCCTTTTGTAAACCCATGTTGGCTGGGCCTGATCACCCGGTTCTCTTGCAAGTGCCTCATGATAGCACTCAAGATCACCTGCTCCATGACTTTCCCTGGCACTGAGGTCAGACTGACAGGCCTGTAGTTCCCTGGATCCTCCCTGTGACCCTTCTTATAGATGGGCACAACATCAGCCAGCCTCCAGTCCAGAGGAACTTCCCCAGTCTTCCAGGACTGCTGGAAGATGATGGAAAGGGGTTTGGCCAGTACATCCGCCAGCTCTCTCAACACCCTGGGGTGAATCCCGTCTGGGCCCATAGACTTGTGGGTGTCCAGTTGAGCAAGCAAGGCTCTGACCTCCTCCTCTTGGACCATGGGAGCCTCATATTGCTCCTCTAGTTCCGGGGTTTGTACACAGAGGGAACAGCTTTCTTTGCGATTAAAGACTGAGGCAAAGAAGGCATTTAGTACCTCAGCCTTCTCCTCATCCCCTGTTACTGTTGTTCCCTCTGTGTCCAAAAGGGACTGTATGGTCTCCCTAGTTCTCCTTTTGTTATTTATATATTTGTAGAAGGATTTCTTATTATCCTTCACGGTCTTTGCCAACCTGAGTTCTAGTTCGGCCTTAGCCCCTCTGATTTTTTCCCTACACAATCTGACTTCCCTCCTGTAGTCCAGCCAAGAGGCCTGCCCCCTCTTCCATAGCCTATAAATATTTCTCTTCTCCCTGATGTCCCTATGGATGATAAAAATGTAAATGAATTGCTTATGAACTACTGGAGTAAGATATCCCAAATGCATTACCATGGCATGGTCTTCATATACTTTGAATCAAACTGTAATGCCTGGAGAAGAGGAGGCT